>OY829913.1:220029751-220524756 GCA_963691935.1 Nephrotoma guestfalica | reverse complement strand
TGGATTTTTTTCTGGGAATAGCGAACCTATTGAATAGCAGCAATAGACTCCCAATCAAATTCTGCATACCAAATTTGACAGTTATCGGATTTACATTGAGCATGGCGTAATTTCAAAAATTCATGTTAATGTGCAAATCACTTCCTATAATTCAAATTTCACAATGATCGGTTAAGAAATGACCGAGTATTTAATTAAAATGTAAACAAAAAGCGGGATTTTAATAATTTAGACATTTGGAATTCGAGGTTTCGTGCCGGTCCTGTTTATAATTTTCACTGTCAAGAACCAATGATGATTTTAAATTGAGTGCTGATGATGAAGATATTAAATTCCGAAAATTCAACGGAATATCTTTGAAAATTCACTCACATATAAAAACAAAATTTTTAATTATAGCCATTTGGCTAACTCATTTTAGGACAACCATAAGTGATGGTAATACCGTTTGCAAAATTAAATTGTTCTGTTTACAAATCCAAGATCATTAACATAAACCATTTATAACAGTATTACCTCGGTAAATATTTAGGCTAACTTAAGCTTTCACACACTCGGCGGAGTTAGGTCAACATTATTTTTCGCATATCTATCAGTAAATTAGCGTGTACCGATCTTAGGTGTAATATGATCTGGTTAAATTTAGAATTATTTAAATTGTGGTTAAAATCGAGTTACATCTTTAACAAATTCAAACAAAATATTGGTATATAATATTTCTACAAGGTTTCATTGGTAATCCTAACTCTAAAAAAAACGACGCTAAATCCTGTTATAAGAGAAATTCTCAGTGCAATATGACGTCTTCATAAACATGAAACAAACACTGTAGCCACCCAACACGGCAGCATACAGATAAATCGGCCACACATTGATGCTGTATTCAATCAGATTTAAATTTATTGCCCGATTCCGAAAATGTAAAAAATTCTGTAGCTGCAACTTTATAGAAATTGCTTACAGAGAAAAAGATACAGTGGTCTATAAAATGATATTCATAAACTGTAGACTTCTCGCCGCTGTAAACAAAATTCACCTGATTTTAAAATATTCTTATCAAATTTGATGGCGGCACCCGAATATTGACATAAACTCGCATTATAAATAAAATTTGCTATGTTTGTATTAGCAAATTTGGTGCTGCAGAGTTACAGAACAAATATTACGTTTAAAGAGCTGAGTTTCATTTTATGAATACCATTTTAGAACATATCGGAAACTTTACAATTTTACCGAACTTAATTGCATAGTTTGTGAATTAGACCTTTAGGGTTGTGTGATAGGGCATTACAAGGACGGTGACTTTTAATATTGATGAAAATTGTATACTGTTCTGGCCAACTGAGATTTACATTTAACCAAGAGATTCATTATCCAATTTTTTTCACTGGAGTTATATATTGCCTGAAATACCTAGCGAGCCTTCGGTCAAATTTTCGGATAAAAGCTTAACTGTGTTTCAACTGTGTTCTTGTACTTCTTTTTAGCAACATTCTCTATTGTTCTCCGATTTTTTCGAAATTGTCCTGAAATAGCTAAAGTTTCCAAATGTGACGTAAGAATAAATCCACCACCTACAAAATGCTCCATTAATAAAGAAAATCTTAGAATTTTCCCTCGATATATCGTCTACGTTCTCTACATAGACGATGCCAATTGTTTTATCATCTACGTACTTTGTTTACCCATGTCGACCCCAACTAAACGTAAGAAAAAACTGAAATTGTGCATGTTTATACCATATTGACACCACCAAATTTATTTACCAGCCAAGTTTTAAGACTAACCGAATTAATTCTAATTTGAGCCGCTAATTAAATAAATTATTACTATTTATAACACTTCAAATTTTTGTACCCATGTCTTCTCTATTTTATTACGTTTCTACGATTTGTGTTAGAACATTTTTTCGAATGTTGTATTAATAAAATATCAAAATATTCAATTTCAGGTTCTAGTTCAACAGCCGCACTCGGAAGCGTTGGGTCATGTACACCGTCGAATGGCATGGACTGGACAGGTCAAGTTACGGTGCGCAAGAAGCGTAAACCATATTCCAAAATCCAAACATTAGAACTGGAAAAAGAGTTCTTGTACAATGCATATGTTTCAAAGCAGAAACGTTGGGAATTGGCCAAAGCACTTTGTTTAACGGAACGCCAGGTAAAAACAAATATTCATACACATTTAAATTATCGAATAAAAATATTAACATAAACATTTATTTAATTTATATTTTATATTTAGGTGAAAATTTGGTTTCAAAATCGTCGAATGAAGAATAAAAAAAATTCACAGCGGCAGCAATCGCAACAAAACAATAACAATAATTCAAGTAGTAATCATAATCATGCTCAGGCTCATGTACAAGCGCATCATAACCCTCATCATAATCCACATCATTTAAATTTAAATCTTGGTATGACACATCATGCGCCAAAAATGCATCAGTGACCAATAGAGAATAGTCAGCCAATTGGGTATCCGACATTTTTAATTATGTAGAATGTCCTCAATTTGCGAAACGTGCTGTAATTTATATAAAAGAAAAGAAAATGAAAAAAAAAATGTCTCGGTATCTAAATTGCGCCTGACTAAATATTTTTTATTTTATAAATTAATATAATTTTCTCGTTTTTATGAGAACCTACATAACAAAATTTTTAAACTAAATATTTCATTCTAATTTAATTTTTTTCTATAATATAATATTAACTATATATTATTCCCAGCCCCAACCGATTTTATCAATTAAAATTTATATATAGAACAAAACTTAAGTAAAACAATTGTAAATATAATATTATGTAGTAATTAGTAATAAGATTAAAAACAACTAAATAAATAAAATAATTACTAATATATATGCATAAATAAATTAATTTTAATCTAAGTAATTATTTTATTTTGAGAGTGAAAAAAAAAACATTTTTTTTTTAAATTTATTGTAGAAATAATATTTTAATCTAATTTTTAACGATTATTATGTATTTGTTAGAATTAAGATAATATTTGTGTGATTATGGTGATGAATATATAATAATGTATGATCGATGGGAGATACGCGTGATTTTACGTACATGTGTAATTATTATATTAATTATTAATGATTTTTGTTTTCTTATGATTTTTTCTTTGTTAGAATTTTTTTTTGTTTCATTCTTGTGATCATTTTTTTATTAAACATAACTTTTTTTTGTTTATTTAAAAAAGAAATATATTTTAAATCTGTTAAACAAATATTAACTGTTGATTCCCGAATCTATTTTTATAAATATACATTTATTATATATTTTTTCTGTTTGTGCAATTTTTAAACACAATCCCGCGGATTTAATTTTTTATAAATAAAATATTTTACTTAAACACATAATCTTGATTATAAACCCAGTGATTTTAATATTTATGTTTCGAAAACCCTTTTTTCCGTGACTAAGCTGATAGCAAATCCCGTACTAAATTATAAACTAACGTACTATCAATAAACGTCATCATCTGTGCCCTCGCCCCTCTCTCGAATTAGAATATGTATAGTAAATATACTTCAAATGTAAAAAATAAAAATCTAATTTAACAATAAAGTTTTGAACCTCTCAAACATAAAACCGAATTTAAAAAAAAAATAAATTAAAAATTTGAAAAGCTTAAAACTATAAAAATATTTGGCTTTGTATAGCTTATACATTATTATATGTTGCTTTTGAACAAGTAAAAATATTAAATCAATATAATTCATAATATTTATGAATATAATTTTTTTAAACATTAATATATAGGTTAATTTGTTTTTATTAGTTAAATTATACACAAATAAAATTATTATAACTATGAATTAATTTTATTTTTTAATTTGTTGAAATGAAATTTATGCAATATTGGTTTTCAATTTTTTTTTATTATTTGTCAGTGAATGGCGTATAATTGACAACTCAAATTAATTTTTTGTTTGGTGCGGTATTAATTATTATAATTTTGTTTGGTATAATTAAAAAAATTGATAAGTTTTCAATACTACTAAACTAGGTATGTTTAAAAACATCTTGTCAATAATAATTGTAATTCATTGTAATTTTTTAAAATAAAAAAAAATTAAATTAATTATTGAATGTGCGTTAAAATAATGAAAAAATAAAATGAAAACAACTTAATTATATTTAAATTTAAAATTTAGTAATTTTCATTAGTTTAATAACTATATATAAATAATTATGTTTATTAAATATTGTACTATTTAATAATAACAAAACAAAAAAATACTTAAAACCAACAAAAAAGAAAAAGTTAAAAGCAAAAAAAAAATTATCGAAATTAAATAAAATATAATTAATTTTTAATATATAAATAATTAAAATTATAATATAAATATTATAAATATTTAATTTAAATATTAATATTAAATAATTTAATTAAATAAATAAACAGAAAATTGTATATGTAAAGTTGTATTGTCATTATAAACCAACAAAAAAAAATTAATTATATAAAATATATAAAAATCTAAAAAATTTAAAAAAAAAACGGAAAAAATAAAAAAAAAACATAAATAAGAATAAATAAAAAAATTAAGAAATAAGATGAAAAAATTTTCTGAAGAAAAATAAATTTGTTGTTTTATTGAAATTTCGGTGGAATGTCGAGAATTTTTATCTGAATCGATGATGGTGAGTAATTGCTTAAGGTACGTTTAGCAAAATGAGTTTGGAATGATTCATTTATTATAGTGCCTTGACTGGTTTTACTTACACCAACTAACCGATAGTAATAAGATATTTTACCCATTTTATTTTGCTTAACATTTGTATATACGAACGACATGATGAGATTTTTAATAAATTTGGTTTTTTAATAAAACATAATGGTAGAATAACCCATTGAGTTGTTTATACTCGTAAAAGTTTTCTAACCCAATTTATAAACAAACGACAGATATATTTAGTAGTTTTCAATGGCAGTATAGAAGTAAGAAGCTAGATTTTCTAATACAGTTTATGTAGAATAAATTTGTATGACTCCAATCTACAAATAATTCAGCTTTAGGTAATTTCTGTGTATAGGCGCTGTAAGTCACTTTTTGTGACCCATCTCTGTGGTGGTTTAGAAAAAACTGTCAAATATGCAAAGTATAAAATTTGTGTAAAGTTATTCCCGGATTCTATCTCCGAAATTAAAAAATATTAATTAGGCAATACTAAATACACTTCATTTGTGAACCATGGACTATATTTATTAAAATTCGTCAATTAATAAAAAAAAACCTCAATAATTATTACTAACTTATGACATGCAAGAAATAAAATAAATTTAATAAAATGAAGTAAAATAATTTTTAAATTGATAACGAAAATCATAAATTTGTCAGATTATGATAATTTGGTTATAAGTCGGATAGACTCATACTTAACATTTAAAAATCCGAGAAAACTTGAACCGTAGCAAGTTAAGGAAATTATGCTCCGAACAAGATATTTCCAGGTCATTCATTTTTGACCAAAAATAACATTTTAATTTGTTATGTACAAAGTATTACGTTGTTGGATTAGGGCTATATGGTTCTAAGATGGCCAGAACCGTACCTCACTTTTGGCAAAATGTTAAATAATGTTAGAACCATATAAGCCTAATCTTATAAATTAATAATCACATAACAAATTAAACTGTTATTTTGAGACAAAAATTCATTACATCTGAATATTTTGTTCAGAGCCTAGTTCGCTAAGTTATAACGGTACGATTTTTTTTGTTTTTGCTAAATGTGCTAAATATTTTACTTTATTTTGTGAAATTATTACATTTATTTTAATTCTTGAATAACAAGTGTTAGTAACAATTTTTGCCAGTTTCTGTTTATCAAAAGAATTTCAATAAATATTCTTATGTTCTTATATTCTTAATAATTCAAGGTTAACTTCACATTTGAAGTGTTTTTAGAACAAAATATAATACAGTGTTGCATGTTAGTGTTGTCTGGTTATTTTTTTATGATTTTGGGAATTGAATGCCGAGATAACTTTGCAGCATAGGTATAGAAAAACAATTATTTTTGTTAGTTAACTATTATTGTAGTGTACAACCATAACGCCAACAGCCAAATCACCGAAATCCACATCACCGATACTCACATTGCAAGAAAGCATTCAAACTAGGATAAATTTTCAATTTAAGGAAAATTACAAGTTGCAAATAAAATATCAAACAATTAAAAAAAAATAAATGGAAAAATGTTTAAGTTGTCTTAATAATACTAAATAAACCAGTTTCTCCACCAATAAATTTGCGTTATACTGAGTCAGAGAATACAAAAAATTTCGATCACTGCAAACAAAATGGAATCCACACAAATCACCGACAACAAATTCGCCGATCAGCCAGATGACCGACAACCACGTCGTCGATTGAAATTTTTGCTGACAAGTAAATGAGCTTGGCAAACAAAACCAGATCATCGACAAGCCACTTCACCAATACAACTACATCGCCGACACAACCTCCTTATCTTTACCGACAACGCCAACATCAACATCGCCAACACCCATTGAAAATCGGAGTATAGCTAGATAGAAATTTTTGTCGGGAAGCTAACCTTGCACAAATAATTAGATTGCCGACACAACCTCATCGCTGTCACGAGAATCCCACATCGCCAACACAAAGCCAAGCACTCACATAACACACACCCCATGTCGCTGATAAGCTCACCATCGATACAACCAGATCACCGACACTCGCATCGCCAATCTCGCATGGCCTACAATCACATCGCCGTCCCCCGCACTGCCAACATAGCGACAGATTAACAAACTTCTCTCACAAAAACTATCAAAGTGATATCATCACCAACACTGCGAAAATTATATACTAAGACCGTTCTAATATGATTCTTAGCCTTTTAATACTTGCAGATCTCCTAAACTTTTCGAATCATGGCGATATTTATGCATGAACTTCATTGTATGAACAGTTAAAAAACCTATTTTCCCCTATTTATCTATAATTTTATTTCTGAAATCAGCTCATATACGTGCTGGGAAAAAAAAATTGAGCAAACATATTTTATTGCAAATTGGAGTTTTTTTTTGCTAAAATTACAAAACTTTTGAAAGCAATTGGCTTATTGTTTTATTTTAAATACAAGTATGACGTAATTTTTTGAAAAAAAAATTACCTGCAATTTAGGGGCAAAACCCCAAAAAATTCCAAAATATTCAAAATACGTTGATTGGAGTTAAAGTAATGGAATAAGTTAAGCACCTATTTTTTAATTTTTTGTTTTGTTTTTTATTGATTTACAGAATTTGATAAGTTTTTCGTAAGAAGTCGTAGGAGGTATGGATTCCCAAATCGTCATCAACAAACCTTTTAAAGCTTGAATCGATTCTGGGCGCTTCCTTGCTACTTCTAGCTTCATTAAAGACCAAATATTTTCAATGGAATTTAAGTCTGGACTATACGGAGGCCAGCTCAACACACCGATACTTCTTTCTTCGAAGTACTTTTTTTACCTTTAATTGAAAAGATAAGAAAAAAACAAGTTTTTAACAAATTATTTATGTTTATCTGAAATGTAATATTTCTATCTACAATTCAAAATTAATAACTCACAACTATGGCGGTATGGCACGGAGCGTTGTCTTGTTGAAAAATAAATTTGCAAGTCTCGCCAAAAAGCTTTAACACAGAAGATTCAAATTCGTTGTGTAGGACCTGCAGATAAACAGCTGCTGTAATGCTGGAACTAAGGAAGCACAATCGACCGATTTCATTTCCAGAAAAGCATCCCCAGACCATAATTTCTTCATTTTTCGCTGAAAGCTTTAACATACATTCATTCAGGTTTTCATCTTACGAGAATTCTTCCATCTCCAACATGTAGTTTAAATTTTGGTTCATCGGAAAAAATCACATCATTCTACATCTCTAAAGTCCACGAAACATGCTCCTGAGCCCATAGCAAACGTTTTTTTTCACTAGTAATGTGAACTCAGGCGCCTGGACTGGTTTAAGTGCTCTCAAACCAGCTTTAACAAGTCTTTTTCTCACTAAGCTGGCTGAAATTTGTTTTACCGTTGCTCGCTCAACATCCCGTCTTATGTCCGATGAAGTTTTTAAACGATTCCGACGACATTGTAATATTATGAAACGATCTTCCGCTGGCGTTGTCTTTCTGAGCCTTCCAGAGCCTTTCTTTCTTTGTCCATCTCTCGCATTTTTTTAATATTCCACGCCACAGTACTTTTAGGAATGTCTAATCTTTTTGCTATTTCACGCGTGGTTAAATTTTCTCGCGCCAAAATCAACATATTGCTTTTACACTGCTCACTAACTTGTCCTATTTTTTAACTAAAATTGTACTTTAATCTTTATTTGACTAGGATCATTTACAGAATAACTTAATCTTATAAAATATGCACTATTAATACTCAAAAAAAATATTACAGGCAATAAATCATCTGCACCCTAATGACGGCCAAGAACGGTAGGCGTAAAATAAAATAATTGCTTGACCAATTTTTTGCACATCAGTTGCGGGGTTGTATCGGTGTAATAAAAACAAAAGGCGCTCCGACAAAATATTAATAATTAAGATAGAACTTCTATAAATCAATAAAAAACAAAACTAAAATTAAAAAATAGGTGTTTAATTTATTCCATTACTTTAACTCCAATCAACGTATTTTGAATATTTTGGCATTTTTCGAAATTGCAGGAAAAAATTTTTGTTTAAAAAATTACGTCATACATGTATTTAAAATGAAACAATAAGCCAATTGCTTTCAATAGTTTTGTATATTTAGCAAAACAAGACTCTAATTTGCAATAAAATATGTTTGCTCAATTTTTCCCGCCAGCACTGTATGTTGAACATTTCGAAATTTATTAAGATGTGCAATGGCACCCAGCGGTGCCAGTGTGCCCACTATCCTTGTATAAAAAATTAAGTTCGTCAGATCACGGGTGAACAGCCTTAGTTCGCACATGTTAGCAGTTGTTAAATTTTAAAACAAAATCCTTTAACCTTCTCAAAAATAGAAACCTTTACTCAAAGCGCACTATTTCACTTGCATATTCGCTGATTTGGCAACAGTTTATAAATATTTTGTGAAAGTTCAATAATTACATTATTCCCAATTATGTGTTTATGCACTAGGCCCTCGAAATCAACACGTAGAGTAACCAAATTGTGTGAATTATAGCGAAATATTGTTTTAGAATTTGGTCCGATTACCAAATTAACGAAATACGGTTTTTAGGAATGGAAACTAGGAATTTGGTAAAAATGATGGTCTGTATAATTTTGAAGGCCTATATGGACTGGAAGTTAGATAAAAAATAATTGGCCTGGAACAGTTAATGCATTAATTAATTTATATCTTTTAGTATAAAACGAATTATCTTTGTCTCAATTACGTACGGGTCTTCCAAACTATGCAAAAAGTGCATGATAGAATATTCCTCTTTGCAACATTACTATCACATATAGACTACGTATTTGGCAAATTATTGGCGCTTGAATATTTCAAATTAAGATCTGAAAAACGGCTATGTGCGAGAAAAGATGAAGAATGTAGTAGAAAGAGCAGTATAATATTATGGCGTCCAGACAACGTAATGCCCGTGTTTCTATTGAATTTGTATTATAGCGCTTGCTAAACGGATAACATTGAAATGCATACCTTATCTATTTTAAAAATACGAGCCAGTGCAGAACTCGGCAGAGTTTTTCAACAAAAACCATGCACTGCTTTATTGTTAAGCCCAAGAACCGTTCACCACTCTTCAGATATAACTTTCTTTAAATTTCGAACATTATGAGAAACTTTTAACAAATAAAATTTAGATAAGTATTTTAATGAACATTTTCCGTTAATATTAGTATTCACTTCGCGCATCTAATAATTTTTCTAATTTGCTATTGCCTATTTGCTATTGCCTGCGTGAAATTTAAATATAACAATTCTGTTTACATGTGGTTATTGTAAAAAATTTTACTAGAAGAATGTTAATATTCACTTTGCGCCTGTAACAATCTGTTTTTCTAATTTGTTAATAACTATTTCACTTCCTGCATGAAATAATTGCAGTCTAATTTTATTTGTGTAAATATTATTATTATTGCCTGAGTGAAATTTAAATATATTCTATACATACAGTTAACCTGAGGTTATTTTAATAAATTTTACTAAATTATTATTAATATTCACTCCGTGCATGTAATAATCTGTTTTTCTTATTAGAAAATAACGATTAAATTTATTAGCAATATGCAGTATATTTCGTGAACAATTAATCCATTTGAATTTAGATATTAATTAAATGCATTTGTATTCTAATTTAAAATAAAGACATATGTGACTGTATTCACTTCCTGCATGTAATAATTTTAATCTAACATTGTTTGAGAAAATATTATTATTATTATTGCTTGAGTGAAATTTAAGTACATATATACTTAACTTGCGGTTATTTTAATAAATTTTACCAACTGATTGGCAATATTCACTTCGCGCCTATCCAAAAAAAATCCAAAATTCATTTTAAATACATGTATGACGTAATTTTTTAAACAAAAAATTTTTGTTTAAAAAATTACGTCATACATGTATTTAAAATGAAACAATAAGCCAATTGCTTTCAATAGTTTTGTATATTTAGCAAAACAAGACTCTAATTTGCAATAAGATATGTTTGCTCAATTTTTCCCGCCAGCACTGTATGTTAAACATTTCGAAATTTATTAAGATGTGCAATGGCACCCAGCGGTGCCAGTGTGCCCACTATCCTTGTATAAAAAATTAAATTCATCAGATCACGGGTGAACAGCCTTAGTTCGCACATGTTAGCAGTTGTTAAATTTTAAAACAAAATCTTTTAACCTTCTCAAAAATAGAAACCTTGACTCAAAGCGCACTATTTCAGTTGCATATTGACTGATTTGGCAACAGTTTATAAATATTTTGTGAAAGTTCAATAATTACATTATTCCCAATTATGTGTTTAAGCACTAGGCCCTCGAAATCAACACGTAGAGTAACCAAATTGTGTGAATTATAGCGAAATATTGTTTTAGAATTTGGCCCGATTACCAAATTAACGAAATACGGTTTTTAGGAATGGAAACTAGGAATTTGGTAAAAATGATGGTCTGTATAATTTTGAAGGCCTATATGGACTGGAAGTTAGATAAAAAATAATTGGCCTGGAACAGTTAATGCATTAATTAATTTATATCTTTTAGTATAAAACGAATTATCTTTGTCTCAATTACGTACGGGTCTTCCAAACTATGCAAAAAGTGCATGATAGAATATTCCTCTTTGCAACATTACTATCACATATAGACTACGTATTTGGCAAATTATTGGCGCTTGAATATTTCAAATTAAGATCTGAAAAACGGCTATGTGCGAGAAAAGATGAAGAATGTAGTAGAAAGAGCAGTATAATATTATGGCGTCCAGACAACGTAATGCCCGTGTTTCTATTGAATTTGTATTATAGCGCTTGCTAAACGGATAACATTGAAATGCATACCTTATCTATTTTAAAAATACGAGCCAGTGCAGAACTCGGCAGAGTTTTTCAACAAAAACCATGCACTGCTTTATTGTTAAGCCCAAGAACCGTTCACCACTCTTCAGATATAACTTTCTTTAAATTTCGAACATTATGAGAAACTTTTAACAAATAAAATTTAGATAAGTATTTTAATGAACATTTTCCGTTAATATTAGTATTCACTTCGCGCATCTAATAATTTTTCTAGTTTGCTATTGCCTATTTGCTATTGCCTGCGTGAAATTTAAATATAACAATTCTGTTTACATGTGCTTATTGTAAAAAATTTTACTAGAAGAATATATTCACTTTGCGCCTGTAACAATCTGTTTTTCTAATTTGTTAATAACTATTTCACTTCCTGCATGAAATAATTGCAGTCTAATTTTATTTGTGTAAATATTATTATTATTGCCTGAGTGAAATTTAAATATATTCTATACATACAGTTAACCTGAGGTTATTTTAATAAATTTTACTAACTTATTATTAATATTCACTCCGTGCATGTAATAATCTGTTTTTCTTATTAGAAAATAACGATTAAATTTATTAGCAATATGCAGTATATTTCGTGAACAATTAATCCATTTGAATTTAGATATTAATTAAATGCATTTGTATTCTAATTTAAAATAAAGACATATGTGACTGTATTCACTTCCTGCATGTAATAATTTTAATCTAACATTGTTTGAGAAAATATTATTATTATTATTGCTTGAGTGAAATTTAAGTACATATATACTTAACTTGAGGTTATTTTAATAAATTTTACCAAATGATTGGCAATATTCGCTTCGCGCATGCAATTATCTATTTTTCTAATTTGCTAATAACTAGTTAGGTCATAAGCAATATACATTCCGTGATCTATTGATCCATTTTTATTAAGGTAACAAACAAATATATTTTGTATTTTAATTAAAACTAGAAAACATTTTTGCCTATAACAATAGTAAGATTCTCTTCCTGTATGTAATAATTGTAATTTAATTTCACTTGTGTAAATATTATTATTATTGCTTGAGAGAAATTGAAGTATATAAATTTTGGTACTTGAGGTTATTTTAATAAATTTTAATAAATGAATATTAATATTCACTTCGTGTATGTAATTATCTATTTTTTTAAATTAGCATTTTTCAAATAAATCCATTTTGTATTTCAATTCAAGCTATAAATAATATATCACTGTAACAATGCATTGTAATCTAATTTTATTTGTGTAAAAATTACTATTATTGCTTGGATGAAATTTAGCACGTAAATTCTGTTTACTTGTCATTATTTTAAATTTTGCTAAATGAATTATTAATATTTACTGCTTATTAGCATTTTGTATTTTACTTTAAACTATAAATTGTATATAGTGTAACAATTTAAACATTCACTTTCTGCATGTAATAATTCTTATCCATCTTTATTTGTGTTAAAATGGCTAATAGTGGTTGAGTGAAATTTATGTATAAAAGTTCTGTTTACTTGCGATTATTTTAATAAATTTAACTAAATTAATATTACTATTACTATTCACTTCGTGCATGTAATAAACTTTTTATAGAAAGGTTATAAGCAATGTGCAGTATATTCCAAGTACTATTGATCCATTTTAATTAAGATATCAACTAAATGCATTTTGTATTTAAATTAATACTAAAAACATATATGACTGTAACAATGGAAGTATTCACTTCCTGCATGTAATAATTGTAACCTAATTTTAATTGTGTAAATAATATTATTATTGCTTGATTGAGATTTAAGTATATCAATTTTGTTCGTAGTAATCTGTTTTTCTAATAGGGAATTTTCAATAAATGCATTTTGTATTTCAATTTAAACTATAAAACATATATGACTGCAACAATGGAAAGATTCACTTCCTGCATGTAATAATTATAATCTAACTTTATTCGTGTTAAATTAACTATTACTGCTTGAGTGAAATTGAAGTAAATAAATTCTGGTACTTGTGGTTATTTTAATAAATTTTACTAAATAAATATTAATATTCACTTCGTGCATGTAATAATCTGTTTGTCTAATTAGCGTTTTGTATTTTAATTTAAACTATAAATTATATATGACTGTAACAATGGATGTATTCACTCCCTGCATGTAATAATTGTAATCTAATTTTATTTGTGTAATTATTATTATTATTGTTTGAGTAAAATTTAAATATGTACATACAGTTAACTTGAGGTTATTTAAATACATTTTACTAAATTAATATTAATATTCACTTCGTTTTAATTTTCTGAATTTTGGCAAAAAAATCGTGTTTTCGGATGAGGCGCATTTCCAGCTTGGCGGTCAAGGCCAGCCGAGGCAGTTTTATGAATGAAATAGTATTCCATAATTAATCGGAAGGATTGTTATTTACAATGAAAAAATAAATTTGAAAAAATATTGAGACCTTTTTGTTTTATTGCATTTAAAAAAAATTATTTAGCCCACCTTATATGAAGATTCTAATTTAAAATAAAGACATATGTGGCTGTAACAATAGAAGTATTCACTTCCCGCATGTAATAATTTTAATCTAATATTGTTTGAGGAAATATTATTATTTTTATTGCTTGAGTGAAATTGGCAATATTCACTTCGCGCACGTAATTATCTGTTTTTCTATTTTTCTAATAACATTTAGATTATAAGCAATGTGCAGTATATTCCGTGAACTATATATTTATTCATCTTAATTAAGATATCAAATAAATATATTTTGTATTTTAATTAAAACTAGAAAACATCTTTGACTATTGCAATATAAAGATTTACTTCTTGCATGTAATAATTGTAATCTAATTTTATTTGTGTAAATATTATTATTATTGCTTGCTGTTATTTTAATAAAGTTTATTAAATTAATTTTAATTTTCACTCCATGTATGTAATAATCTGTTTTCTTATTAGCAAATAACTATTAAATTTATTAACAATATGCAGTATATTTCGTAAACAATTGATCCATTTAAATTTAGATATTAAATAAATGCATTTTTTATTTTAATTAAAACTAGAAAACATACATGACTGTATCAAATAAAGTATTCACTTCCTGCATGTTTGATTAGATTACTGATTAGATTAAAATACATATAGTTATTAACCCACAAGAGATATGAAATAATCATGCAAGAAATTCTCTAGTTTAAAAGATTCTATTAAAAAGAAAAATACTTTTTTTGTCGATTTTTGAAGTTATGTTAACTGACTGTTTAATTTGATTGTCCACGTTCAACGACAAGTGTCAGGCATATCATACACATTTCTAATTTCATGAAAATGTGTCAAGAGAAACATGTATGACAAGTCTTTAATGTTTCTCATACTGACACTTACTTTTAATTACGGCATTGGTAAACAATCGATATACACGGACATATTTGCTTTTTATTTCATGGTTTCTCGTTGTGTCAACTCCATCAATATTCGTACTATTTATATTTTGTGTATTCAACGTTAACATTTTGTTTGTCGAATTGGTAGATAATCGTTTTGTGATTGTTTTATTCGGAAAAGTTAGAATATCTATAATTTATATATGTGGTTAAATTTTAAGGGCCGACGTTGAATGTGAACCACACCTAAACGTCAAGTTTTTTTCTTCATTTAATTTGACATTTCTCAATTTCAGACTAACTCAATTTGAACCTTGGAAAGATACACAATCGAGCAACGCGTTAAAGTTATTCAGGCATATTATGAAAATGAGCGTTCAAATCAAAATGCATATCGTGCACCTCGTGATTTTTTCGGTCAATTTAATCGTCCAAATGTGCGTACAATCGGAAATATCGTGCAAAAATATGA
Organism: Nephrotoma guestfalica; assembly: GCA_963691935.1. Lineage (NCBI taxonomy): Eukaryota > Metazoa > Arthropoda > Insecta > Diptera > Tipulidae > Nephrotoma > Nephrotoma guestfalica. Next base: position 220,509,381 of record OY829913.1, on the reverse strand, counting down.
GCAAACCGGGTCTGTAGGAAATTTTAAAACACCAGTGCGTGCTCGTACAGCAGAAAATATTGCTGCTGTTCGCGATAGTGTGGCTGAAGAGCCGTCCACCTCAACTTGTCGTCGTGCCCAACAATTGCACCTCTCACGATCGTCGTTGATGAACATTATGCATAAAGACTTGCATTTACACGCTTATAAGGTGCAATTGACTCAAGAACTAAAGCCTCTTGGCCATTCCAAACGTCGTCAATGGTCAGAATGGTGGCAAGAAATGGCAACAGTGGATGATCAATTTTCGAAGAAAATCATCTTCAGTGATGAGACACACTTTCACCTCAGTGGATTCGTCAATAAGCAGAATTGCCGTATTTGGGTGAATCATAATCCAAGAGTGATTGTCGAAAAACCAATGCACTCACAAAGAGTGACAGTTTGGTGTAGTTTATGGGCTGGCGGCATCATCGGGCCGTATTTTTCCCGAAATGAGGCCGGCCAGGCAGTTACTGTGAATGGTGTTCGCTATCGTGAGATGATAACGAACTTTTTATGGCCCGATTTGGAAGATATGGATGTGGACGATATGTGGTTTCAACAGGGCGGTGCCACTTGCCACACAGCTAACGAAACAATGGCTCTTTTGCGCGACAAATTCAATGGCCGTGTTATCTCACGTGTTGGCGATGTCAATTGGCCGCCAAGATCATGTGATTTGACACCGTTGGACTTCTTTCTTTGGGGTTATTTGAAAGATAAGGTGGACGTCGATAGGCCAGCAACAATTCAAGAGCTAACGGATGAGATAATTCGGCACATTAACGGCATAGAACCTCAATTATGCCTAAGCGTCATCGAAAATTTGGACCATCGGGTGGAGGTGTGCCGCCGAGGTCGCGGCGGCCGTTTGGCCGATATTTTGTTCCATACGTAATTGACCCATACCATATTATCATAATAAAAAGAATTGACAATAATTTCCTAAATAATTTGTGTTTTATTCAAAATCAATATCGGCCCTTAAAATTTAACCACCCTTTACAAATATTCGCAAAAAAACCACAGGTCAGCCATCAACACCAACACATGTGCCGGAAAGATTCTTGTAATATTTTTTTAAAAATTAAATTAGAATTACTAATCTTAATAAATTGATTTTTTACAGATATGAATCATCTCAGACATGTCATATCAAATCAGCTCAGACTTGTCACAAACTAAAATTAGTCCCATTTGGTAATAAATATCTAAATACCTGTCACGCGTGACTATCGCTTATGAGTCATTAGTGTGTTGTAAATTCATTAAATTGTGTAAATAGTTGTCCACTGGCTGGGCTTGTATTCGAAATTTAGTTAGAAATAAGCAAATACATGTAATTAATTATGTTTAATTTATTCTAGTTTATTTTTTTAGTGAAATTAAGTAAATCAGGCAATTTGTAAGGGCAACATGCCAAAAATGTTAATGAATTGCATAAACTGTTTTTAATTTCAATAGCTAGTTGTCTAAAGACTATATGGTTTTGACAACAAATTTAATCTATTCTGCATTTTTTAAAATTTCTTTATAAAGATGGAGAACTACACCAACCCCGAAAAACATGAAAAACAGAATTGGGGAAAATCACAAATGATAAAAATAAAATTTTTACATTATCAATCTATTGTCTGCACATTTTTCCGCGCTGTTTTGTAGAGAATTTTTGTAAGAACATATATGTTTTTCTCGCATATCGTATGAATTATCCCAGAATAGTTGGTCGAGCTGAAGTTGCGAATACCTCGTTACGTTGAATATGATATCCAATATGATATCCCATCTCTCATTGATAGAATTAAAAATATTTACAGATACGCTTCGCTGATTACAATGGTAAGAGCTGATTAAGATTACAGCAGTACCTGTCTTAAAAAACACATGGTGTTGATCTTCCAGCACGCTCTACCATAAATAAAAAAATCTAAGTAACTAATCCTTACTAATTTGCACAAAGTTATTAATCCATACCAAATCGTAATTATCAACAATTTTAAATTGCAAGTTACAGAAAATTGTCGTTTATTTATATTAAACATACGTTCTATTTGGATTTTGCTATTAATTGTTGATCGTGCGAGTACGTATGTAAGTCACAGTTCAATTGAACAAGTCTCATACTGTTTTAAATTATAATAATTAAAAAATTAATTAATTTTACCGCACATAAATTCATTATGCAAGGAATAACACGGCAATTGTATATTAATGTGCAATCGACTGTATGTATAATTGAAAATAATTAAACTTTAAATAAATATTAAGATATAGAACCACGGATTAGCTTAGAATTATGATGTAATTGTTATTAAAGTGTTAAGACAATTGTATGACTACGTCGAAATTGTCGCTTTGGGAGAATTAAGACTTCCTTTGTCAAAGCATACATCCAGTAAAGGAAATAAAGTTCTTGTATATAAACCACACATTTATACATTCTTGTAACGTTTATTAATAAAGACACGATCCGAGTTATATTTTACATACACCAGCTATTGTCGACAAATCAACGTTAGTATTTATTAGTAGGATATTGTATATTAAAGGTTAATAATGATTATTTAAAATTCTACGAACAGAATTGTGTAATAGAAAAAGTCACGCAATACAAATGTATACAAAATTAAATAATAGACACTTACGAATCATATTGGCGCGGAACACATCAAAACGTTAGTCCATTTGCCAAAATTTGTATATATGGGATAACAATGCGATTTAGATTTTCAATCAGTTAGCCATGTGAGGTTGGCATATATGTGCTCATATGTACGCCCACTGAATAATTAATTATCATTTGTGGTTTTGTATTTAGAAATTCAGCTGAACAGTTTTTTATAAAAATTTTATAGCTTCAGAAACATCCCATAAATCACTAGATACAATTCAGATAAAATTCTAATTGAATACGGGTGTCGAATATTAATTAATTCTTCTAGTTTGACAATTTTCGGTTAGTTGACTGTTTGGTTAATTATTAGATTTGAATATAAGAATTAAATTAAATTTTAAATTTTTTAAATTAAAAATGAAACATTGTCAAATTATTGAGAATCCATATTTCACTAATCTGTAAGAATACAATTATATTTAAGATTATAGTCCGAAGAAAATAGGTATTTGAAACTATTGAAAGCAAACATGAACAAATGTTCAGTTCCAAATTTGACGGGAAAAATCCGAAATTTAGCAATTCGATATAAGAGAGAACATCTTTCCAGTAAGTGCTTTCATTATAGCAAGACATAGGGTTTTAAGTGTAGATGGCCATTTACACGTCACCTAAAAATTTTTACGTCGACTAATCGTCCACAATGCCGGCCACTCATACACAACATCGACTACTCGATGACAATGTGATCAAGTACTTATAGTTCAGATCAGTTTTCCATAATTTAACCGGAAATTACGATTTTTGAAGGAAATGCGTTTAAAAAAATAGAAAATCGAAGCCCGCAGGGTGATTGATTGATCGGAATGAAATTTAATACCTATAAGCTTGCATAAGAGATTTTTGGTTTTATACAAATTTATCGAAAGTTTAACATTTTCAAGAAAAACGTCGAAAATATTTCAAAAAATTACCTTTGATACCATATCGGCCCACATCAGTTTTCCAAAATCTAAGCAGAAATGACGATTTTTTTACTAAAAACCGAATTTAACAAAAAATCAGCCAAATACAGCCCAGATAACCTGGTTGATCGGTATAAAACTTCCTAAGCTTTTTCCACACATTGGAAGATCCCAGATAGTTTTGGCCGATATCGGTCCACCGGTAGAATGACTTCCATAGGGGCTTTCTCGGGTTTGCTCCGAAAGTGACAGCTTTCATAGGAGCTTTTTAGTTTTTTGCAAATATTTTTAAAAGTGTGTGAAAAGCGACGATGGACGAATCTGTTAGTTTAATTAAATTTGCAACAATACCGGCCCTGATCAGTTTACCAAAATTTAATTTTTTTTTTAATTTTAAATTTATTCCCGTATTGCCCAATCCACATTGGTCGATTGGTCAGGATAAAACTCCATACCAAAGCTTTTTACAAAAATTATTTTTTGACTTTTTCGATTTTTGAAAATATTTTGAAAAGTATTTACCATTTATGAGAAAACGATTACATAGTAGAACTTTTGCATAGCTGCAATGTTAATGATGTTCTTGCAAAGTGGGTCACATAACATTTAACATACAAACTATTCATTATAGTGTACAACACCTACATGGAGGGTGACACAGTTCAAGCAACAATTTAAGAGCAAACAAAAAGAACGACGTGTAACATTGAGATTCGTAGGAATTGGTATCAATTTGATCAATCTATACGATCCGAAAAACTATATTTTGTCGTCGAAACTTCGCAGAAATAGCTGGCTCACACACCATTTTTCAACCAAAACTTAAGAAGCACGTGTCAATGTGTAAAATTATTTTCATTTTATAAAGGATCCTTGAGCGAAACCGAGAGGAAAGACAACAAAAAATTATAAAAATTTAGTAGGTATTGAAGCACAATGTAAAATTCATGACATTTCGTGACCCTAGGTTGACAAGGTTCTAGGTAACAAGAGAGAAATATTTTTTGACGTAGTTATAAAGGGTGATTTTTTTGTGGTTAGGATTTTCATGCATTAGTATTTGACAGATCACGCGGGATTTCAGACAAGGTGTCAAAGAGAAAGATGCTCAGTATGCTTTGACATTGCAAGAACTGAAGCCGAACGATCTGCCACAACGTCGAATTTTCAGTGAATGGGCCCTAGAAAAGTTGGCAGAAAATCCGCTTTTTTATCGACAAATTTTGTTCAGCGATGAGGCTCATTTCTGGTTGAATGGCTACGTAAATAAGCAAAATTGCCGCATTTGGAGTGAAGAGCAACCAGAAGCCGTTCAAGAACTGCCCATGCATCCCGAAAAATGCACTGTTTGGTGTGGTTTGTACGCTGGTGGAATCATTGGACCGTATTTTTTCAAAGATGCTGTTGGACGCAACGTTACGGTGAATGGCGATCGCTATCGTTCGATGCTAACAAACTTTTTGTTGCCAAAAATGGAAGAACTGAACTTAGTTGACATGTGGTTTCAACAAGATGGCGCTACATGCCACACAGCTCGCGATTCTATGGCCATTTTGAGGGAAAACTTCGGAGAACAATTCATCTCAAGAAATGGCCCGGTAAGTTGGGCACCAAGATCATGCGATTTGACGCCTTTAGACAATTTTTGTGGGGCTACGTCAAGTCTAAAGTCTACAGAAATAAGCCAGCAACTATTCCAGTTTTGGAAGACAACATTTCCGAAGAAATTCGGGCTATTCCGGCCGAAATGCTCGAAAAAGTTGCCCAAAATTGGACTTTCCGAATGGACCACCTAAGACGCAGCCGCGGTCAACATTTAAATGAAATTATCTTCTAAAAGTAAATGTCATGGACCAATCTAACGTTTCAAATAAAGAACCGATGAGATTTTGCAAATTTTATGCGTTTTTTTTTTAAAAAAAAGTTCTCAAGCTCTTAAAAAATCACCCGTTACTTAAAATTGAATTTTCTATCACACTAAACTCCCATTGTAGCCTTATTGACTATTTTAAAAATATTTTGCGATTGACAAGGTTCTAACTACCACTAACATTTTGTCATTTTGTGATTGAACAAAGTCCTATATGTTTCAGTCAGAACCTTGTAACACAAATCTTCAATTATATTGTTCCATAGAACGTTATCAAATTAAAATTATTGTAAGAAGTTAATCGCATGTTTCTTCACAATGTTAAAATAATATCTTAGTAGAACTTTGAGAAACGAACATCAAAATGACACTTCTAGGTCAAAATCGGCAGATTCACTATAGGGCTTGTCAACAAATCAGACCCATCTTTTATACCGCATTTAACTTCTGAGTACCTCAGAGAATAGTTTAAATATGATAGTTGATACCTAAGAGGTAGACCATTCGACAACACACTCAGAATTGTTACACAGAATAAGAAAAACGTAAAAAGGCTAGTACGCAATTCCTGGAAATCAACTAAAAGAAAGTTGTTATGTCAAAGTGGAAAAGGATATAAAAGCCGAAGAGGCAAGTTGGTGGTCGCACGAAAATTGAAAGATATTCCTAGTTGCCTCAAATGTACATTTAAGTGTAATTCAATTATCAGTTTTGCTGAGAGACAAACAATTTTTGACTCATATTACGGATTAGACCAAGATGAAAATAAACAATTCTTTCTACAGCATACAGAGCTGGCAACCTCTAGAAAAAATTGTTCATTTACACATTACCTCACCATCGCACATTTAAATATTACTTTAGAGTCAGCAGTGCGCAGGAAAGCAACTCAAAGGAATGTGAAACGGAACCAAATGTACAGCCAGCTAAATAATGCATATATTTCATACACATTTCATATCCCAAAACTGATCGCTACGACTTGTGTGAAACCTATACTAATAGCGCTAATAGTGCTAATAGTGTAAAGTATAATTTTTCTATAGAGGCAAGCCAAAATAATGAATATGAGCTACAGATTGGTTGAAATTAGCTCGTTCTTTTATAAACGTAAAGTTAATGTTTACAAACTGACTGCAACATTTCGGACTGGTCTATGCTCGGTAGAACCGGAAACCACATTGCTAGCGCATTGAGAAATATATTGGAATACGTGGCCAACGATAACCGTATACCAAATAATATTGTGGAGTGATTCATGTGTCCCCGAGAATCAAAATTCTCATATGTCTAAATGTATAACGGACTTTTTAGAAGGCAACACAAACAAAAACGAGATAGTGTTGAGATTATCGGTACCAGGGCATTGCGAAAGCTATGCGAAAGGCGGATCTACTTCCTCATATTTCCTTCCTCCTCACATTAAAACGTTTAAAGCAGAATCAACCATATAACAGTACCTCTTTCAAAAGTGAGTACACTTAAGTTTTCCAGAACCTTACCTAAAATACAGTATAAACTGAGCCATACATAAAGCAAATTTAAATCTGACTGATAACATAAGATATGCAGAGCGTGCGGAACGCAATAAAAAAATGAAGGCGACGGTTTCTATCTTGTTCCTAGCAGACCAAAAGTTGTTTCAAACAGACCAGTTGTATCGTTACAAAAACTTAATGATCTGTAGCTAAAGCTGTGTTTAATGCCCCTTACAGATGCATAATTTTAGAAGACCCAATTTAAGCTAGAAAACATAACTTCTAATCTGATGGGCAGATGATTTTATTTGCGATATCTTAAGCGTTTATCTTAAGCTGCGAAGGCTAATTTAAATTAAAAAAGTAAATTATAGTTATTTTTTAAGCTCATTCATTTTAATTGATTAGGTTCTAAGATCCATTAGACCCTGTTGTGTAAAAAATTATGTTGTTTTCGGGGTGCTAAGGTTCTAACTGAAACCCATACTATGGTAACTATTAATTTTCCAGACATTGCCTTCAAATTTGAACATGTTGTGGAAGTATAAACAAAAGGGCCATGGGCAAAACTAATTGGTCTTAATTCATCAATAAACAGAAAAGTCGTATACGTTTAAAACTCTAAAGTTCACTTTCTCGAATCTATGTTGTAACGAGTTAGAACCTTGTGTCTAGGTTCGCAATTTGCTATTTTTTGTTGATATTACGTTGCATACTAACCACGTAAAAACAAGAAAACAAAAATTCTGATATTAAATTAATTTGTTTTGGCTTTTTGGATTTTGTTAGTGAGTATACAATACGAGCCACACCTAAAATAATTTTGACTTCGGTCAAAATAACAAAATCTAGGTTTCGATTTAAAAGAATCGATTTTCTTTGTAAAATATGTAAAGTGGTTGAGAGTCACTACGAATTTGGGAAAAGTGCTTTACAAAAAGTTACATTTTATCAAGTACCAAATAATCAATTGTGCACGCCGCGATATTACCTCGGTCTGCCGCTTAATTCAAACAAAACGACAGATTTTCTTTCTTTATTGCCGTTATTGCAGTTAATTTAAACGGATCTTGTATTTAATTTTAAATTCAATGAAGTGAATTATACAATGTCAATATTAGTATTACGATTTCTGCTTCTACGACAGAATATTTAAAAACTTACAATTAACGCAGTGGTTATGTTTTGTAATTCCAAAAAAAAACTATTGGATGAAGTGGTCGTTGGTAATTACCATTGCAGGTTCAATATTGGTCAAATAAATGCCACCACAATATTATAGTATAACATAATGGTATTTCATAAAGTCAGGATTACATATTCTGCGTAAAAATTTGAATTATATTAGATCTTAGCACAGTTTGTTTTTCAAATTACTTCATATGTTCTTACAAATTTAAGAGAGTTGGTTCTTTGGGTACGTATGGAAGATTGCATTTAAGCCAACTAAATGTTAGTGAATTTAAATTAATGTGTTAGGATGTTCTAAAGAAGTGTAATCTATATTAAGAAATATAATTTTAAAGGCAGCAACCTACACAAAAGCAGATGGTCGCAAAGCCAATCACATTTCCTTTAATTGCAAGATCAAAAATTGAAATGAAGCAAAGAATGAAGAGTAAATCAAAAGGGGCTACAACACATCATTGAGGAGCCAGAAAATTCACAAACGTTTTCTTCAGTATTTGCGCGTTCTTAATAACGTCCTTTGTACTCGACTCCTTTTGCAACTTCGATTTAAAGAAACATAGTACAACACCTCTGAAGCCCAATAATAGTACACAGTTAGTTAGTTTCCTAACCTTAATGATTTTTTTTTTCAAAAACTTTTGAAAACGAGTGTTCAACAAAGTGGCCGAATGATTATTGTTTGGGTTATTTCTTGGATCTTTCTCAAAGAGTGGTTTAAAAAAAAGATTTTCCATTTATCTAGAAACGCATCCTTGAAAGGCACACGTACGGCCATAATTTTTACTGCACGTTTTTCAATGACAATGTCTTCATGGTTGTCATTCAAGATTGAATAGGGCATTTGACAAAAATGAGTATTGATGGCATTTACGATTTCATATGTTTCAGATGTAGTATTATCTTCAATATCAATTGTTATATTGGTATCGGAGGAAATTTTAGTTTGATAGTTTGCCTCATTTAATTTTTATTTTAACCAACGCTATGAGTACTTCAATTTTTCAAGAGTTCATACTAGTTCATATTTTTGCCATTTTTACAATTATTTTTTATAGTTTAATCGTGTTATCCAGGGGTCGCGTAGCGGAAAGAGGTAATACGACAACAGCCGTGTTTTTTATTAGCGCCCGATAGTTGTATCCGGAGCACGCAGTTTTCTATGTGAAAACTTATATTAAGCGCACTATTTTTGCATATAATTAATTTATTTAATTCTAAACTAAGATTTTTCATTCAACTTTTTAGTTAAAAATCGATAAAAAAATATCTTGCTCTACCTATTTATTGGGAGCCTCTATCGAAAGCGCTATCCATTTCAAAGGGAAATTTTAAATTTCCTTTGTTTTGTACAACCCTTAAACCATTAGAAAATTAATTTTACATTAAAAATTTAAAACGCAGCAAGATGATTTATTGTTCATTAAATCATGCCAAAATAAAGGTTAATTGGTATATTTTAGGTCGTTAAATGTTTGTATTATGGTGAATTTATTTTTTCATTTTTATGGTATAGCGACATCAGTGAGTAAATAGCTACAGTTTCAGTAGAAATTTCCCTTCGGCGCCGGATAGTGCTCCAATAATAAAACACGGCTAACATTAACAAAAACGACGTCAAGCCACCGTTGCTTGGGTAAATACAACTTTCGGTAACCGCATGGGAACAGCATAAAATAAAATTCTACCATGCGTGAGAAAAAACATCATCACTTTTACTTCCCATACTAACCCCCGTCAAATGGGCGGCCAAATCCCTACATGGAATGCAGAGTCAGTGCAGAAAAAATAGTCTTATGATCCGTAACAAACAGGTACAAATTCTGTAGTTCAATTTTGAAGTTTTTTTTACAAAGTAATTTTTTTAAAGTAATTATTTTAATTATACAATTTTGTTTCACAAAGTGACGAATTTATCCCTTTTGATGAGACTGTGTCTCTTACTGTCCTAAAATCTTGACATTGGTATTTTCAATTTTTAAATACCTAGATTACAGAATGTCGTAATTATAAGCGGCACGGAGTATAGGTACCCGGATCGAAAACCGTAATATTTATATTAATTAATTAGTTTATTTAATACAAGTATTTTGTTTGCAGGTTTAGGCCTGTCGATGCCGATTGTTGTTGATTTTCCGTCAATATTCACAACAAAGAATTTGCGAAATTTGAGGTCCATTGGTTGCGGTCCGGAATAGAGAAATTCTTTGTTCCGTTGGAGTAAAATAACTCAAATTACAACATTGGAAGTGCCGATAGTTTTGTTGCGTCTCGCTTATCGGGTGTGTCAAAATGATAAAAGCACATACAATGCAATCTTCAACCAAAGGAAGTCCTTTTTTATGTGTAGGTGTATATCAAATAGCTGTTTATAGGTGATAACAGTTCGACTAGACGTGGTATGAACCGTTCGAAAAAGTTCACCACCGACGAATGGTGGATTTATGTTGGCTCTGGAAATACTTATATGATATTAACACTGTCTTTTGATAGGAGAATAAATGTTTAAATAGAGAGATATGCAGTGTGACTCATATTGGAATTACTTGAACTTCGTTAACAAATCACTAAAGTTTCTGGGCGAGTGGCAAAGACCGATGGCATTCGGGTAAACTGTGGAGAAAAAATGGAGTTGTTATCTTACTCGTATAGATTCATGGTCCGAACCAAACTATAAATGTCTATCTAGGACAGTGAAAGTGTTTAACTGTCGATAGTATCGCCATATGTAATGTGGAGAAGACTGGTAATGATGAGATTTCGGCCTGTCATAAACTGGAATTCAGTTTTTGCACCTTCTTCAGACCTACGAGAATATAGTTGGACAAAAAGTCAGCACCTGTATAATAGTCGTGTCTACTGTCTTTTCCCTGAAGGGTTGTATGAAGGGATTTATAAACTATCGCCTGAGATTGATATTAACCTTCGAAAGTTTTGTGCCGAAAGTGAAAATTAAAGGTTCATTTGCTGAGGTAAGAATGCAAACTAGAGTACTACATGCGTACCACCCTGTATAGCATGTAGAATACGTTACATAAATAAGTCATTGCATTTCCTAATAAGGGAAATAAGTTTAAATTGCTTAATTTCAATAATCAAAAATTGATGATAAAAAAGGTAAATGCACTAAGAAAGCTGACGTTTGATTTATTTGTATAAATCGAACGTTAACCAAAATATAAAATAAAAAGATTCATTGTGAAAAAGGTAGAGAAAGCATAAAGCATAGCAAAAATGTAACTCGTAAAATACAAGTAAATAAAATATAAGTTTTTATGAATGCCTGTGTTGTTTAATAAATGTGTGAACTATAAGTGAAAAGAAACTTTACAACCTTTACATCCTTTACGCATTATTTTGAATGTTGGGAAACTTGTTGACGAATGTGACAGGTGCTTCAGCCGTGCGTACGAAAAAAACAGCCAGACAAACAAATTCCATTGTTTGCCACACAATCAACAGGATTTTTGGTTTCCCCATGGCTTGAATTTTTTTTAGATATCCAAAAGCTACTGAAAACGGTCGGAAACTGCATGGCTTAATAAAGTTACGCGCGGGCGAAGTTTTATCCGTTGTTTGGCGATCTTCCGTGTAAACCATTGTTAATGTTGGCCAGTATTCGCTGAAGAACTACCAATTTTTGTTGCGTCTTGTTAATTAAATTCTCACGAGGCGAGGGTTGACTCCCCGTCAGCAGTGGTTTTGCTTGTGGATGGCTGGTTGACAACAATAATTTCGTTTGGATAGTAGTAGTATTGCAACTACGTACTTTTTGGACCAGAGATATTTGAATAAATTTTCATTAGAAATCTCCTGCTTTTTGTCCAAGCCAATGATGAAATTGGGGCCATAAGTTTCCCAATTGTTTGAAACCAGAGCGCAACTCGCCAAGTCGTTGTTCGTCGTTAATAGTATAGCGGTTTATTAGCACGGATTTTAGTCCGCTTTCAAATTGAATCGTTACGTGTGATATCGCGAATTGGAATTCGACGAGAGTGAACCATGTCGAAGTTTGTTGTACCAGATGTGGGAATTATCGTTGGCATGTTATAAATACTGGTAATCGAAATCACGCCCGCCGTTATTAATGTGCTGTAGCATTGTCTTTATTTTTTGCAATTTGTTGTTTCGGCACGAATGTGAAGTTTTCGACAAAATTAAAAAATAACAAAACATGGCGGAATAAAAAATTTGTCGAAATAACAAAAATGCACATGTATTAGTAAAACAGTTGACAAAAGCAATGTTAGGATTTTTTAAAATTTTGCTATGAAAATCAACTGCTCGTTAATACGCAATTAGTAAACTAGCGACTTCGGCAAAGACAATAACAAAACATTTAATTAATACGAAATTCGAAATGTTCAAACAACTAAAAATTATCCATATAATCCATCCACAATATTTGTTTAACCTGGTAAAAGTGCAAGAATCATATTGAGATTGAGCATTCGAAACAAAGCATCAACTAAATTTGAAAAGTGAAGCGAGGGAAAAGTAGAAAACGAATAATCGTACACTAACAATTAGTTTAGTAAATTAAATATAACATTAGCAAAAAATTAATTAAATTTCATAAGAGAAACATAACTCGATACAACGAAACTGGTAGCATCGCTAAACGCAACAGAGGCGGTCCTAAAAAGACAGCAACATCAAAAGAAATTATACGAAATGTGAAGAAAGGAATCCAACGAAATCCTCGTCAAAGTGCCAATCAATTAGCCGCACGTCTACATGTTTCACGATACAGCATTCAAACCATATTGAAAAATGAACTACACTTGAAGCCCTACAAGATACAAAAAGTTCAAGGTCTTACGGAGGCACAAAAAAAAGTTAGGCTTGAAAGAACACGAACATTGAAGTTCTTGGCCGAACGTGATGAGATTCCAAAAATTGTCTTTTCTAATGAGAAAATTTTTAACATTCAACAGTATGTGAATAAACAAAAGATCGTGTTTGGTTAGAGCACAAGTCCAACGATAATTTGGACACAAGAGTTGCCATGCGCAAGCAATGTTATGGTTTGCGCTGCAGTGACTGCATATGGACGCACTCCTCTGGTTTTCATCGAACATGGAGTCAAGGTAAACCAAGAGGTGTACCGCCAAAAGATCCTAAACGATGCTTTGTTACCTTGGGCACGTAAACACTTTGACATGAACCGTTGGACATTCCAACAGGACTCGGCACCATTACACAAGGCTCGAGCGACACAGCAATTTTTACAAAATTTGGTTCCGCGGCTGATTTCGTCGAAAGAATAGCCACCATATTCACCAGACTTGAATCCCATGGATTTCTCCATATGATCCATTTTGGAAAGTAAGGTGTCCACTAACAAATACGAAAGTTTTAATGCATTGAAGTCAGCTCTTGTTCGAGAATGGAATAAAATTCCGCAAGCTCACGTTCGGTCAGCATGCAATGCTTTCTATGGAAGACTGAATCAAATAATCAGAGCCAAAGGAGGTCATATCGAGCAGTAACATGTTTTTCATTAAATGTAATATGTTTTCAACATATTCCACGAAATTTCCATAAAAAATAATCAAAATTAAAAAAATTACAGCGTTTTCATTTGGTAACACTTGGTCTCAGCCACCCACCCTAAACCTAATTCAATTTATATTATATCGGTTATCTTAACTGGAAATTTTCCACATGCCCTGACAATATCCCCGCAAAATATGTCCCCACGGTTACTCCCGATCGATTACCCCAAAGCCATTACCCCGATGATTATCCAGAATATCCGAATTATTATAACAATTGAAATTGTTTCAAATAAACTATGGATCTCATGATCAATGGGGTAATGGTGGCAGTATTTTTCGGGAATGGGCGAGATAAACATCTAGACCCCATTATTTTAATTTGATAATAATGTTAAAATATTTTAAAAGAATGTTAATAAAAAATTAGGGATGTGATATTGTGATATTATGAATTATGGCCTAATAATTTTGTACATTTATTCTCATTTGACATCCATGTTCATGTGGACATCATATAAATTTAAGTTTTATTATGATTTTTTTGAATATTGGAGTTGTTAGTATGTATATTAATAGTGTGTCGTTGTGTGGTATTTCTAACACAGTCTTGTAGATCTGCCCAGTCGTAATTATTTTTTGGTAAAGTGGCCCCGGTTTGTTGGTCGATCTTATGGTCCGGAATTATTATCGCATGTCAAGTCATATTTGCCAGCTTGATGTGCTGATCGCGTATATGCAGGGTTTACCCCAATGGCCCAATACAAGTTGAGTTATGTATGTGTTCTTGAGTATCGAGACTGTAGTACCAGATTCATGCACCGCACGCTGAACCATTATTCTATGTCTATTTGCGATCTGTTTTCACTACTCTAATTCGACGTTTTGTAATGAAGCGGCAAGTTGCACACATATTTTTGCTACGAGAAATGTTACGCAGTGACAAATGTAGTTTAGAATTCACCACTACAGGTCTAGTAATACTAATTAAACGAGAACCCAACACGTGTAAGTTTATATCTCGAAAAAAATTAAGAAAAATTCTTAATTCAAATTAAAGGTAAACATTGAATTAGTAAATTAATAATAAACAATCTTTAATATTCGCAGTATGAATTACTGTTTTATATGTGAGCCTTTTAACTGTCCCGTAAATAAGGCAGGAAACTGTTTGATATTATAAAAGTTATGGATTGTTAAAACATTATTTCCTAATAGTATACTAATTTAATCTAGAATTTCTACTCTAAACCCAATTCTTAAATAAATGTTATTTTAACGCTACAAAATGAAGAAGGCCACGGGCAGGGTCCGACCCGGGTAGCATCGAGAGGCAAGAAGCAATGCGAGAATTGAATATGTAGTTATTCGAGGTGAGAGTTAATGAGGGTTTCAAGAAAACGGTAATTTATCAAATTTGATTTGTCGCACTGCTCGCTTCACGATTCCAGCGAGACTGATTACCATGTAGAATATCAGTTGCAAGAACTATGAAGTTCAACGAAGTAATGAACTTCACATTGTCGTTAAGATAATTGATGTATGTAGATTGCTCAAACCGGTTGTTCTTATAACTTATAAATAGTTTGTAAAAGTAAAGAAAGTTTGGAGTATTTATTAGCGAAATTAGGAAAACTGTTAAATATTTACACTGATTTACACAAACATTGCGCTTCCTCAAATTCTCATATATAGATAGTTATATTACATTACGAGTAGATATTAAATATCAATAAGAAAGTAGATCTACCCTAACTGCTAACGTTTGACTAACGATACCAAAATTTGAACTACTCCCACAATATAAAATAAATGTAAAAGCTTTTCATCTGTGGAGTGGAACATACAAGACCGTCATAATCATGAATCAAACAGAATCCATCTTTCCTATATAATTGTGTTATGTTATTTATATAATATTACAGAAGATATCTAAATAGTTATACCATTTATATGTATTTCAACTTCGTGTAGTGTTATTAAAATAAAAATAAGGGGTTAAATTGTCAAGGGTTTGGAAAATAACTTTTCGCATTAAATGAAAAACGATGATTTAATTTAAGGGTACTGAACTTTGTTAAAATTACAAAAACGGAAACATTTAAATATGGCAAAAAAAAATAAAAACGAACAAATGAAGATGGGCCGATAACATGGGGCTACATAGAAAGCAATTTTATTTTATCTAAATAGAATATAAGAATAGCTTATATAAGGTTTATGGCTTAAATGTTATTAAAACTTTTTTTTACATAAAAAAAGGAATTTTTATTCGTTGAAAAATTTTAAAACTTTTTATAACCATTCAGAACGTCGAAATCGATAATATTCAAAAAAGGATTACATTATTCTCGGATTTACCAATACCGTAAAACTATTTCTTGCATACAATCATTTTTGTATATATAAATAAAAAATAATACTGCTAAAAACCCCCAGATTTTTTTGTGTAGATAAAAAGAAAATTCACGGAAAAATGAAAGATAATTTTCGTATTTTATATTTTATGTACCGAAAGTATTAAATATAAAATCCATTTCCATTTGGGTATGACATGTATTAACACTATACATTCCGAAAGTGAAACAGTTATATCACCCATTTTCCTTTATTTTTATTTTCCCCTAAAACTTTTCCATTTTCTTTTTTGTATTATGCTAGTATATACATATAGAATTTTGTTCTGAATAGTATTTATATTTAACAAAAGAAAAACTTGAAAGGAAAATCCCAAGAAAAAACATCAAAAATAACGATTTTGACCTTTTCCATGAACTCTGTAATACACATTACACATACAAACATTTATAATATTCGAATCAAATAATAATCTAAACCAAAGAGGGTTTCTGTTTATTTTATGTACAAGAAGAACGATTTTTCCAAATGTAATGGTCTTCCATCTGTTTGATTAGTTAATTTAGATACAATTTTCATTTGGGTTCCGTTTCTTAAGAACAATTTCATTTAATTGAATTATCACAAAGAGTTTCTGTTAAATTATCGTACACACGTACATCGCTTTTGAATAAAATGTGTCGGCTACAAGAGCGCAAGCCCGAACACAGAATGAAAGTTTGAAAGACATAATTATCGGCTTTTCTTTAAGATGGTTGTCTTATATTAGTTTACATCATCATAATTCATTCATGGAAGTGTTTTTTGTCGTATATATTTAAATGGAATTAACATTACCAAAACATACAAAACGCACCCACCCTAATGTGGTATGTTGTTATTCAATAATTATTTAAGTGAATCAAATATGAAAAAAAAACAAATTAGAACAACAACAAACATTATTTTATTAATGATTGTTTATGGCACTCTCTGGCTGCCACAATCCCCTGATTTGATCTGCATGGTAATTTTATATAAGAGTATTTGAAACAAAATGTATAAACCACTAACAATCTAGTCGCTTTATGTTCATATCTGAAAAGCGAATGCTGTGAATAAACTCGAAAAAGCTCGAGTGTATACTAGGATCAGGGGCGATCACTTGATTAACGTACCATTTTGGATTGTTAAACATTCATGGTATTTTACAAACAAATAAAATTTAAATTATAAAATTGCGTTTCATTCAGAAGTTATTAAAAAGCGTATCAACCTAGAACACACCGCGCCCCTCAAAAACAGGAAATTTTTTTCTGTTAAACTTCAATTAAAATTGAATCCTAATTAATTCAAGATTTTTGCTACGAATTCTTCGAACAAGCTCGTTTGGTACTTTGGGCTCTGTAATATTCTAAATTTCACCAAATTTAATACCAATTGTGTGGTCACATGTTTCACATCATCAAATAAACCGGTTCCGATCAGTGGCCTTTTGAAAATGTGTGATTAGAAAAATCGCATTGTTTGACTCTCGAATAAGTCGAACAATCTGATTTTTCACAAAAAATTACACATCGTACAAAATTAGTGAATTTGGATAATATTTGGTTTAGAAAATACCTTATAAGGAAACAATCTCACCATTTTGTTAACCCTTTTGGTGTCAGCAGGGTCTGGCCAGACCTTTTTTGTGTTTGTTTGGCTTATTCTTATATTTATAATTTTTCTGTCTTCAATATTTTTCATGATTTCTTCAAGCTACTCGTTTTGAGCACATTTATGAAAAAAGCCAATAAAATTATGGGAGTGGGGAGGAGTTTTAGAACCTCTTAAAACTCTAGTCATATTCGATACACAAGGGTCCAGCCAGACCCCGTACAAAATAAATACTGAAAATAAATAAATAACTAAATTTGTGAGAAAATCACGCTGACTAATTATCTCGCTGGTGTTCCCGTTATTTATTCGCTTTCGATATTTGTGTTGTGTATTTTAGCATGTGCAGTGACATAGTCTCTTCGAATTTTGAGCTGGAAACTGTGTGTAAACGTAGTTTTCACTGAATTTTTGGTGTGCTTGGTATTATATTTTGTCTCGGTAAGTTTTAGTATTTTATTTTCCGTTTGATTATTCAACAAAATGCGGCCGACATATTTTTTTCAATAAAAATGGAAGAGTTTGGAGAAGGAATGAACGAAATGGACAAAGTTTACCAAAGATATTCTCGTTTTGATCCTTCGTTCAATGACTTGGTTCCTTACTCGGCGGCCTTAGCTAGCGATCTTGAACGATAATGAACAACAGAGGAAGTAGAAGACATTGACCCTTTTGCTTGCGACGATGATAGCGACGAAGATGCCGATTATGTACCAAATGAAGATGATGCTTCAGACATGGAAATAGATCAGGAATTCAAACTTCAGGAGACGTATGACAGCGAGGATGATGAAATGGCTTCTACAACTGAAATACAAACGGCAGTTCAAATGCAACAAGAATTTGAAATGGAGCAAGCAGCCGAAACGCAGTCAATAAACGAAACGCAACCCGCTATGCATGAAGCCACGGATTTAGTGCATACACTAAACATGTTCTGGAAAGATGGCACAAGATGGAGCAGAGCAGCTCCACCAATTGGTCGAACGCGTATCCATAATGTTATGAGATTTAGTGGAGGGCCGTCTTCTTCAAATTCGGTACCAATTGAAATATTCAAAAAATTTCTAACACCTAACATCGTGTTTATCATACTAAAGGAAACAAATCGTTATGCAAATGATTAAATTAATCAATGGAATACTAGGAATCCAACCAAGAATAAAAAGGTATGGAAGGAGTTCACGGAAGTAAAATTAAATGCATTTATTGGGATATTGCTAGCCGCTGGGGTAAGCCACAATAATATGCAACATGGCTCTTTTCTGTGGAAAACGATGAACCTATCCATTTTTAGAGCAACCGTGTCGTACCGCCGCTTTGTTCAACATATTTTATTTAGTACAGCCATCGCCATCTTTTCGTCATGTATTTTGTAGAAATAAATATATAGTAACCAGCTCAATTCCAGCTTTGGTGCTTTAGCAGCTTTAGTGCAATGAAACCAGGTTTGCACATAAAATCGTACGACAAAAATTCAAATGTCCCGTAAATTTTTCTGTTCTTGTGCTATTAAATAAATTCCCTAGCGACAGAAACGGACATTTTCGTTTGGGATCATGCTCAAAAAAATTAGAGTGATTTCCAATAATTCTTTCTAATCATCCCGAGCATGTTTCTTTGCTAATTCGTTCTTACAAAAATCCGTTAATTCCGCTTTCACATCATTTAATTGTGTATGAACGTTGGGATCATTTGTGCCTGCATAGAAATTATCCTTATTCAAGGAATTTCAGTCATACTTAGATCTCACAAATAACGGAATACTTGCTCCTGATGTATTGCCCATTTTTGATTGCAGCGCGCAATGTAATTTCACATATGTCGACAAGGAAGATATAATATACTTCGTTTCAGTTTCTGCTCTAAAATAATACTACCTGCTCCATTTAATCTTTTAGTATTTGAATATGTTGTATCGAAGCATGCCACCACAACATCGTCAGCTGCTCTCCAATCGATTAAACTTTAGAAAACAGCCTCCGCATTTGATATTTTTTGCTTTTGATATTTTGGAAACGCTCAATAACTGTTCTCCAACTATATGGGAAATAATCACCGGTGAACGATCCACTGTCTCCGTCCCAGATAACTTGCCTGTTTTAAATTTGAAAGTCGATTTAACTGATGCTACTATTTCTACTCTATTTATTTCACGAAAACGCCTTTAGTGTTGTTCGATTTAAAACGAGTTTTTCAATAGAATGTCCAAGACTTTCGACAACGGCACTGATTAAATGCATTGCTGTACGATCGGTAATCTTCTGTTTATCCAAAGCTGGCCTTATTCTAGGAGTAATGAAACATTTGCTTCCTCTAGGGACTTCTTCTGCGCTAAACATGGGCAAATCAATATTTTCGAAGCTCATGTCGTTATCAGATGTCCTTTCGCTGTCACTCTCCGAAGACGATGCTACTGCTTTTGAGTCTATTGGAATTGATTTAAGTTTTTCTTCAAGATATCTTCGTTTACGATTTTTTCTGCCTCGAGAGGAATCTCGTATCGTCTTCACTGGGCATCATGGACAAGGCATTGGCATATGCGATATCGAAAATATCATCCAGTTTACTATTAAAGGCAATATCTCTTTCACGGTCTTTTGAAGGTTTAGTTTTGTTACGTGTTCTAATTTTTCAATGGAATGTTGTTCCTTTTTCTGCAGTATGGTGATTGTAAAAAAAAGACACAACACTTGCTTTTTTGAGGGTAACTTAGCACCAATATTTGACAATACTCATGGCCAAGAAGATAAATTTGTGTAGTGGACGGTCATTATACCTCATTTTTAATTTTATTTTCTTAAATAATGTTATTTGGGTTTTTATTAGTTTCGAAAATTGGCAATTAACTCGCTATTTCTTAACCGATTTTTAATATATTTATATTGGTTTAGAAAGGTAATTATATATCCTATTCAATACAATTTTTATTTAGGCTAAGAAAAAATTTTAAATAATTTTTCTGATCGTTTGAAAGTGAAAAACTGAAAAAATACCGTAATTTCGCGCTCAAGTCGCGACCTCCAAACCATTTTCGATACAATAAGGAGCACACTATATGTATATATATATATATATATATATATATATATATATATATATATATATATATATATATATATATATATGTATATATATATATATATATATATATATATATATATATATATATATTTATATATATATATATATATATATATATATATATATATATATATATATATATATATATGTATATATATATATATATATATATACATATATATATATATATATATATATATATATATATATATATATATATATATATATATATATATATATATATATATATATATATATACCGAATGACTGACACGAAGAATTACCAACTTCAGATTGTCATTGCTGTCGAACCAGTGATGGCAGAGCGCTCAAATTTACACTAATGACAGTTCATTCCATTGTTAAGCGGACAAAAGAATTTTAGTGGGAAATATTCAGGAATTCAAGCGTAATAGGGTGATTGCTCTATATTTGGCTGGAAAACCACAGCCGCAGATTGTTAACCAGTTAAAACATCTGCATGTGTATAAACTGTTTGTGAATCACACCATAAATCGTTATAACGATACTGGCAGTATTGCAAAACGCCTTGGAGGTGGACCGAGATGCACTGCCTCATCGCTGAATATCATTCGGAAGGTGAAGAGAAAACTGGCTCGTGAGACGACCATTTCGCTCGAACGGATGCAGTAAACATTGATAGATAATCTTGGACTAAAGGCCTTGAAATTCCATGAAACGCATGGTCTCACCGATGCGCAAAAAAAGTTAGAGTAGAAAGAGCAAAGGAGTTGTTACGCTTGCATGAAAATGGCGATTTGCCGATTTTGCTTTTCTCCGATGAGTCACCGTTAGTTATTGAGCAATACGTGAACAAGCAATAGGACCGGATTTACTTGTCCGGCCGTTCTACTAAAAATTTGGATCAATGGATTGCCACTCGAAACCAAGCGCCGCCGATGGTGATGGTTTGGGCCGAGAAAACAACAGTCTGCAGTTCATTTCCACTGCCCAATGGCCACCAAATTCACCGGATGCAAATCCGCTAGATTTCTCGGTTTGGGTATTTTTAAGAGCAAGGTTGGGACAAAAAAAATACCAAAGTGTCGATTATCTCAAATGGGTCAAAATACTGCAGAGCCACTTTCATGCTGCGTGCAATAGCTTTGTCGACCGTTTCAAGGCCATAATCACGGTTAAGGGTGGCCAAATCGAAAACTGCTAATACAATTTGAAAATTTAAATATTTGTGAACATTTTTCAATAAAATTCATCAAAAATAAAAATTCAATGGGGTTTGGTTTGGTAACACTTCATGTCAGCCACCCAGTATATATATATATATATATATATATATATATATATATATATATATATATATTTATATATATATATATATATATATATATATATATATATATATATATATATATATATATATATATATATATATATATATATATATATGAATGTATACATATATATATATATATATATATATATATATATATATATATATATATATACATATATATATATATATATATATACATATATATATATATATAAATTATATTCCAACAATATCTGAAATTGATTCTGAGGGTTATGAAGATGATATTAACCCAGAAAAATGTGGATTCCAGATTGATAGCAATTTATTATGTAACCCGCTACAAAATTATCAGTTAGATCAAGACAACGAGGGAATGGATTTAGGAGAAAATGTAGATATAGTTTTAAACTCAGTTATAGTGAGGTTCACTTTGACCAACTCAACAGTCAAAAGAAGAAAGGAATTTGGGGACAGAATACATTACGTCGAAGGGTAAACTAGTATCCTAAAGAGAAGTTAAGTTACTTGGGCCATGTAAAAGAGTTTGCTCAACAAAAATTGAACAGTATTGGGGTCTTGGAGAGTATAACCTAAGGCAAGCATATTTGTCTGGTCTAATTGAAGTTCATCCAAAAAAATACTGCACTTAAGCTTAAAAGTACCGTAGTTCCAAGAATTCGAAGCCATTCTTGCAAGTACTTTCTTGAACTGCACGGAGAATGGATACAAGTTTGCCAAAAATGTTTTCTTACACGTTTTGTGAAAATGAACAAGTTTTAAAAACAATTTATAACAAAAACAAAGATTCATCTAGGAACTGACTGCAGAAAACGAAAAAGAAATAAAAGATCACAAAGCTTTCCTTTCTAGGAAAGTCACTATGATCGAAGAGACTCTTCAGTTATATATATATATATATATATATATATATATATATATATATATATATATATATATATATATATATATATATTTATATAAATATATATATATATATATACATATATATATATATATATATATATATATATATATATATATATATATATATATATATATATATATATATATATATATATATAAATATCTTAATCTTAAAGTATCGTAATTCAATTGAAGTCAAAGTTCATTTCATTGCAAATTTGTTTCCCAAAATCAAATGTCAACCATTTGCTCTATTTCGTTTCAAAAAACAAAATCAAAAACCATCTTAATTGAATAAAAAAAATATATTATTTTGACAAAACATCTTAATTCTTCTAATTTAACCTCAGTGGAACACATTTATATTTAAAAGTTTTCAAGGTGTATTGTAAACCAAAATTTTAATTTTTTTATTGTGCTATCTGATTTATTAGAGCATTTGAGTTACAATTAAGATATTTTGTCGTTAGAAAATTTACGAGTAAAGTGTTTTTAAATGCACGTAAGATATTCAAAAAAAAAATAAGTGAAATAATATTTTAGAAAATAATAAATCATCTTGTTTGAAATAAAATAATTTGTCAAAATTCAGTTATTAAAATATTAATGTTTAAATGGATTTAAGATGTTTGAATAAAACCAAAATATTACGGTAGCTTGATTTAAGATTAGAAAGTGCCTGTGTGTGATGAAAATAACATTTATATCGTAAAATGCTGGAAACGGTTTGGGAGAAACAAAGAGATATTCGAACCAGCAATCAACATTGTCAGCAGTAACAAATAGTACAGATGATAGTTATGTATATTTTCCATCTACGAGTATAACCACTTCACATTTTTTATATTCTATAGGTCATTGTAGTCTAACTACAATTGAGGAACTTGCCCTGATTCTGGAATACTTTTCCAAAACTCTGTGGCTCAGAAATAAAGAAAAATGGACCTGCTGAAGAACGTACAGGTTACTAATAAAATTATATTTAAACATTTTATCTTAATTTAATAATAGTTACAGGAAATGGTAGTTAAATGGGAAATATTTTGTATATAGAAGGTGAGTATTTGAGCCGCTAGTGCGGAATGAAACACCACAAATGTGGTTTGATTGCTGAAATTGATTTGAATTTGTTGCAAAACACAAATGCAACCCAATAAATAACCTTACAAACAAACAATGAAAGTCAAGCAGTTGAAGTTGATTCTGAAGGCTTTGACGATAGTGACGCGGATCCAAATTGTATTCCAACAATATCTGAAATTGATTCTGAGGGTTATGAAGATGATATTAACCCAGAAAAATGTGGATTCCAGATTGATAGCAATTTATTATGTAACCCGCTACAAAATTATCAGTTAGATCAAGACAACGAGGGAATGGATTTAGGAGAAAATGTAGATATAGTTTTAAACTCAGTTATAGTGAGGTTCACTTTGACCAACTCAACAGTCAAAAGAAGAAAGGAATTTGGGGACAGAATACATTACGTCGAAGGGTAAACTAGTATCCTAAAGAGAAGTTAAGTTACTTGGGCCATGTAAAAGAGTTTGCTCAACAAAAATTGAACAGTATTGGGGTCTTGGAGAGTATAACCTAAGGCAAGCATATTTGTCTGGTCTAATTGAAGTTCATCCAAAAAAATACTGCACTTAAGCTTAAAAGTGCCGTAGTTCCAAGAATTCGAAGCCATTCTTGCAAGTACTTTCTTGAACTGCACAGAGAATGGATACAAGTTTGCCAAAAATGTTTTCTTACACGTTTTGTGAAAATGAACAAGTTTTAAAAACAATTTATAACAAAAACAAAGATTCATCTAGGAACTGACTGCAGAAAACGAAACAGAAATAAAAGATCACAAAGCTTTCCTTTCTAGGAAAGTCACTATGATCGAAGAGACTCTTCAGTTAAATATTTAACTAGTGATTTAAACCTATCTAAAATGCAAAACAACAAATGCAAAATGAAAACCACCATAGTAAACGACCATATGATTTTGTGCTCGTATTCCAAAAGATGCCAAAATTTGCAAATTTAGACCTCCATATAAGATTACGTATGGGATTTCGTGCTCGTTCTCTCATAGCTTAACTACTGTGCCAAATGTCACATCAAAATAATCATTAGTGTTTAGTATACGCTTGTCTTTCTGAAGTACAAAAAGTGCATTCGGCGAATTTTAAAATGAGTGAAATTATTCAACAAAGAAGTTCCGCTAAATTTTGTGTGCGGAATCAATTTTGTGGTGCCGAGACGCTCAGAATGTTGCAAAAGGCCTTCGGTGATAATTGTATGTCGCGAGCAAGTGTTTTTGATTGGTACAAATTGTTCAAAGAGGGTCGAGAACGTGTTGACGACGAGCCACGTCTAGGACGGCCATCAACATCAACTGATGATCAACACGTTAATAAAATCAAGAAATTGGTCCTCGAGAATCGACGATTAACAGTCAGAGACCTTACTGGCATCGTTGAAATATCGGGAGGATCAGTGAAAACCATTTTGAAAGAACATTTGGGCCTAAGAAAAGTGAAAGCACGATTGGTTCCAAAATCACTCAATTTTTTGGAAAAACAACGTCGCGTTGACGACTGTGAAACAATGCCTTCCGATTATTAGGATATCATGAAACCTTTTATAACTGGCGATGAGACTTGGATCTTTGCTTACGACCCGGAAACAGACGATCATTCGGCCGAATATCGTGCCAAAGGTGAACCGAAGCCGAAAAATCCACGTCAAAGCAAGTCAAAAATCAAGGTGAAGTTGACAGTTTTCTTCGATTATCGAGGTGTGGTGCACTCCGAATTCCTTCTGACCGGCCAAACTGTCAACAAGAAGTACTATTTGAGTGTTATGCGTCGTTGGTTTTTGCACCACGATAATGCACCTACTCATACTGCATTGGTTTTACGTGATTTTTTCGCCAAAAATTCCACCCATATCGTTTCGCAACCGCCGTATTCGCCTGATTTAGCTCCGTGTGATTTCTGGCTGTTCAGCAAACTCAAACGACCGCTCCGGGGAAACCGTTTTGAGTCAATTGAAAACATTAAACGTGAATCGCTACGCGCATTGGAGGCTATTTCGGAAATTGGCTTTAACAACTGTTTTGAGGATTGAAAAAAACATTGGCACACGTGTATTGAGGCTGAGGGGGATTACTTTGAGAGGGACGAAATAGATTTGGAGAAATAAAAAAGAATTTCAAATTATGAATAAAGTCTTAGTGGTTTTTGCCCACAGTAATATATTGGCAAATTTTGACTCAGAGCCAAAACATCTCGAAAACGATATCTCCAAAATAGAGACTAACTTTGAAATGGGACTAGCACTATATAATTCAGCGTACTCGAATTAGATTTACCCCTGGGTGCTCAGCTTGTCACATTTTCCAACGCAGTGTAATTTATATACAAATCAATTCTTTCAATTTATTATAATTATTATTTTCTTTTTGTTGCATTCTTAGTTTGGTTGTTTTGATTTCTTTGAAATTTGTTTTTTTTATTTTCTTTTGAATTTTTTAATTTCCTTTGTAGTATTCATATAATTCTTAAATAATTTTATATTTTAAATGTAACATAGTCAATGCAACGGTGGAAACCTTTAACCAAGATTAGTGAACATCTTGTTTAGCTAAATTTTATTTTGTTCGTTTTGCATTAGATTCTTATTAACATTATTATTATTATTTTTATCATTATCCTTAACTCGACTGTTAAACTAGGTCCCGAATATACTGTAACAAGACAAATAGATAATTTAATTCTTCGTAAGGGTGGGGTGTGATCGGCTTAAGCCTCTAGATCTTTCTAAGAGCAAAGTTACAATCTATAATCGCCTTTCGAAATACAATTTAAAAAAATTGAAATTAATTTAAGTGTTTTTGTTTAATTAATAAAAATAATTTGAACTCACAAATATTATCAAAACAAATATTAATAATCATATTTACAAAAAAATAATGTCTCATTTAGAATTTTTTTTTTATTTTTAAATATTTTTATATAAAGTACAAATTATAGTTCATTTTGTAAGCACTTTTACAAAACAAGTTTGTAAATTTTGCTTTAATTTTTTTTGAGTGTAAGTTTATTTAACAATCTCAACCGAAACAATATATAACTATAGATACTGTTAGAATTTATAGGTTAATGCCGCCCTTTTGAATGTCCGAGAAAATTTTACTAATTTCTTTACGAACTGTTTAATAAAATTTTTAGTAAAAATTTCTCGAATCGGATAGATCATATGAGAAGTTTTCACTAAGCCACATTTTCTTTTATTTGTATTAGTTAGTTAACCCTGTATAAGACAAAACTCCAAGATTATGATTTTAAATTTTATTTAATTTCAAAAGACCGTTAAATATGATTTTAAAAAATTAAATAATCAAAATGACATATAAAAGATTAAAAAAAATAAAAACACCTTTTATAGATTTTAAGTGTCGTCATTATTAAATATGAACATTAAAATTTCAAACCCACAGTACTACAACCCATCAAAAATACGGTCAAATAATTATAATTAAAACGAAAATTTCCAAATACATATTCATAGCCACATGCGAATCGCAATCGATTAAACGCCACATGTCTATGCGGATCGCCAGGGTGTCCCATTTTGGCCCGTTCATTTTATCATATGTAAACCGAAAAAGTCTAAAAATGAAAATTCTGTGGAGCGAATCCTGGAAATTTTGCCACATAGCCACATGCATAGTGCAATAGATTAAAGCCGTTCAATTTCGCGAAAATACGCCACATGTCCATGCGGATCGTCAGGGTTCTCCATTGCCTAAATGTTATTGAATTATAATAATCTAGTCCGAGACTTACATATTATGATAGATTAAAGTCGGTTATTTTATGTTTATTTCACTGCCGCTGAACCCCTTATAAGGATTTGACCGTTTAATTAAAGTTTCGATATCTGATTACTTTTTTAGATTAATGATTGATTAGTTTATTGAATCCTAGCCAGGTTCAGCGGTTACCAAAGTTGTGCAAACCCAAGCAACGGTTGCGAGACGTCGATAGTTGTGATGTATCTCATTAACTATTTAAGATCCTATCTATTATCTAACTATTTTATATCTCGCGAATCGTCAAGGTGTACCATTCTAATCCGTTATTTTATTAAAACAATTAAGGTCGTAAATTTAAATTTTGGAGGAGGATATCCTGGATATTATGGCACATAGCCATCTGTATAGTACAATAGATCGAAGCGGCCCAATTTTGAAAAAATATGCTAAATGCCTAGGCGGAAAAGTCTGAAAACGAAAATTCTGTTTTTCGGATAACGTGCAATAGATGAACGCGGTTCAATTTCGAAAAAATATTTTTCTTTTGTTTTAAATCGTTAAGGTTTTTATATCGGCCTGGTTTTGTTTAATTTGTAATCAATAGTTTTTCTATAAGATTTGTTGTGGAATTTCTTTCTTTCTATAATTATTAAGAACACATTCAGAAAAATAAATACTGCGTAATGCAAGAGTAATCCAAGGAGTTTTCTCGGATTTGAAATATGGTTTGTTCCGAGAATGAACCCACTGTAATTATAATTAAATAAAGGTAGGTTTGATCACATTAGTTGACATCTCTAGACTTAGGTTCCCATGCAAACATTCATGGAGCTCCGTTAAGCCACTTGAAGATGCCATCAAGCCACTTCGCCACGTCAAAGCTGTGATCGTGAAGGGTTTTTTTGTTGTCAATTTTCTTTTTTTTGGTTTCCTACTTTTTTTTTCTTATATTTTTAATTTTTTTATTTTTTTTAATATTTCAAAAATTAAAGAAGAATTTAAAATAAAAATTAGTGCTTAAATCTTAATAAAACTAAATTTGACTTATGTGTATAAAAATTATGTTGAACAAAACATACAAAGTTCATCGTAAACTTGAAGGTGAGTCTTACACGACCTATGAACTTTTCGATGACAAAGAGGCACACTCGAAACAAAATCATTCATTTTCAAAATTTTCGTAACATATGAGACAATGTTCAGACAACGAAAGCGTATTAAATGGGACACCCTGACGATCCGCATAGACATGTGGCGTATTTTCGCAAAATTCAACGGCTTTATCTATCGCACTATGTATGCGGCTATGTGGCAAAATTTCCAGGATTCGCTCCACAGAGTTTCCATTTTAAGACTTTTTCGTCCTAAGTATGATAAAATGAACGGGACACCCTGACGATCCGCATAGACATGTGGCGTATTTTTGCGAAATTGAACGGCTTTAATCTATAGCACTATGTATCTGGCTATGTGGCAAAATCTAGAGGATTCGCTCCACAGAATTTTCATTTTCAGACTTTTTCGTCCTTAGTATGATAAAATAAACGGGCCAAAATAGGACACCCTGACGGTCCGCATAGTACATGTGGCGTATTTACACTCGAAACAAAATCATTCATTTTCAAAATTTTCGTAACATATGAGACAATGTTCAGACAACGAAAGCGTATTAAATGGGACACCCTGACGATCCGCATAGACATGTGGCGTATTTTCGCAAAATTCAACGGCTTTATCTATCGCACTATGTATGTGGCTATGTGGCAAAATTTCCAGGATTCGCTCCACAGAATTTCCATTTTAAGACTATTTCGTCCTAAGTATGTTAAAACGAACGGGCCAAAATGGGACACCCTGACGATCCGCATATGCATGTGGCGTATTTTCGCGAAATTGAACGGCTTTAATCTATTGCACTATGTATGTGGCTATGTAGCAAAATCTCCAGGATTCGCTCCACAGAATTTCCATTTTAAGACTTTTTAGTCCTAAGTATGATAAAATGAGCTGGCCAAATGGAACACCCTGACGATCCGCATATACATGTGGCGTATTTTCGCGAAATTGAACGGCTTTAATCTATTGCACTATGTATGTGGCTATGTGGCAAAATCTCCAGGATTCGCTCCACAGAATTTCCATTTTAAGACTATTTCGTCCTAAGTATGTTAAAACAAACTGGCCAAAATGGGACACCCTGACGATCCGCATAGGCATGTGGCGTATTTTCGCAAAATTCAACGGCTTTATTCTTTTACACTATGTATGTGGCTATGTAGCAAAATCTCCAGGATTCGCTCCACAGAATTTCCATTTTCAGACTTTTTCATCCTAAGTATGATAAAATGAACGGGCCAAAATGGGACACCCTGACGATCCGCATATACATGTGACGTATTTTCGCGAAATTGAACGGCTTTAATCTATTGGACTATGTGTGTGGCTATGTGGCAAAATCTTTAAGATTCGCCCCACAGAATTTCCATTTTCAGACTCTTTTGTCCTCAGTATGATAAAATGAACGGGCCAAAATGGGACACTTTGACGATCCGCATAAAAATGTGGCGTATTTTTACGAAATTGAACGGCCTTAATCTATTGCTATTTCGTAAATTTTTTTTTATTTTTCTTGCACCATTTTACTTATAGTGTGTTTGGTCATAATAATTATTATATTAAATGATTAATTCAACCATTTGACATTTCAAATATTCGATTATTACGATGGACATGTTTTTATTTCTTTAACTTTGTACCATTTTTTCAAGTTTAACTATAATTTCGTCTTATACAGGTAATATTACTATTACATATGCATAATTGAAACAATTCGCAAACGTCCAATACGTCCCTTTCGACGATTGGTTAAACGCAATAACGACAAATTATATTGTAAACGTATACGGTATACTCGTATTTAAAACTAACCAAATTGAAAAAATTCTTTGGTAACCCATAATAATTTAACATACCATTCTGCGTTATAAACTCAAAAACTAAATTTTAAATTCATTATCTACTCAACACCAACTTTAAACACAACAATAGATCACGTGTATCGAATAATTCCAAATTATACATTCATATTTTAATATATGAAAATAAGTTTGCCGAAATATTTTATGTAGAAAATACGCGCATATTTTATGACTTAATCTTGTTTAACCCCCCTTGATGAGTAAATATAGCGGCACCTAACATGATTAAAGAAAGCAAACAAAAACTTTCTAACAACCTAAAGAAACAGATATCTATTTGGCGTTGTTAGTAGACATAATGCCATGTATACAGCTTGCAATATTGTATCAAATAAAGATTTCTTTCATAAATTATATTTCTTCTCAAAAGTTGCTTGAAGCTACACCAAATAAAACGTGTAATGTAAAATGTGATACCGAAAAAGTATGAAATAGACATATACACCTATTTTTCGTCTCATGTGTACCCCGGTTGCAATTTTTCTTTACACACCGCTATCAATTCTATCCTACTTCAATGCGTGCAATTGTGCCCTCTGCATTTTATCAGTCATCTCATTCCCACAGTTTTAATGCTTTTAGTAATAACTTTTTTTTTGTGTTCCCATAAAATGTTTTATTTTTTAATGGCAAACGAACCATTCATGAAAGACGAAATAACATTACGGGTGCGTTTTTATGGATTTTTTTTATGACAGTTTATTTTTTTGAGAATTAGAAGCAAAAATACATTTTTTTACAATTTTTAATTTTGATATTTTATTGTTGATTTGAAAATTGAAGTAAAAATATCTGTTTTTATATTTATACATTAATATATTGAGGTGCACTAACATATAATTAATAATATTGTTTAATACGTAAATTTAGTCTATGTTACACAACGCAGGTGAAATGTTGCATTTAATGTTAATTTAAATAAAAATGTGCGCTTTCGGTTCGCTGTTTTGTCGTTTTTCAGTTTTAATTAAAACAAATATTGTAAAAAAATGTTATGTTACCTTACCGACATTGTTTTGGTTTTCGAAAATGTGTAAAATGTAAATAATATTCGTGTTAATATATAATTATTTATTGTTTATATGCAAACGATATATTGTTTGTTCTGTGTTGTTTATTTTTATTTTTTGATGCTAAATAGCATAAACAAATTATTAATTAAATGTGAGAGTGAAACAAAATGTTTAATAAAATATATGCGAACTGATTACGAGCTACTCATCTCATATACGATAATTTTTGATTTAATAAACCAACGAAAAAAAAAAAACAAAAACCAAATGAAAAATTAAAATGTGTGACAAAGATAAGAATATCGTGTTCTTTTCTATTTTGGTATTAGGCAACGCCTATACTATTTTTTCATCCCGTCTTAATAAGTCCCATCCATTTTGGATTATTTTGATATATTTGTTGTTGTTGTTGTGCTGTAACACTTTGGCATTTGTGTACGTATATGCACTATAATGTGTTTGTGTGTGTATAAAAAAATTGTATAAAGCTTCATATTTGTGTAACAAAATTTTTATGTTTTTTTTTATATATTTCCATGTGATGCTTTTGTTGTATTGTATGTTGAGTGTAGAGAAGAAAGATCGAGTGCTACAAATTTTTTGGACAGTTTTCTATCAGAAGTCTTTTCGCGTTCCGTGATAAAATCTTTATTTCTTCTTGTGTGCGTTTTTTTTTGTTGTGAGATGGATGTGTGCTATGCATTTTTCGTTTTAAAATTGGCAAAGTTATCGTACACCGTTAAAGTAGCAACTGTAAAACGTCGTGTCGTGTAAATTTATCTAAATAGATTTTTATCTTGACATATCGAAGTAAATATTAAAGTGAAAAATATATAGTTGTAAACAAGTTTGTTTATTTTAAATAATTTTGTTAAAAAAATAAATTCATTACATTTTCATAATGTTTTTTTTTTGGTTATATAAATATTTATGTTAATTTAAAGAAAACGAATTCAATTTGCATGATCATCGCTTATTATATTTTGTTATTATTCAGTTCTTGTCAAAAAAATGGAATATGAAAATGAAAATACAAAAAAAAAAAAATTTGCATAATTCATGTCTTATAGTAATGTTGTGATTTTATTTTTTGTAATACATACGTACATAGTGTTGCATGCCGATGTGATTTAAATATATACATAATAAAAATTTAAGTTATGTATACGCATATTTATGTTATGTATTTGTATATGATTAGTAGAAACCCGGGTATGTTTTTGACCCATATGATTAACAGCAAATTATTATTGATAACACAAATTATTTCGTTTTTTTTATCAACAGGTCATTTAGTGTGTGACTAATGATTATTATTCGAGTTATATGTATGAACATTATTATCATAATTAATTTAATTAACCATGTTAACAAAACGCGCGCCTAATTTTATAATTTTTGAATATGCTTAGCATTTCAGTCGAGTGTTAAATTTATATACTTTACATTTATAATCTTCTTAACCGGTTGTTTTAAATAAAAGTGAAAATGAAAGGCCATCCGTATCAACAGCAGCATGTAATGGAGGATTTTGGTTAGAATTGTTTAAGGTAAGGTTTCTTTATGCTAATTTCAATATGCTCGATCAATATGTTACTAATATGTGACACGAATTAATATTTTGTTTAGTTGCGTCTGCGAGTGGAATATTAAATTTATTCACTTTTATGTATATTTAAATGATTATCGATTATGACTTTGTATTTTATGCTTGGAGTTATTAGCATCACGTTCATTTAATTACTGCCGGTTAATATGTATCATTGACGTTGTTGAAATACCTTTGTTGTTCGTCTTCCGAGTATATGTAAACAATTCGTAAACCATGTAAACTTTAAGTTTCGTTATTGTGGACATCTTTTTTCGAGTTTTTTTTATAGTTAAAATTTTATTTTAACAAAATAATTAATTTAAATTTTTTAATTTTTCAAATTTGGGCTTCTATATATTATTCAAACTCTGATTTATTTTATTTATTAAATTAGTGCTACTTAGTTTCATTGTATGGGTGATTGCATTACATCATTTTGTAAATAAATTAAAATTTGTAATCACACGGTATTTACCCTAAATACTTATATTAATCCAAACCTAATTTCTGAATGTAAACAAATATATCGAACCCTTTTGGGCGTAGTTGTTAACGTCTGAATTTGATAATGCTCACTGTATAGCAGAGATGGTATTATTTAAACTATACGATACATTTTTGATACTTTAACTTAATTATCACAGATGATTTTAACAATGACTTTCTCAAACAGAATTTATTGCTAGATAGTCTGCTGCTTTTATAATCGGAACACGGATTGGATAACATCTTTGAATCAAAAATTACAAATACGGCAGCCACTTGTGTTGATAATGTACTGCATAAATTTGATCCAACTTATTTTCCGATAGTTTCTTACAGTGTATTAGACTTAAAAGTATCAGATCAGATCACTGTTTAGTCGAAATTAAATTATCATGAAGTGCTTTAACACCAGATTTAGATCTCGAAGAATCTCTAAAGATTCCAAGATCGATTTTAATAAGCTACTACTTTAATAATTTACTCAATAGTAGATTGAAACAATATAGCTTGACGCTGTGCGACTCTGTTCACCTTTCCAATGACATAGTCTAAAACAAATTTATTCTCATGAGTTCAATAACAATGGTAGTGATGCTCGTAAACATTAGAAAACAGTCAAAGAAATAATAAACGGACAACCTGATCCAGTAGAAATCAAATAAATCATTTATCAAATAGGTTGCATAATATCTGAGTCAGTGCAAATAGCCAATGAATTCAACGAGTTCTTTACGTGTGTTGGTGACGCAAGCTAGTAGTCTTCTCATGGGTGAAGCAGGCGTAAATAGATTAATATATCAATATTGTCAATCTACAGGTAGTTGCTTTTTTTGGTAAATTTCATCTAGTATACTGTATTTAACCATTCTTTCGCTAAAAATTAACTTAATCTATGGATGGTATTTCCAATACTGTTGTATTGGAGTTGATGTATTGCCTTATATTTTCAGTTTAAGCTTATAGTAACTGGGATTTTTCCTTTTTCGTTAAAGAAAGCCTTAGTTATTTCGATCTTTAGAAATAATGATTAAACATGTCTGATCAGCTATCGACCAATCTTACTACTTTCTGTATTTTGTAAAATATTTGAAAAATATATAAAAAGTACGCTTGTTTCATTGGACAAAGAAGGTTTTCTCTCGATGAGAGCTCCATTAGAATTTTAATCGGTTAGGCTGAAGTAGAGTGCACACATGGGTCTACCAAAATTTTTTAGTGCCGAGTTTGCTGATCGGTGAAAATTTTGAGATATGAAGAAGAAATTTTCAGATTAAAAATTTTAAGAAATTCCGTCTTTCGCAAGACTATCGTTTTAGATATGAGAGTAGTGGTAGTTTGCCGATATGTGAAAATTTTGAGATATGAATTTTCTTAGAATCAAAATTTCTTAGAAATCCTGTTTTTCACAAGATGTCGTTTTAGATAGGAGAGCTCTATTAGAATTTTAATCGGGTTGACACAAGTAGAGTGCATATGTGGGTCTAACGAAGTGGTATAATAGTACCATGGCAAGTTTGCCGATCGATCTTTGAAAATTTTGAGATATCAAAATTTCTCGGAATTCCGTTTTGCACAATAATGTCGTTTTAGTAATGAGAACTCCATTCGAATTTTAATCTGGTTGACACAGGTAGAGTTTGCCGATCGGTGAAAATTTTGAGATATGAATTTTCTTAGAATCAAAATTTCTAAGAAATTCTGTTTTTCACATGAACGTCGTTTTAGATACGAGAGCTCCATTGGAATTTTAATCGGGTTGACACAGATAGAGTGCACATATTGGTCTACCAAAATATTATAGCGGCAAGTTTGTCGCCGACCGGTGAAAACATTGAGATATGAATTTTCTTAAAATTAAAATTTCTAAGAAATCCGTTTTCCATAATAATGTCGTTTTAGATATAAGAGTAGCGACAGTTTGCCGATCGATGAACATTTTGAGATATGAATATTGTTAGAAGCAAAATTTCTGAGAAATCCCGTTTTTCACAAGAATGTCGTTTTATATATGAGAGTAGTGGCCGTTTGTCGATCGGTGAAAAATTTGAGATATGAAGAAGAAATTTTGAATTACAAATTTTTAAGAAATTCCGTTTTCCACAATAATGTCGGTTTAGATATAAAAGCTCCATTAGAATTTTAATCGGGTGGCCACAAGTAGAGTGCACCTATGGGTCTACCAAAATATTATAGTGGCAAGTTTGAAAGGAATTCTGTTTTTCACATGAATGTCGTTTTAGATATAAGAGTAGTGATAGTTTTCCGGTCAGTGAAAATTTTGAGATATGAATATTCTTGAAATTAAAATTTCTAAGAAATTCCGGTTTCCACAATAATGTCGTTTTAGATATAAGAGTAGCGACAGTTTGCCGATCGGTGAAAATTTTGAGATTTGAATATTTTTAGAAGAAAAATTTCAGAGAAATCCCGTTTTTCACAAGAATGTCATTTTAGATTTAAGATCTCCGTTATAATTTTAATCGGCTTGGCACAAGTAGAGTGCACATATGAGTCTACCAAAATATTAAAGTGGCAAGTTTGCCGATCGGTGAACATTTTGAGATATTAAGTTTCTTAGAATCAAAATTTCTAAGAAATCTGGTTCTTCACTAGAATGTCACTTAAGATATGCGAGCTCCATTAGAATTTTATTCGGGTTGGCACAAGTAAAGTGCACATATGGTTCTACCAAAATATTATAGTGGCCAGTTTGCCGATCGGTAAAAATTTTGAAACATTGAATTTTAGAATATCACTTTAGATATCGGGTTGATACTAGTAGAGTATACTACGGGTCTGCCAAAATATTATATACTGACGTGTTTTTTGATCATTCAAAATTTTATGAATCCGAAAATCTTTCAGCATATTTCATTTAATATAATTTAAAATAGAGTTATTAATTATAATAGTTAATAGTTATATTAGTTAATTTTTTATTTATAATAAAATCACCTTATGGAAGCTGCCACTTCCGATGGAACGATTTCAGCCAAAAGTTATTGGGATCCCCAAATTAATGGAAAAATAATAAGTTTCATCCCGATCAACGAATCCGTCTGGGCTATACAGGTGCCAAATTTTTGTTGAAAAACAGTTTCTGTCGAAAATCGACATTTCCGCTTAAATTTTGGTATACTGATCTGGAACGGTATTGTTGGATATTAAATTAAGAATACTTTACGAAAATGCTCTTACAAAAGCTACTACTTGTGGTGGATTTGGTAGATTTCAGACCAAAATGACTGGCATCTCCAATTTATGATAAACTCTTAAGTATATAGAGTTTCTCCCATCAAACAAACTCTCGGTGCTGTAGGTCACTGATAATTAATTTTCACACGCAGACACAGAGATTTTTAAAATATTTTTTTTTAGCTTTGGCGATATGGCGAAAGGTAAACCTATAAAATCTCGAGGTCGCAAATTTTCGTGATTACTGAACTTTATTTTACTACATAAAAGAAAGTAAAAGTTTAGGCATGAAGTTTAATTTCAAATAAACAAACCGCCTAGACTGTAGAGATGCTGAATTTTGGTGAAATAAGTTGCTAAATTTTAATGAAACTCGTCATTTCCGGCAAAATTTAAACAGGATTATCTGACAAAATTTTGTTTGAAGCCTAATCTAGGATCT
This sequence comes from Nephrotoma guestfalica, assembly GCA_963691935.1. Classification (NCBI taxonomy): domain Eukaryota; kingdom Metazoa; phylum Arthropoda; class Insecta; order Diptera; family Tipulidae; genus Nephrotoma; species Nephrotoma guestfalica. The sequence continues at coordinate 220,471,931 of OY829913.1, read as the reverse complement.
TTGGTTATCGTAAATGGTTTATACTTTTCAAAATTATTGGAAAAAATAACGAAAACGCACGTTTGGAAGCTGCCACTTCTGGTTGACCGAATTCGGATAAAAATCACTGGATTCTTCCAATTTATGGAAAAATCTTAATGCAATTTTACCATGACCAGTCAATCCATCTGGGCTGTAGAAGACCAATTCACATTAAATCTGTAGGGACCACACATACACATACACGCATAGATTTTTTGAAACCCATTTTTTTACTTCGACGATATAGCGAATTGAAAATCTGCAAAAATCTCGAGCTCATAATTTCTCATGATTACTATACTTTGTTTTACTACTTTCGATAACCTATCGATTGGGTTGTTATTGTCCTTCTAGGTGGAGGGGTGTTCTAGAACCAAAAATCAGTGATTACGCAATGTCCGGTTTGGAACATTAATATCAGTGTTTTCCAATAAGTTGGGTGGATCAATGTGGCCGAGTAGGATATTTTTGATGAAAGTAGCATCTAAAAGTACGCGTCTGTTTTGAAGAGTGCAAATATTATATTATTTGCATCTTATTTAATATTGATGTAGGCGAGCGAAATTTTAACGGAGTGGTTTGTTATGGTCATAATCCCAGCCAGTACCTTTTTACAGAAATATCAGAAATTTTTTGTAAGCTTTCTATTATTTTGATATGAACATAGTAAAGCAGTAATGATTCCATACAATGACAGCATATTCCACTTAGGATCTTACGTAAGCGAAATATATAGTGAGCATTACGTTTGATCACCCTTAAATCCCTGTCCATCGTTTGGCAAAGCCAAACATTGTGTTAAAATTTAATGTTATTTGTATGTCTGGTCTATATTTTCAACGAAGATGACACTTAAATCAGTAATCTCATGCACCATCTTAATTTGTTATTAATGTTGTATGGCAATTATTGGATTCTATTTGCAATAAAAAGAAGTTTCGATCGCGCCACATACTAACTCATTTGAGGTGATCTTGCAGTTCGATTTGTTTAATTGCATAATAAAATTTTTCGTCGTCGGCAAATATGAGAACATTTGAGTTTTTATTATGCTCGTTTTGTTGTCGAAGAAAACAATAAAAGCCATGGTCCAATATGTGATCTTTGAAGAAGACCGGTTGTCATTTTCATAACTTTGAATTACTTGAATTACCGGACAAGTGGTGCGGTGGTTAAAGATTCGGCACTTGGACCAGAGCTAGAGCTTGCAATGTGCAGGTGGTATACTATAATTGTGTGAGTAGGTGAATGGGTGGATTTGTGCGTGATTGAAAAGGGGGGGGGGTATTAATTGATCTTCAAAGGACGTTAAATCCACTGGACAATTAATATTTAAAAAATTATTACGTATTACTAATGGTGAAATACAACTTGAACGTAATGACGTATTCCAATGAAAATCCGAACACACACGTTGGAGCGCTTTTTGATGACGTAGTGCAATAATGTCTTATACAGTAATCCGTGTAAATAAAATTGGTTGATACGAGTAGTTGTATAACGTATTATCGTATGGATTTTAAACTATTGCACACAAGCTAGTTCAAATAGTTCCCGAATTGATGATGTTTTTAATATGGCTCTGTACTGAAAAGCTTGCAAAATGGATTTACTAACGTTTGCGAGTAACGTTTTTAACATAGCCAAAGTTATTTCGTCGAGCCCACATCTGTTATCCAAATATTCCAAGACTGCGATTGAATGTTGTCGTCAGATAATACTGGGTTGTGAGGTGTTGGTATATCTTGTTTCATCAATAGATCTGGGCGAGTCGTTTGGGCGATAGGCAAATTGAAAGAACTTGGACGTGTTCATATTGTTCTAAGTCATATTAGCAGGATTCCCCCTTTCACGTTTAGATTTGAAGTTGTTTTGGATTTGATGAATAAGTATCGAACTCATCTATGTGTTTTAAAAATTCCAACTTGTTTGCTTCCAAACTTGATTTGGTTTCAATTCGAACAAAAATTTCATATATTATGACATCATTAATCGAATTAACATAATCGTTTGAACTGTGCGGTGTGCACGCTGTTCAGTTGATTAAATAACGTTGATTGAAAAATGATTTAGCCGCTACACTCAATTGAACAAAAAAAAAATTATGAGAATGAGAAATGATTGGTCGAAAAAAATAATCATGTTATTTCGCATGCGATGAGATAACTAATTGTCTAAAAAACAAAATCGGCTAATTGCGATAAGTGCCAAATCCCAAATGGTATACCAAAATTATCTGAGCATGTTGAAGTAAAAATGATTGGGTATTAGGTCTCATAACAAATTTGTTTTAGTAAATAAAAGTGTTAATCTACAAACAGTTGTTGTATTGTACAAAAATTTGAAGAAAATGGAATCACAAATTTAGATGTTTTAGCTTTCTATTCAAGGCGGCTCAATTATTGATTTAACTGCTTGATTTTCCGAAACCAATTAATTTTAATATAAATTAATACATTATTGGAGCAAACTTAATTAAGTTGATTTATTTTCAAAAATAATAGAACCGCAGAGACAACCTATAAAAGAGATACCTCATCCCATACTTCAGAACTGTAAAAATTTTAACTGCTAAAACGTTTTCTATAAATACTTGGATCAATGAAATATATTTTGATTTCTTGGGTATATTTAAAATGAGTTTATCGAGAAAATATCTAAATACAACATTGACATTGCAAAATCACGAATTTATTTTATATGCGTTTTGTCGGAAAAAGGAACAATCGAATATTGTTTTCTGTGTTAAAACGTAACAGTTTTTGAAAATAGGCAAGATTTTAGTGCGTATTACTAAATTTTTCTTCTTCTGCCCGCTCCCACTAAACAGAATAAAGTAACTACCATTCTGAAAATCCTCAACAACTTCTTTTCGTTCATGTTTGGTTGCAAGCCTTATTTGTTGAAAATATTTACTCATCATGTACTCATCATGCTCTACCGCTTATTGGTAAATTAAAAACGTCTTTTAAACTATTTTTGGGGTTTTAAAAAAAATTTTCGTTTGTAAATGATATTTTCAAATTTATTTCAGAAATCAGATAAAAAATCACAGGAATATTGTATTCACTGTTTTTTTAGTAAATCCAAATTATTTTCCACCAGCTATTATAGGCACAATCCAGTTCTTGTTGAACTTAAATTCTCAATACTCCCGTATAAATTTGGGTATCTGAACCAATCTCTCATTTAGGTTTCATAATTTCGGTAAATTCAATATGAATATATTGTGAAAGTCTGCGGATAATCGTGTAACCTGTACAGTCAACATAGAATAGCTTAGACATAGCTTGCTACTGAATTCCAAGTGGGATAAATCATTTCATTTACAAATATCTCGAAAAGCTCACAATGTTTTAAGTTTTAAAGAATTACGTTCTAGAAGAACTTTTGAATGAAAAATTTAAACAATTTATTCAACGGGCAATGGAAACGATAGGGTTTTCTAGAAAATCAGAAGAACCGCTGAAATGATTGTAGAATAACTTAAACCAACTATGAATTGCTGCGAGAAACCTTGTTTTTGTCATACTTGTATTCCAGCGATCCTTCCAAATTTCTCATTGACTTTCATTATTGCTAGTTTTCAAAAAATCGCATCTTACAGGAATATTTCTTCTGCAGGAATAATTCTTCTTAAACACAACTGGTGCAATTGCTTACCATATTCCGAAAAAAAATTTGTTTTGTATAGAGTATATTTGGGTTATTGCTAAATATTCATGTTTCGTTTAACACTGTTGCATCCGGTTGTCAATAGTTTTAGTGGAGGTTATTGAATATTTCTTGAAACTATGATACATTTTTCCTCACTTGTATCAATATCATCAAGTATTTTAAAGGTAATTAAATTGAATTAATTAATCGAATAATTTTACTAGAAATTACAAACAAATTTTATTGCAAAAATTTCAATCACTTTTAAAATTCAGATAATTTTTTTCATAAAATCATTTTTTAAATTGACGTGACGTTTGTTTGTTGTAATCAGTGTTATGCCGTATTGTCTACACCGCGTACATAATTAATATGCATGTAAAAAAATGTATGTAAAAAATTAAAAAAATCATCAAAATTCTATGATTTCTTTGTTAATGGAACGATTTCAAAATGGAGTTCATTAAAGTGTGCAATTGTTTACCTAAATACTCGGTTATTCATCTTGGGAGAATTAAATGGTGGAAAGGAGATGCAGCAATTTGCCGCGTGTGTGTGACATTTATGTCGGTAGTTAACCAAGACAGTTCCTGCTAGCTGGGCCGTAAAACAATACCAAATAGTCACTTTAAACGTAACACATTTTCTTAATATATGTTAGAGAGCTCGGAAAATGGAGTGACTCGGAAAAATGAGATTTTTTATATGTATGAGTTTTATAAAATGAGATTCTTTTTAAAAAAAGAAAAGAAACACTTTATATAAAGTTAAACTTTTAAACCAGACCATAGTCCTTGAAAGAATGTTAATGTACCTAATACAGTGTTCAACATAATTACCATAATAAAATGATACAGAGATCATACAAGTTCCTAGGTTCATAATTCTAATAAATGCCAAAATGTGACTGTAGGCCCACTGGATATTTCAAGAAATATTTTTCCCCTTTATCTCGAATTTAGAAGCATAAGGCGTCTACTGTGTAGGATTATCTAACTCTGTTGGGTGTTATTGTTTTGATTTCCACCCATGGCTTTTCGAGTTGTTTTAGTTCTGGTAGCATCGCTCGCTTCCATGTTATACAAATTATTGTTCAACTTTCCTTTTTCCTTGTGGGTTCCATTCCAGAGAACTTGTCATATCATTTTAAGACTTCCTTAAAGCGTCCAATTTATCTCTACGTGCGCTTTCTTATTTCGATTCCAATGACTGCCTGGTTTACACTGGCTTAATAATGGTAATTCAATGGTTTCTCCTATTTCTTCTTGGTTAATATACGTATATTGGTTTGGCTGTTGTCGCGTTTATAGCTTCTTCAGTTTTCTGATATTAATTTTAAGGTCCACTTCATATCGGCGTGTTTGTGTGTTAGCAGGCATATGCCATCTGCGTAATCTAGATCAACGAGTTTTTCCGTTAATCCCCATCACTAGCGCTAATACTTTGGGGAACAGAAGTGGTGAGAGTACACGAATCATTGTCTCACTCCGTTGCTCTTATAGTATGAATCACTTTACTTGCTTTTGTATTACACTCGATTACCTGTTCGACTATGAGTTCGATTAATTTCTTTGGGATGCCAATTTCATAAAGTGCCTTCCATATTGTGTTCCTGTGTATGGTGTCAAATGAACGTTCGAAATTCACAAAGAGTAGGTATGGTGATGAATTCCATTCGCCAGACTTCTCAATGGTGATGTGTGTTGTGTTAATATGATATGCTCGATGAAACTGCTCCCTGGTCTGAAGCCAGAGCTTGTTCCTTTTTTAATTTTGGGTTAACTGTTGGTGGGTCATCTTTCTTGGGAATCGTACCAGTCAAGCCATTTTTCGCGGTATTAGACCAGAATTCCATTATTACTAGTGTTATGTGTTTTGCAGTTTTCGACATGTCTCCTTTGAATATTTTTTCAAAGGAGAAAGTTTTTAATTCGAATATTTGTGTATCGTTCGAGGTGTTGTCTCCGAAATATTTCTTCCATTCCTGAATAAATGCATCCCTTGTTGTTAGGATATTCGTGAATTTTTTTAAATATGCGCATTTTTCGAGTTGATGCGGTCTCTTCTCCTGTCTGGAGAATCTTTTCAGAGAATTGCCTACGAACACTCCATGCCACTTTTCTCACTTCTCGTGCCGTATCTTCGTATTGATGTTTCTGCTCCAACCTATTTTGTTGGCACCTGTGCAACTTGAGTTGCCAGCGTTCTTCAATTTTCTTTCAAATCGCCTTTTTCTTGAGCGTCTCGCAGAATGTGTTTTTTGAGTCGGGTTTTTTGTTTGGAATCTTTTAATATGTTATGTTGGTGACAGATTTTTTTTTGATTCGTTTTACAGCGACTGGCTTAATTTTGAATTGTGATATTATCTGTTGGTGGTCACTTTGAACATCTGCACCACTGCCCTAACATCTTGCAACGACGTGAGAAATTTCTTGTTGAGCATCATTGTAATGCAGAAGTCGATGAGTCGTTCTCCACTTTTAGTGCAGTAGTTCTACATTATTTTTACACGCATAGTCTATGCTTGATTACCCATGTTGGTTGTCGAGTCGGTGTTATCTATTCTAATTCTCGCATTAAAATCTCCTTCTTCTATTATCTTGGTCATTTTCTGTAAATCTTGTTGCAATTTTACGAATATTGTGCTATTAATGGTTTCTATTCCACTATTGTCGTCTTCGCTTTAGATGTTGTTAATATGCCCGCGTCTGAGTTTATAATGAGAAATTTACTTCGGTTGTGTTTATTTCATCACTGTACTTCCATCTCACTTCACTGAGACCGAGAATTTTGATATTGTAACCTTTCATTTCTTTCTCTAATTGTGCTAACCTTGATGCTTCTGTTAGAGTTTTGATGTTGCAATTTCCGATTCATGTCCGTGTACTATAGCCGAGGGTCGATATTTGCCGGTTTGCATTATTTATCCTAGTATTCGTTTTTATAATCATTTTGAATTCGGATTAATAAATGATTTATCCGACCCTAGCCGGGGCTTCTAAGCAAGGCATGCCAAGAGGGAGCTTTCGTTCCATTCCATTATTCACATTTTTGATCCAATTTTGTACAAACCCAAGCAATGGTTGCTTGATGTTGGTGATGAAGTTGTTTTTGCCTTATCTATATCTGTCTCTCGCGGCCATTCGACGTAAGATAATTCCTGTGAAAAAGAACAAGGAAAAACAAACGTCGATTGATAACCAATTGGTGAATGTCTCGGACAAATATAATCCTGAGAACCTAAACAAAATGGATATCACTTACATTCAAAAATCCCTACCTGCATTCTTGTTCGAGACAGTCTGTATGCCACATTGTTTTATATTTATTTTGGGTCGTACTACAACCGAAAACACTAAATTCAAGCAAAAAACTCATTTACCTTATAAGTTTTGTAATAAACCCAACTACAGTGCTCAAAAAACGGACGTTAAAATTACAAATAGAGTATTCGTTTCGAATTTATTCATGACGGACGGAAAATTTGGCACATCGAATTTCATTTAAACCATAGCCGAATTTAGTCTCGCATAGCGTTATGATGATCGATTAAGCTTTGGAACGTACATTGCAAACCAACATTTTCTTTGGTCTCGTTACAAATCTAATTCAATTTGAACCAGCATGATAATTACATCACAAAAATGTGACAGGATGTGTAAACGGCTGGTATGAAAGTTACAGGTGCTACCAGTGTTCGCAAACAAATGCCAACTATTTACAATTATTTTATTAAACCTGGATTTATAAAATATTTGTTTTTTTTATTGACGATTGACCAAGTTATTTCAATCTCACCTATTTATTTTACAAAAATTGAATTTCTACTGCCAAAATATAGGTAAACCCCAAGTTTAAACTGGAATATATAAGGGAACGACTTGGTACCGAAAAATAATGAAAATGACACCGACCAAACTGCATGATGCAAAAGGGAATTTTCATCATCAGATAACGATCTGTAATGAAATGGAAAACATCTATAACCTACTGTCGTTGTGCAGAAATAACCGTTCCATGTTGAAACAACCGAAACCCAGGACAAAGGATCATGAACCACTTGAAGCAACCACACCGGGGTCAAAGTTAAATTTTATTCATTCGAAAGCATTTTGAAAAAGAGAGAAGTTCATCCAATATATAAACTAAAGTACCTCATGCACAGACGCATAACTGTTGCAGAACCAAAGAAAAGGACCGGACCAAAACAGTGTTTAAACTGCCAAGAATATGGTCACTCAAGGACATATTGCAAGTTGATATCAGTGTGCGCGGTATGCGGGGAACTATACCAAACCAAAAGTTGCTCAAAATCCAAGAACTCTGATGGAAACCACTTTGCAAACTATCGAGGATGCCCAGTCTACAGAAATATCGGTCAATTTTTGATCCAATTTTGTACAAACCCAAGCAATGGTTGCTTGATGTTGGTGATGAAGTTGTTTTTGCCTTATCTATATCTGTCTCTCGCGGCCATTCGACGTAAGATAATTCCTGTGAAAAAGAACAAGGAAAAACAAACGTCGATTGATAACCAATTGGTGAATGTCTCGGACAAATATAATCCTGAGAACCTAAACAAAATGGATATCACTTACATTCAAAAATCCCTACCTGCATTCTTGTTCGAGACAGTCTGTATGCCACATTGTTTTATATTTATTTTGGGTCGTACTACAACCGAAAACACTAAATTCAAGCAAAAAACTCATTTACCTTATAAGTTTTGTAATAAACCCAACTACAGTGCTCAAAAAACGGACGTTAAAATTACAAATAGAGTATTCGTTTCGAATTTATTCATGACGGACGGAAAATTTGGCACATCGAATTTCATTTAAACCATAGCCGAATTTAGTCTCGCATAGCGTTATGATGATCGATTAAGCTTTGGAACGTACATTGCAAACCAACATTTTCTTTGGTCTCGTTACAAATCTAATTCAATTTGAACCAGCATGATAATTACATCACAAAAATGTGACAGGATGTGTAAACGGCTGGTATGAAAGTTACAGGTGCTACCAGTGTTCGCAAACAAATGCCAACTATTTACAATTATTTTATTAAACCTGGATTTATAAAATATTTGTTTTTTTTATTGACGATTGACCAAGTTATTTCAATCTCACCTATTTATTTTACAAAAATTGAATTTCTACTGCCAAAATATAGGTAAACCCCAAGTTTAAACTGGAATATATAAGGGAACGACCTGGTACCGAAAAATAATGAAAATAACACCGACCAAACTGCATGATGCAAAAGGGAATTTTCATCATCAGATAACGATCTGTAATGAAATGGAAAACATCTATGACCTACTGTCGTTGTGCAGAAATAACCGTTCCATGTTGAAACAACCGAAACCCAGGACAAAGGATCATGAACCGCTTGAAGCAACCACACCGGGGTCAAAGTTAAATTTTATTCATTCGAAAGCATTTTGAAAAAGAGAGAAGTTCATCCAATATACAAACTAAAGTACCTCATACACAGACGCATAACTGTTGCAGAACCAAAGAAAAGGACCGGACCAAAACAGTGTTTAAACTGCCAAGAATATGGTCACTCAAGGACATATTGCAAGTTGATATCAGTGTGCGCGGTATGCGGGGAACTATACCAAACCAAAAGTTGCTCAAAATCCAAGAACTCTGATGGAAACCACTTTGCAAACTACCGAGGATGCCCAGTCTACAGAAATATCGGTCAATTGTCACGTTAGGAGGCAGTTTATAACTACACCAGATGTGCAGAAAAATATACCTTTGCATACGCCAAATGACTCCCGTTCGCCCAGAACACCAACCAGTAAACCAACATACGCAAGCGTTTTCCAAGTGAAATGGTTACGAAGTTTATGACACTAAATATCCCTTGGGCAGTAGTCGAGGAGGATATTATTGTAAAAAAGCGGATTTGCCATTATGTTCTAAATGAATAAAGCACTGAGAAAATTCAAGCAACTTCTGTATGTGTGGACCTCGTCATAGAAAGCTTAGTCATCACTACAATATATTGTCTTCCAAATAATAACATTTCGACAGATATCTACAAAACAATTTTGCAGCTGGGGTTTAAGATTGATTACTCCAAGGACTCGTCAATTAATGAATGTTATTCAAGAAAACTATACGATATCGCGTCGTGTGGCCATCCAACTTATTGGCCTACCTATCGTCAAAAATTCCTGACGTTCTTGATTTTGCAGTCACAAGCAAAATAAACTGAGAAATAATCCAAGCTAAACCACTTTTAGCATTATCTTCTGACCACTCTCTGGTCTTACTACATCACTGGGCCGACCAAAAGCCATGTTCTAAAAACAACTATCTAACGAACCCTTCACTAATTGGTTGAAATTCAAGATGTACAACAGTTCACATATCGACATATCTGACGACTACACTGCAGACGAGTAACCATATAAACATTGCTATGGAAAATTTAAATGATTTACTGAGCAAACATACAAGACACACCATAACATCCGCTGAAATAGAAAAAATGTTAAAATGTGATGGATTATATGTAAACCCATCTTAAGGAATTTTCTCCTCATTCGGGCACAAATTATTCATTATGGAAAGCTACTAAATATACCTTAAGCGGCCTCAGCGACCAAACCCGCCAATTCGTTTTTCTAACGGTGATTGGCTAGAAGTGACGAGGAAAAAGCTAAACCCTTTGCTGATCACCTTGAAAGGGTATTCACTCCAAACCTTGGATTATTGGTGGTTCAAACAGAAAATGTAGCAATGATAAGAAAGCCCCTTTGTATGATCGAATTACAAATATTCAATTCAATTTATAAATTAGGACATATCCCTGAGTTCTGGAAATTTTCAACTATAAAATTGATTCCGAAGCCTGTCAAGGATCCTACGAAAGACTCGCCATATAGACATATAAGCCTATTACCAATCATCTCGAAAGTATTCGAAACAACTATTATCGAAAATATTAAACCGGATCTACGAAATATCATCCATAATCATCAATTTCGTTTCAGAGCCGAGCACGGAACGATTGAGTGCACCGAGTATAGCTACAGAAATAAGGTCATCATACGAAAAAAAAACTACTCCGCCGTCTTTTTGGATGTTTCCCAAGTATTCGATAAAGTTTGGCACGAGGGTCTTCTTCATAAAATTAATCTTAAATAGCCAGAAATTTACCAACACTTGAAGTTCACCTGACAAAAACATTTTGGCTGAATACCACAAGATAGTGCGCTTGGCACAAAGTTATATTGAATTTTCACTTCAGATTTACGAACGTCTTTGTCAACCGTATATAACAACACATATTTGTGACATCGAAATATGGGTAAAGTAATTGAAGATAACGCTAATGAAGAGAAATCAACCCACGTAACATTCACATAAAATTAACTTACATGTCCGCCTGTCACAATGAACGGGTTACAAATTCTGCAATCAATTCGAGCAAAATATCTAGGCGTCCATCTGGACCAACAGTTAACTTGGAGAAACCAGATTGAAATGAAACGAGACCCTATCATTTAAAGCTAGATAAAATGCACTGGTTGATGGAAAAATATTCAACCATTGACCTAGAATACAAACTTCTTCTATATAATAAATACAATGATTAACCCAATTTGGTCATACGGGTGTCAATTATGGCAATCAACCTTAAATTCGAATATTGACATTGTCCAACGAACACAGTCAAAAATTCTTAGAATGATTACAGGAATACCCTGGTTCGTAAAAAACAAAAATATACATAAGAACCATAGCCTCCTAACTATCAAAGACGAATTACAAAAGCTGCGGATCAGCTATGCAGGGAAACTATAGCATCTCATCCGAATTTGCTGTCGCGAAATCTGAAAGATATACGTATGTCTTCACGATAAAAGAAGAAAACGATGAAATTATAATGTTTACTTATTGATAAGAAGTAGATTCTGCTCCCGCAGATTTACATAATTACCTTAGGGTTTAAGATTTGACAACTTATTGTTATTTTCATGTTTGAAAGATTCAATAAAAAAAATTGTTATAAATAAGTTCCTGGAGTATGACTTTTAGGGCTTTGATTTTCGGTATTTTGTAATCCGGGGTTTCGAGGATACCTTTAGTTTCACTAAAACGCCGCTAAGTTTAATTTCCCGCTTTAGAAATCAAGTGTGGCGTGTTCGAGATCTATCTATTCATTCGTTGTAAAAAAAAATTGGGTGTAGGACAGACCATATTCACCCCTCCATTTTGTTATACTAATGAATCCATTTGAAATCCAAGTTATACCGGTAATGCTCAATGAAATGCTATAGATAATGAATACTGAGGTTAATGAACGCCAGTTAATAATAATAAACTATAGTGAAATTTTATATTAGAAACAACAATTTTCCTGTATGCGAATTTTGTTCGAAAACTGAGACTTGAGAGTTGGGAGTTTTTCTGCTGTTTCACTAACCTACTAGACGCACAAAATTGGAACTATTGTTGATTGATGTAAATAAATTAAATATTTAGAACTTTAAAAATTCCTAGCTCTCATGTCGTTCAAATGTCTCACAGAAAATACAAGTAGCATTTGTATATTATTTGTCGCCCTATAGTAATCAAGCGGATTTATAAACAAAAGTTTGTTAAAACAACAGAATAACAGTATAATTGTTGCTAAATGTATCCATATAAAATTTGCATATAGTCCGGCGTTCTCTATACGAGCTAGGAACAGGCTCGGAATATTTTGCCTAATACTAAAGGCAAAGAACGATGAAACTGTTCAGTCTCAACTGTATTTAAAAAAAATCGTAACCAAAAACGAAATGAAACTATCTACCATAAATCGTGGGGGATGATATCTTTTCACCAACAGTTCCAAATATGTATATATGTGTATATGTAGGCTAGTTAATCAAAAATTATTAACATTCGGTATTCTTCTATTCAAAATTTATGAACCATATTTTTCCAAACAAAATAACATAATTTTGGTAAAATAACATTGTATGTATAACATTTCCATTAGTGATATACTAGGGTCACACAAATTATTATGTATATCGAGCAAGTGTGAGTAAAAATGAACGAACTTAAAACTTTCAATTAACCCAGAAAAGCAACAACAACAACAGACATTATACAACAAGGGTTGATTGAAAAAAAAGTATTTTTTCCTGGGTGTAATATGATATTTTTTGAAGAAATGTGTAAGCGAGTACAAAAAACAACAAAAATCAAATATGGCGGTTTGAGAAGACGAAAATTGAGGGTGCGACACAATGTTACACAAATTTGATAATATTGTACAAAAAGAAAATATTAACCTGTTCTTTAACTTTTTGTGTTATTTTTCTATCTTCTTCAAATTATTATACGCGGATATGCCACACAAACGAGGGGTTGACAGTTTTGTAAAATAAATTATAAAGATTTAAGTACAAAAAATGGTTTTTGTGAAACGGGTGGGTGCTGTTAAAAAGAAGACGCTGCATAATATGATTAAAATATAAATGCACAAGACGAAAAAGAAACTTCAATATTATTCAAAAATGTAGAACGGAAATCTTAATTAAGTTAAATTTTAAATTTTCTGTTTTTTAAATTAGGGTGTTGTCTTATTTTATAGTCTATGACGTATATATATATATATATATATATATATATAGTTGTGCGAATACGTATATTTATTTATGAGGTACACGATGAGATACCTATTCAAATTGTTTTACATGAAAATTTAATTTTCGTATCAAATTTTCATGAGTACATATTTAGTATTTTGTGTAGTATATTATTAGAGTATACCCATAGTACATAGTCTCGTGTTTAAATTTTCAATTTAGGTTATTATGCTAATTTTCCTTGCTGCTCTAAAACAAAATTATAATAAAAATGTCAAGAATTTTTGTTATAGTCTGGGAATACATTTTTTTGTGTAAATTCGTTACGCTAATTTTCTTCATCTTTGTTCCACATTTATTATGTTTTGTTATAATTTTTGAACAAACAAAATCTACATAATTTTCGTTTTCAAATGATTCTTTTTAGATTTGTTTTACTTCTGTTTATGGTGTCGAGGGAATTTTAAATCTAGTGGCAACCCAACATGTATTATACGAAACACGATAACGCTACGGTAGTATATAACATATATCATGCAGACTGTGTAATGTATAAAATCGGGAAGGAGGAGGTATAATTACCAAAGGAGTTTTCAAAAGAGAATTTGAAACTTTAAGTAAATAGCGGTGCAATACAAACCCTTTTCTAATGTCAACAGCGTCCGTGATTTAGCACTTTGGAAGTGTAAACCAAGTTTTTAAATGTTATATTGGTTTGATTGTTCAATCAAAACCAATACAGTTTTAAAAATGGTTAAACCAACTCTTTTATGCTTATGAAGTTAAATCTAACTAGAGTAGAACTGAATCAAGATGATTAGGAATAAGAATACATGGTTTTGCATGGATTTCAAATGCATGTACACACTTTTTAAGTTAGTAGTAATCGAACTACCGTATCAAAAAATCAAAGCTTAAAACCCTTTAAAACGGAAAATCTCAAAATCCCAAAAAACATTCACGATATCTTGACACAAAGTAAGAGAATGGAGTACACTGTTATGAATTTACAAATAAGATAAGAGTACTAAATCAATCATTCATTCATTTGCAATTAATTTTAACGAACTAAACATTTAAATAAGAGATATAAATTAATCAAATTTGTACTGATAAAGAATTATTTTACATACATACGTTTTCAAAGTTGCAAACCTTTTATTGAATAATTAGTTTAATCGATAATAATTAATTAATAATTAATTAATATTTTCATGCGAATTCTGATTAGATTTATCTTTTCATTTCTACTTTAACATTTTCGCCCAAAATCATAATAGAAATAATACTGTGGGCAAAAAATAGTAAGACTTTGTTCAAAATTTTAAAATTCTTTATTTATTTCTCCAAATCTATTTCGTCCCCCTCAAAGTAATCCCCCGGCCTCAATATACTTGTGCCAACGTGTTTTCCAATCCTCGAAACAGTTGTTAAAGTCAATTTCCGGAATAGCCTCCAATGCGCAAAACGGTTTCCCCGGTGCGGTCATTTAAGTTTGCTGAACAGCCAGAAGTCACACGGAGCTTAATCAGGTGAATACGGTGGTTGCGAAACGATATGGGTGGAATTTTTAGGGTGCAATTATCGTGGTGCAAAAAGCAAGAGTTGTCGACCCATAATTCCGGCCTCTTTTTACGAATAGCTTCAAAAATCGCCGAATGCACTTTTTGTACTTCAAAAAGACAAGCGTATACTAAACACTAATGATTATTTTGATGTGAGATTTAGCACAGATGTCACTGACAGTCATACCAACATAGAAAAATTATATTTCGACGAATGGTTTTCCGCGCGAAATTTAAATTAAAAAGTCTTACTACATTTTGCCCACATAGTACAATACGATTTATGTAACTATTGATTAGATTTCTTTTATTGTAGCTTTACGTATATTTACACTAGAAATTATTAACTCAGTTTTTTATATTATTATGTTGTTTACAAAATTTGTTTTACACATTAATTTATATTTTATGGCAAAATTAAAAAACTGAATAATTTTAACAATTTTCCAGCTACAGTTTTGTTAAAATTTTAGTTTAGTTTCTTAGCGAAACGAGAAAAATTTAGTTTTTTCATCCAATCAAACGATTATGCAATGTTTTAAGTGCGGATCAGAAAATAGCTTGAACACAGCACATATCAATTCACAGCATAAAGTTTACATTTACACATTTTACGGGTCCCAAAGAGTTCACGATTTTTTTCGAAGAAAATCAAATTTGACTTGGAACGGAAAATGACCATTAACACTTCTTACCAGAGACGTTGATTCAGGTTCCGATAGTGTGTCTAACAGCTTATTAAACTCCTCATTTGATCAGCCTATATATCATCCCCCAACCCGGGTCCCAAAGTGTTCACGAGTTTTTTTTGAAGAAACTCAAGGAAGGAACGAAATAAAAACAAAATATAAATAACGCAAATATTATTCTGTGATTTCCCTAAATATATTGATACAAATAACAACTAAAAGTATATAAATTACCATATGGGTAATTCTGGCCCCGAGAATACTTAGTGTTCTTTGTTTATAGCAGGGTATCGGTACATCGCAGATTATTAAATTTTTGTATAATGCGTATTTATAACAAAACTAATAAAGTCACTAGGTCACAAGTTAGAGGTTTTTATATTTATCCAAATTTTTAAAAATAAAAGTTCATTTGGGTCAAAATAGACCCGAGGGGCGGAAGAAGCAAGAAGGTTAACAAGAATGACTAACACATTTATAATATCGTTATATTTAATATATTTAAAAAAAAAAGTTGATCACATTTGTATATTAGATAATGCGATATCCGACTGCTATTGAGCATTCATCGCATTTGACTAAAGCTCAAAACAGAACAAGAGCGAAGGCAGCGAGCGAAATCGCCTTTCATATTACAAAACACCGAAAACATGCAATACAAACACAACCATCGACGCTGGTGATGACGATTTTTTCATTGAAATAAATTTAGAGTTTATTTCTATATTCGTCGTCGACGCAACAATGTTGCCAACTGTTTATTATAAATTTGAGTTGGTAACGCCCCAACGTCATGCGCCAAAAACATAAAAGATAAACAATTATTATAATTCTGAAATTTTTATTATTCGAGTATGCTAACTTTAGAATCTATTTTGACATAGATAAAATATGTCACTTAATAAACACATTATACCACTTGTTTATTGTTTCGCAAAAAACTTTTTTAAAAACTTTTGTTCAAAATGTTTAAAAAATTACTCGATCGATTTTGACTTGTTAAGTCATCATCAGGAGTATCTACTCTAGAGTAGAAAAAATCTACTCTAGAGTAGATACTCCTGATGATTACGTATGACAAGTCGAAATCGATCGAGTAATTTTTTAAACATTTTGAACAACATTTTTTTAAAAAGTTTTTTGCGAAACAATAAACAAGTGGTATAATGTGTTTATTAAGTGTTAATGTGTTTCGCCAAGTATCTACTACGGCGTTAAAAGTCGTTCGTGGTTGTTTTTTATCGCCATACGCTGACGCTCTTATTCTGGCAGCTACAGCGATATCGCGGCGATATTTTTTATTGATTTGTCGACGCACGTCGTTGTCGCTCTTGTTCTGTTTCGAGCTTTCGAGCGCATTTTTGCGAAAATATTATTCTATAGTACCAAAATGCGATATCGTACGAAAATGCGAAATTGTATTTTTTTTTTCATAATAGCGCCCCAGGATAATTAAATATTTTAGCTGTCTTTGAACGACTATGATGTTTCGAATTAATTATTGAAAATTAATTTGGGGACAACTACAATAATTTTATTTTCCTGTGTAATATTTTTTTAAAAACTTTAGACAAAGATAAGAATCCACATTCATTTTGAACAAATTTTATTTTCTGATTAACTTGAAATGTAAACTGTTAAAATGACTTAAATAAAGTGAACTACTTTCTTCTCATGAATAACGAACGTATACGCACTCTCTCTTTCACTCACTCTCACCTAAAACAAAATTTCAAATATAACACCCATTCCAATAAGACGCCTAGGCTTTCTATTCTATTAGAAATATGTAAACAAATTGAGGACCCTGCACGAATACATTTTTTTATGAAATTAATCATAAAAAATGTCCACATCTAGTCACTCTAATAATGAATATTTCACTCATCCTCTTGGTGATCCGCAAATTTTAATGAAAATATGCTCTATTCTATTTCATTGAGATAAATTATTTTTCCAATATTTTTGAGTTATTTATAATTATTTTTTATTCAGATAGGCCAGTATGTTATCCAATAAGAAATAATATAAAAGATAGGCCAAAGTTATTACTAAACTAATCACTACCAGAGCTCTCCCAACCCGCGTCATTTTTTATATTGCGACTCTCTTTGATATTGTTATAAAAATCATAATAAACAGGTGGTATGTAATGCAGAAGATCTTTCATATCCTTCATTTTTCTGGACGGATTGGTTTTCCTTCAGGGTATAAATAATTCAGGTCGATGCTAGTTATATTCTATGAATTTCGTTTTGCACAGTTAACATGCTGAAATACCTCTTCTGCATTATTTGAATATTTTAATAAAATGTTAAAAGGAGGTACTTTTTGATAATTTAACCACTGAATTCTTAGCCACTTCATTTTGGAGCCCCCAGCTATCATATTTCTGTTTGTGATATTTCTTTCCAGTTTTTTGTGGAATAGAAATGGTTCTTTGTCATTTTCATTATATTAAAAGGCTTTTTATTTTTTGCGGCCTTGATAACCTCGCACCAATCATCGGGAACGAATAGATTTTTGAACATTTTTTTCCCGTTTTCGATTAAAGCAAAATCGTGGTCGCACCAAGGCAAGTGTATACCAAAGTCCACAGCTGACTTTAATAGTAGCAAATTCTTGTTGATATTACAGGTGTTGGTAAGGTTTTCATTCAATCAAATATAATTACTGTGACGTCTCGATTTATGTTAGCAACTTTTGTGTCTTTGGTATAATTAATTCTGACAGAGTCTGCTTTTGCCAAATGAATTTTTTTCTGTGTCGTAGGCTGATTTTTTTCTTCTACAGAATCGGAAGCTTTAGTTTTTATTTGAAGGTTGTTACATTTTTGCCAAGAATCGGATGTTGGTGCATTGAAGGAAAGGTTGAAGTTTTCATTAAATATTTTTCTGAATCTAAAATACGAGACTGGTTCGG
Source organism: Nephrotoma guestfalica (assembly GCA_963691935.1). NCBI lineage: Eukaryota > Metazoa > Arthropoda > Insecta > Diptera > Tipulidae > Nephrotoma > Nephrotoma guestfalica. The sequence goes on along the minus strand of OY829913.1, from coordinate 220,453,470 downwards.
TATTTTGATTTCAATACAGAGAATACATTTTATTTAAATTTAAATCAGGGGCTTTAAATTTTCGATCAGTACTTTTGTGTAAAGTATATAATGCGATTCATATCTAGGAAAAAGTTCAATGAACGTTTTAACACCTTTGAATTTTCCATCACTTGTTTTATTTTTTGGATTGTGTTTGCCCCTTTTATCTGATGACGGCGTAGGAATTATTAATTTATTTTTTACGACTCTGGTTAATCTTCCATCTCTAACTTGGAATATTAAAAAATGATTTGCAAACTGTTGTTTGGATGCCATCAGAGTTAGGCACTTGATGAACTCTTGAATTTGACCGCCTGGACTGTCTTGTTAAACTAACCTGATCGTTAGGAAGTGTAATTCTTTTTTAGGCTGAACTTTGACCAAAGGAAACAGACATATGATATCTGTAAGTCAAAGCTTTCAAGTTTGTATATAGAACAATTCAAACAGCTTGTTTTGTTAGATTGGAAACATTTTTTCGTGACATTTCTTAGCACAGAGGCATGCAAGATTAATAGTAATTTGTTTGGGTGGAACAAGATTTCCTTTAATGTTTACGTATTGCTCACCTCTCCTTCGCTTGCCTTTCTAACGTTTTCCTTTCATTTTTTCGGAACACGTTTACGTTTCCTAGCTTGATGTTGTTCTTCATTATTTTCATATCTTCTAGCAATGCTGCAAGATCCAAGGAAAGTGGAGATGGACTTCTTGTTGGCAGGTACTCTGAACCTGAATGTTCATATGGCTCGTTGTTATCAGCAAACAAATCTACTAAAACAAGAAACTCTTTAGTAAACTATTTTATGCAATTAATAATTAGTATACAACTATTATAAATATTATATATTACCTCACAGTTGATGTTCCACGTTATATAATACTTTCTTTATCTATATTACAATTACCACAATGAGAAACGATAAGAAATTTCCTACACACACGTTAGGAAACAAATTGCACTAACTCACAACAAAATGATAACAAGATATAAAAATACTTCGTAGTGGCCTAATGATTAATAAAGGCATTTTAAGACATTTAGGTTTCGATAGTGATATTATTACTAGTTCATTTAGGCCATAAAGTTAATTTTGTGAAATTTTCAGTTAGGCCACTATGGTTCTCATGGCCTCAATTAATTTCTAGAAAAACTTAACCGCAACAACACTAAAATGTATGTAGTTTTTGTGATTTTCGTATACTTACATTCTAAGGCATGTAATAGGATCAGGGATATGGTTAAAGTACGCGGTTTGTGGATTAGCCTTGAAGAGGATAGACTTTCATAATGCGCATGCGCAGGTCACACAAAGTGCTTCTTAAAACTTGATTACGTATTCGAAAATTATCAATAATTTAAAAAGGTATTTATTTTGGTCTCAACGCGCCTAGTGAGCGTACTATTCGTTTTGAACACCTAGGTCTTATTAGTCTCTTATATAAATTTTTTTTTATTATTTCTCGATAGAAATATTACGGTAGGATTTTTCGATATAGGCTCATTTTTTTACAAATATTTAAGAAAAGGCTACTACAGTGGAAGATTAAATAACGTGAATAAATGTACTGAATGTGTTAAAAATGAACAAACGGAGTTCAAAAAATATGAAATGTGTGGTTGTGATGAAACATATCCAGTTTATTATAAAAAAATGGAAATACACATTAATTTCGATTATTTAAGTGTTAGATGGTTGTTAGATTTTTTTTACTCAAAAAAAAAATATCATTTCAAAACGGTTGTGAAGTTTTTCCTAAAAAAAAGTTATTCCTAAAACCGAACAACATAAATAAAAATATCTGTATGTATGTGTAAAATTCGTAAAATCGAATAAATTAGGTAACTTCACATAAACGAATAAAATAAATATATGCAAAATCATAAATGGCAAGTCAATTAGAGTAAGACTACTGCAGATCATGAAAATAACACAATTTCCAAAAATTATGAATTCAAAATATTTGAACACAAAATCGGAGTTCTTAAATATATATTCGAGATTTTTTAATTTTTCGATATTACTAAACGACGGAACCACTAGCGGAAAATAAATTTAAGTTGGTCGGCCTGTGTGAACGGAATATCATTCACATTTGCCAAAAAGTAGGGCCTCTGGTAGTTAGGATTAGGGATATTTGAACACATAACCAGGGTTATTAAATAAATTCGGGTTTTCCGAGTTTTCCGATATTACTAAACGGCGGAACCACTAGCGGAAAATAAATTTGAAATGGTCTAGACCTGTGTGAACGGAAAATTATTCACATTTTCCAAAAAGTGGGACCTCTGGTAGTTAGGATTAAGGATAATTGAACACATAACCGGGGTTATTAAATAATTTCGGTTTTTCCGAGTTTTCCGATATTACTAAACGGCGGAACGACTAGCGGAAAGTAAATTTGAGTTAGTCTAGGCCTGTATAAACGGAAAATCATTCATTCATTTTCCAAAAAGTAGGGTCTCTGGTAGTTAGGATTAAGTTTATTTGAACACAAACCTGGTTTCTAGTTAAATTTGTCATGTAGTACTACAAATCGAATGTACAATTTTGTGGGTTGTACCGGGAATCTTCTATAAACCAGCATGCGGAGTGACGTGTAATTGAGATACGATTAGATACTATCTAATAGAAAAGCACGCTTGTTTTGTTCAAATTGGAGGGTTAGTGTGTTTATGACAGCCAAATTTGCCTTGGAGTACCACAAATCGAACAAGCAATTTTCTGAATTTTTCCAGAAATATCCTGTTAACCAGCATGCAAAGTAACGTATATATTGAGATGCGACTGGATCCTATCTTATAGAAAAACACGTTTGTTTTGTTCAAATTGGGGGTTTATTGTGTTTAGGACAGCAAACCCAAATAGAATTATTTTAAACTAATAGTTGAAAAAGATTGCCGAATTGGGGGTTTAGGGTTAACAACGCATCTCTCCTTTGTATGCCGATATGACTCCTACAGAAGCAGGTTCTAGGTACCCGGGGACCTGGCTGGGAATCAATGGACCAATCACACATTAATCCGATATTTAAAAATTTAATTATATAACTTTAATAATTAGACGGTCAAATTCCTTAATGGGATGTAAAATTAAATAGACTACAACATAACCATTAAAGTAAAACTATATAATTTTATTATGAAAATTTTTGTTCAATCAACGAATTAGAGCAGCAATAAAATACACATTTATCACTTTTTATGTAAATGTCGCTGTCACATTCTAAATGTGCTAAGCCCGATCACACGAAATACATTCTAGTTTAGGCGTCGTTATACCTGTTTCGTAGTATTTCTAGAAATAATGTCCTTCAGAAGAAGACGATAGTTATCTAAGGCTGCAACGCTCACTTCTGGATCTTACATTCGTGAGATCCAAATTCCAAAAAGGACAAAATCCAATTTTTTTTAAAAATCCAAAAGGTAAAATCCAAATATTATATTCATATTTAAAACTCCTTCAACTCGATCTTTTTATGCCGTTTTTAGCAAAAAATTTTAAAATTCGTCATGTGCGATCTAAATGGAATTCTAAAGCCGCTTTTGTGGTTGTGTACTTTTCTTCGTTCGTTCGTTCTGACAATTTTTTCGACCAATCAAAATGCGTATTTTTTCTTCTGCGTTTTGTCACAAGAGATGGTTTACGCAACTTAAAACAAAATGTTTAAGAATAATTAGTACCAACACTTTAGATTTATTAAAAGTAGAAAGCAAATGTACAAAAATAGTAACTAATATAATTTAACCATATTTTACTACGTAATAATGAATAAATAAAATAATACATAATTCAATTTCTATTTAATATGGATTTTATATATTATTTACACAAACAGATTTAAGTTTATTTAGTACTAGGAAATGCTTCACATTTCTTTACACACACGTGAAGTCTTTCCTAAAAATATTCCTAAATTTTGTTTTTTTTTTGTTTTAGGAAATAGTTCACGTACATTTAAATTGTGCACTGTTTATTAAACCCATATTAAACGATTAAATATAATTTATCCCTACAATTGAGCAAGGGAAGAAATTTGGAAGTCATCAAGAATCACCGGCACGTAAAAACTATTGGACTTAAAACACCATTCAAAGGTGGAACGAACTCAACCGAGTGGGGCTTGAATCCCAAAAATTTTCTTTTAAAAGCTTTGATGATTGCATTACGCCACAATTTATACATAATGGAATTATAGCGTGCGGCCTGTACATGGAATGTATTGGATGGCACCACTCATCGAATAAATTTCTTAAAATCTATGAGAAAATCGTCTGCCTAATCATCGGCATAACGATTTGATAATTTACTCTGGATATGCATAAAACCATTAGAATTGATTTTGCACCACTATGCTCAACTTCATACTCGTAGATGTTTCATAAACCTTTAGAAGCTTAAACTAATCGCATTATTGAAGACACGCAATAAGTTTACCCTTACTGCTATAAGCATTCTGCCAATCAGAATGCCAGGCTTACGCAGATCCATTTACACAAACGAGTATACACCTCTTCTCCAACAAAAGCGACCGTACAATTACTTATTGACCTAATTAATCATAGCCCTGAGTGGTGATGAAAATAAATTGGTTTACTTGAACTTTCCAGCTGCCCAATTTAATCTGTATCAGATCTGTATCTGTATCTGTATTCATCTCCTTCAGCCAATTCAGTCTCATCTCAAATGGTCCTGGATTTATTTGTGTGTCTCTGTTTAACATTTAACTGCAATGACATTTAACTGTGAATGTTTTGACATTTAACTGCACTGGTAAATTAATTTACTAATGGAAGAAATGTGTATCAAATAGTTAACATAGTTAACAAAATATTTATAGTTTAATTCAACTCCATATTTTTTTAAATTGGCCAAATGTCGTAGATTTCAGCTTCAGATACACGGTTAAAAATTTTTTTTACTATGCTTAGAAGATGTATTTGTATGAATCTGACGTGTCTGATACCAATTTGTTCAACTAAATTACTGGTTAAATTAATTAGATTTCAGTTTGAATCGGTTTGATGGCGTAAAACACAATGCACTAAAACTTTATTCTAATTCGCAAATTAAATTTTTGGCGTATCAATTGTCAAAGGTTTTATTATAAATGGCGAATTATTAACAATGTAGTGCACAATTTAGGATTAAATACTAGACACAGTATACGTTTTATATTAAACAGTAGCAACTATACCAATCACTAGTACAAGCTGACGGCAATTTAGTCGAAAAAAATCGGTGTGAGGCACACAGTATATAAACTACTTGAAAACAATTTGCATTAACTGAAATCTACGAAAACAAAAATTCGAAATATGTATTGTCGCCGTTGTATACGAGTAGTTGAAGTTGACGAGAGGTAGTCGACGTTGTCTACGTTTAGTCGTTGAGCTGTCGACGCGATCATGTAAAAATTAGTAGATAACGTGTAAACGCTCATCTCTGGTTGCTGACCTTATACCCAATTGCCTACTTTGCCTAAGCCCGTGTTGTAATATTAATTAAATGAATGGGAGTTTATCCCGCATATCATATATGTCAGACTAAAACAGAAGACTCCTATATACAAATTTTTAATTCCGATATTCAAATTATAAATAATCATAATCAGACTTACCCGATTTGTTTCCGATTAGATTCAATCCAAACTCCCAACCGAGAAGGCAATGTTATAGCGTCATACTACAAGCAATGGTTTTGGTCCGATTTTGCTCACTTACGTATATATCAAGCCTCTCAGCTAGGCTATGTGGTACAGAAATACAGGATATTTCGAAGATAATACATTCATAAAATGATAGCGGGGTAAAGTTCATTGACACAAAAATCATGCTTATACATTACTCTGAGGATAGGGGAACTGAATGGTAACCTTCAGAGAAGATGTTATTCAACTTATTGAATGTTGTTTTATATTTTCCTTTTAATTAATTAATTTATCGATTTGTATCATTTTGTTTTACACAAACATTCCCAACCGTTTGTCTTTAGTTCATGAAATCAACCTCGCGTCTAATAAATTTTAATAAATTAATCTTATAAAATAAGGGGCAAACAAATTTATATTTATATACCTAATAAATAAATAAAACTGATTTTGATTAATTATAATTTATAGTCGACATTTTAAATTGATTAAATTTTTGGTATAATAGGCGTCCAATTATTTTTAAGAGCACGTATACGACGTGCGGGGCACGTGGAAAATTTATTCAAATATATCCGCGCTTAAAAACAACGTTCATTACAGAATGTTTTGACATGTACAGTGGAAAAACTATCGCATGATAAACCAAATTATTTTTAAATGGTCAAAGTATATTACATTTTTATATTCCTTCTCTATACAGTGTTTAATATTTTGTAAACTGTTGTTTAATAATTATTAATGAATAAAAAAATTAATTTTCTTTTGTGGTAAATTACAACCGTGTACTTCGGGCTGATTGTAATCTTTCCAGTTTTATTATATTACCTACGATTATCGTGTAAATAATTATCTGGATTTTATTTTATTTTGATTGGAATACGATACGGTATCGTCTTTGGCTTTAGCAATCTGATTGAACGCGGACTTGCTGAAATGCTGGATGATTTTAGTGTTCGATTCAGGGTCAACAAGTTTTTTGTCTAAATATATTTTTTTTTGCCAAATTGTTTTCTGTCCAAAGAATTTTAATATGTGTTTTTAAAACACTTTGTAGATGCAGTAACCGGATATTAATAATATAAATCCGTCAATCCACTAAATTCCAATTCATTCACGTTGTTTTATGTCTGATTTAATCTTCTATGTGCGCACTTGTATTTGATCACAATTGAATGAAATGAGAGTTAAAGCTTCCGTTATTTCGTTTGCTTGATGACCCTAATGCTGCACCAGTACTTGTAGCACAATCCAATGAAAATGGTACTGGAATTTTTTACAAATTAATTACAAATTTGTTACACAGTTAGAAAATTTTTTACAAGTCCCGTTATTCTGCAATTCGTGTGTGGGCTGGCATTAGACAAAGCTACACCACACTTTTCGTATTTTTGTTAATATTTATTGTATCGGGCTGGGGGTGGTACTGGAATTTTTTACAAATTAAGTACAAAATATCGGCATAGTTCAACCCCCAGAAAACTACCCCTAAGGGGTGAAATACTTCAAAAACCATATTTTTCGTTACAACATGCTTATCGCCTTTTTAGTAACTTTTGTTGTATCGTATTGGGTATGATACTGGCATGTTTTACAAGTTAACTACAACATATCGGAATAGTTCAATCCCCAAAAAACTTCCCCTAAGGGGTGCAATTCTTCAAAAACCATATTTTTCGTTACAACATGGTTTTCGCATTTCTGTTAATTTTCTGTTAATATTTGTTGTATTGTTGTATCGTACTGGGGGTGGTACTGTAATTTATTACCAATTAACTACAACATATTGGAATAGCTCAACCCACAAAAACTACCCCCAAGCGGTGTAATTTGTACACCCTTAATTTATTACAACAGCCCACACCCACAAAAATCGACCAAAATGTATCAAACTTCCTTCCAATGCAAGAAATAGGTATCCTTGAATTTATTACAACAGACCATACCCACAAAAATCAATCGTAATGCATCGAACTTCCTTCCTATGCAAGAAATAGGCACCCCTGAATTTTTTACAACAGCCCTCACTCACAAAAATCAATCGTAACGCATCGAACTTCCTTCCAATGAAAGAAATAGGTATCCCTGAATTTATTACAACAGCCCACACCCACAAAAATCGACCAAAATGTATCAAACTTCCTTCGAATGCAAGAAATAGGTATCCCTGAATTTATTACAACAGCCCACACCCACAAAAATCAATCGTAATGCATCGAACTTCCTTCCTATGCAAGAATTAGGTATCCCTTAATTTATTACACCAGCCCACACCCACAAAAATCAATCGTATTGCATCGAACTTCGTTCCAATGCAAGAAATAGGTATCCCTGAATTTATTACAACAGTCCACACCCACAAAAATCAATCGTAATGCATCGAACTTCCTTCCAATGCAGGAAATAGGTATCCCTGAATTTATTACAACAGCCCACACCCACAAAAAATCGACCAAAATGTATCGAACTTCCTTCCTATGCAAGAATTAGGTATCCCTGAATATATTACGGAAGGATATTGAAGGATTTTCAATATAAATTTATCGACTTTTATGGGTGTGGGCTGTTGTAATATATTCAAGGATACCTAATTCTTGCATAGGAAGGAAGTTCGATACATTACGATATGTTTTTGTGGGTGTGGGCTGTTGTAATAAATTAAGGGTGTACAAATTACACCGCTTGGGGGTAGTTTTTGTGGGTTGAGCTATTCCATAATGTTGTAGTTAATTGGAAAAATATTACAGTACCATCCCCAGTACGATACAACAATACAACAAATATTAACAGAAAATTAACAGAAATGCGAAAAGCATGTTGTAACGAAAAATATGGTTTTTGAGGGTTGAACTATGCCGATATGTTGTAATTAGTTTGTAAAAAATTCCTGTACCACCCCAGCCCGATACAATAAATATTAACAAAAATACGAAAAGTGTGGTGTAGCTTGGTCTAATGCCAGCCCACACACGAATTGCAGAATAACGGGACTTGTAAAAAATTTTCTAACTGTGTAACAAATTTGTAATTAATTTGTAAAAAATTCCAGTACCATTTTCATTGGATTGTGCTACAAGTGCTGGTGCAGCATTAGGGTCATGTTTGCTTGTATCGTGGGATATTATATTTGGTTAAATATTCGATACATTTAACTAATTGTATTATTTATTTAAAAATAATTAGAAGACTATTAACGTTAATTTTAAATATGTGACATATGAACTATATTCTGGAGCTAACATTTGTTTGTTCGCGAATAACTAACAAAAGTAGCATCATTGTAAACTAATTGACTTTGTCAGCTCCAATTAAATGTTTATATGTTCAAAAAATGTAAACTTTCTGTTTGACAAACTAAAGCGCGAGTTTCATAAAATTTTATTGTTTGATTAGTGGCTTGTAAATCCAGCTTGCCGATATAACTAAAAACTGTGATTCGATGTTTTATATAGTATTTATATAATTACTTATGTATTTTATTAAAATTATAATTCCCTCAAAACTGAGGAACTAAATTATACCTCTGGTTTACCGGTAATGAAATATTGCCATAAATTGAATTGAATTAGTAGTAGTTATTAGTTAGTAGTAATTATCACTTGACTACTTCACTTTTTTTATTTATATTTACTAAATGCTTTTTTTATTTACAATAGATAATATAATATATATATATATATAAAATTAGAATAAAGAAAATAATACATATTAATTGCAATAAATAATTTAAATAATTTACAATGGCCATTCCCCAATGAATTTTCTGTCCTTTTAAGGCAAATACACATTATAATGATAATAATCATATTTCTTATGCATGCGTCAGTGATAAGCATATCGAAGTTATAAAATTTAAGAAATGTCATTATTTACCAAATCTCTAATGAATGATCTCTAATGATGATTGAATGACCGGAAAATCGGATTTATCTGCGTCCAAATTCGTTTGATATAGATCCGCATGATATGTTATTAGCAAATTTGGTTTCATATTTATGGTTACAAATTACTCAATTCTAAATTAGATATGGTAGAAGAAACATTTAACGTCCTGTACATATATAATGAAACTTGATAATCGTACAACGCACCCAATGGTTTGCCATTGCTTTAGATGGTTTGCCATTGCCATTCCTTTAGATTCAATTACATATAAATCCAATGATGAAAATCGTTAAGGACAGCTTTCACACTTTTGTTTTACATGATTTGGAGAGGTTTTAATTTATGGAGCTTGCCGTTCCGTAAACAATAATTCCATAAAGAATTCTGGGATGAATAAAAGCAAAGTACATCAGTCTCAATACATAACTAGGCACAAACTACGAGAGCTTTCTTACCAATCCTACTAACGGAGCTAGTTTACTACAGACGGATTTAATGTGTTCTCCCCAAAACATGTTCTTATCAAAAGTTACTCCTTAGTATTTGAAATATTCAACTCTATCAACTACAATGTTATTTATATTAAGATAGGCAAGTCAATTGGACCTTTTTGTGGCGTATGAAAGATCATAAATTATGTTTTATTTAAATTCCATGAGATCACGTTCGATTTGAAGTATGCCAGTAAGATGTTTATATCATCTTCATGCTATTCTGTATTGTAGAAGGGACATTTGTTTCATTACATATTGCAGTATCATCTGCAAAAATTTGAATTTTGCCAATCAAAGGCAAATTCGAGATGTCATTGATAAATATCAGGAACAGTAATGGACCCAATACACTGCCTTAAGGAACCCCACATTTCACAGTTAAAATATTACTGCTCGTTCCATTAATCAGAACATATTGCTGACGATTAGTTAAGTAACTATCAATCAATTTATAGGCTACTTCACGAAAGCCATAACCGTATAATTTATCGAGGAGCAGCTTATGATCAATAGTAGCAAAAGCTTTTTTTTAGATCAAGAAAGACAGCTACAATATACTCCCTCCGAACCAAAGCATTATAGATCATGTTTGTCATTTCAGCAAGAGCCACATCTGTAGTTAGAATTAGATTTTTCTCACCACTTTTAAATACTGGGACAACTTTGTCAATTTTTAATTAATTAGGATATTCACCGGTTTGAAAAATTGTATTTATTAATTTCGCTATAAGTTCAGAGAAGAAGGATACATTACGTTTCAGAACCTGATTAAGAATATAATCTGGCCCACCACCTTTACCACTATCTAGAAGGCAAATGATGTTACAAATCTCCGCAGGAGTGGTGGGCAATAGAAATATAGAGTCAGGATTCGAACGCAATGTGTTAAATTTATTAATATCACTATCACTTCCGATTGCTTCTCCCAGCGAATTACCTATACGTACAAAGTAATCGTCAAATATATTAATTATATATTACTATATTTTTCATCGTTAACGACAATAGTTTGAGTCGGAGTTACAATTATTTCTATTTAAAAACTGGTTGATATTTTTCCATAAGTGTGTTTGGTTCACATTACTACACATAATTTCATAAAACTGTTTCTTGGCATAATATTTCTTAGATGATACCTTTATATATAAATTACATATAATTGCTCACGAACTTGAATTTAATTACTACTGATAAATTATTATTATTATTTTTTTATTATAGCTGCCTTTGGTTTTATTCTTGAATCTTTCCTATTATGGGAAACCCACAAGTTGTTTTCAAATCATAAAGTTAATTAAACGCGAAAAATGTTTAAGTCTTAACCTGTGTTAATTCCTAATATTAATATGCACATTTTGGTTTGTGGCTTATATGAATTAGTTAGCTAGATCTAAGGGATGTTTTCTTTTATGGAGCTGGTATCTGGGCCACCACATTTACCGAGCTAATGTGGTTGTTCTAGCTTAGTTTGGTATTTTCTGCAGTACTGCTGTATTGTATCTGCCACTGTTTCGTTGTTGAGATCACGGTGTATGTTTGTGTTATGTATGTACCAAGGTGCGTTGACCATTCTTCGTAGCATCATTGATCGTGCACGTTGCAATTTTATTATATTTGAGGCATAGGCTGAGTCCCACAATTGTATTCGGTAAGTACAGGTTGGTTTTAGTACCATTTTATACAATAAGACTTTACAGTCTAGAGTTAATTTAGGGTTTTTTCCGATTAACTGATTTATTTGATCACTTTTTCGGTATGCTTCTTCCATGCCAATCTTCTATCTAGATGTAGACTTAGGTATATAATTATAAGAGAGGATATAATGTGTGCTGATTTCTGCTCGTTTGCTTTTATTCTCCATTTTGAAAGCTACTTAGCGATTTCTTCTAAGTGTTCTTGCAGGACTCTTGATGTTATTTGAGGGTTTTCATGTGTCGTTAATAATGCTGTATCATCTGCAAATGTTGAAACTGTTATATAATTTGAAGTAGGAAGATCCGCTGTGTAAGTTAGATATAACACTGGACCCAGTACACTGCCATGTGAAACCACTGCGCGTATTTCATGGTAGCTGGGCCTTAATTTTTGTACAAGGCCTTTATGCCATACTTTATCGAAAGCTTGGCCGATGTCTAAAAATGCTGCAGAGCAGTACTTTTTTGTTCAAATGAGTTTCTGATTTCTGATACGATCATACGCACTTCTTCTATGGTTCTGTGATTTTCTCTAATTCCACAATGGTGATCCGGTATAATACTTTGCTCTTGCAGAATTGGTTTAAGCTTCTAAGAAGCTTTTTTTCAAAGAGCTTTGACACAGTTGGCAGTAGACTGATTGGACGATACGAATCTACTTTTGTTTCAGATTTACCTGGCTTATGTATCATTATGATCTGTAAAATTTCCCAATTTTCAGGAAAATACCCAGTTTTCCTTACAGCATTGAAAATGTATGCCATTAATTTGATACGTATATCTGGAAGTTCTATAAATATTTTACCACTAATAAAATCATGACCAGGTGCCTTTTTGGGGTTTATATGTTCGCTGATCATTGTTTTTACTTTACGCCATTTATATTTAATTGCGGTTGAAATTCTGAAGCCTCAACTTTCTCAGGCATCAATTCCGAGTGTCCATGATTTTCGTTCGGAGTAAATATAGTTTAACTAAATGTTGGGCGAATACATTTGCTTTTTCTGTTTCGCTTGTTGCCCAGTTTCCATCGGGAAGGCGAATCGGAGGACATGATAGCGTAGGCCGTTTCAGATTTTTTGTAGCTTTCCACAGTGAGTAATCTGTTGCATCTGATGCTGTAAGTTTATTTAGATAATATTGAGTCCTCTCATCACGTTCTTTTGTAAGTGCTGCTTTCAGGTTTTTGATAGCTTTATTTAATTTTGATTTAAGTCCAGGTGATCTATGTATCTGACATTGCCTGCGCAGTATGCGTTTGCTCTTTAAGAGCTGTTTAGTATTCTGTGACGCTTGGTGCATTTTCACTTTAGTAGATCTGTTGCATGTAGCATCCTTCGCTGCTTACTATATTGTCTTCGTTAGGTGTTGTACTGCACTTCATCAAGCTCAGATTTCGTTTTAAGTGGGATGCTTAATAAGCACTCTCTTGTCACTGCAGATTTGAATTAAGACCAATTAGTGTGTCGGTTTGTAAAAAAAATATTTGATTCTGAATTTAAAACTTGTCTGCTTAATGTTATTAAAACCGGGGAGTGGTTAGATGATAGATCGTAACATGTTTTGGCCGTAACATAAATTCTAGCAATACCCTTTGTTACACAGAAGTCGATTAAATCGGGTAATGTTCGTCTATCGGTTGGCCAATATGTTGGTCTGCCGCCAGAAACATGATCTAGTTTACTTTCCTGCATACATTCCCACAGCTGCTTGCCTTTAGGTGATGTTAATCGAAAGCCCATTGCAAATTGTTGTTTTTAACTCAATAGTTCGGTGGACAGTAAGCTGCAGATATGGTGCGTGAACCGGACCATTCTTCTAAGCAGACGATAGTTGCCTGTATATGTTCTCCGCGATATTTTTCTAGTTGATGGTGTCTTATTCTATCTCTAAAAATAATTGCTGATCCCCCACGAGGTTTCCCGTTAGGGTGCTGGGTATCTTAAATTTTATAACCATTAAATTTTACAGAGCTCATTTGTGTGGAAAGTGTTTCAGAGACCATAATGATGTTAATGTTATGTTCATTAAGAAAATGCTGTACTTCTAATTTATGTTGCGCTAGTCCATTGGCATTCCATAAGGCTAATTTAAGTTCAATCATGTTATATTTTGATTGTTCGTTAACAGTTGCATCAGGGTAGTCATGCTGCATAAATTTTTTCATTATTTCGTTGAGGGTAGTTATCATTTTGTAGATTCCCTGATCATTATTCTGAGGTTCATTTGCTTTATTTCGCACGTTACCCGCAGCCAACCCTGAGTATGGATGTGTCTGTGTTAATGGTTGCAGAAAAAATTTTCTCATAGTTTGAGCGTTTATGTATTTGATTTATGCTTTGTAATTAGCGGTATGGTTTTCCCGATAATTGCTGCACCTTTTTACTTCAGGTTCGGTTTTGTCTAAATCACACTCGCTAGTTTGCAATAGTTTAGAGAATGACCAAATTCTTGGCAATTGGTGCATTGTAAGACTGATTTACGTTTGTGTGGCCCTTCCACTACCACTCTTTCGTACAACAGATACCTCATGTTGTAGATTTCGTGTGTCCCTTTGGTTTTTGCTGCTTCAGGTTCCAGCTCAACTTTGAACATTGGTTGAGGGATTTTCTCACTATTAATAATGTTGATATCACTCCTTATAGTGAAGCCCTTGGCAATGAGTTCCTCACGTATCTCTTGTGGCGATACAGATGACCCGATTCCTTTTATTACTACTGTTAGTCCTCTCGAACTTTTCAATTTGTATGTGTAAAAGTATTTATTAGCTGCTTCTAAGATGGCAACAATTTTGCGATATGCTTCGATGGTCAAGCCTTAAATTCTGGTTTCACGGATATTGCAATGTTTAATTGAAGCAATAAAAAACTCTCCACCTGTTTCCTTTTTAAGATCAGCTACTAATTGTTGAGACGGCGCTTCTCGAAGATATATTAATGGTGGTCGCTCTTTTGGTGCTCTCGCCTTTTTTCGAGTTTCCTCCTCGGTATTACTTTTATTTTCACACATAGGTTGGAAACGGTTACCAGTTGTTATCCCTGCTCCTAGTTCTAAATTTTTTGTTGCAGTTTGCACTGGAGACTTGTGATTACGTTTACGTTTGGATGTTACGGTTATGTAACGTTCCATACCTGTTAGCATTCATGAATGCAAAACAGTATCCGTTTCATTAACATTGCTTTTGTCCATTATAGCGATGTCGTTTGGTACAATATTGTTACCTACCACAATATTTGATGTTGTAGCACTTTTTAATGTTTGTGAATCTTTTTTGAATTGCATTTTTATTTATGCCAGAGGTGGACGGCACTAGAGAATTAGCACGACTTATTGCACTTAAATTTGTGACGGATTGCGATCGTTGTTGTTTTAATTTTTTTTAAATTTTCACGCCATTTTAAAGGCAATGTACTTCTAATGATTAATATTTTATTTATTTTTATTGCACCCATCGAGTTTACGTCCGGACCTTGCGACGATTTAAATCTAATTGATTTGCTATTATACAATAAATCCAGAACATATAGTGCTAAATCAAAAACTGGCCTTTAATATTTTATTTTTCAACAAAATACAGCTATTCAGTCGATTTATAGAGTGCGGCAACACGAAGCGATGTCCCCCGACCTCCATTTACAAACAAAATATTAAAGAGGGGAATTTTTGCAGCATGTTTGCAGTAATAACTTTATGTGCGGGTCGTGTTGTATATATACTCACTCATACACTCACACACTTCTATTGTATGCATTTGTGCCAAATTTGTTAATGCTTGTATGCAGCGATTGATCACACCATACTCCAAATATTGGCTAGAAAAGAATTCAAAACTCTAAATCACACTGTTAAATTACTTGATTCGTTCTATGGTGTTGTTCCGTTATTTTTTCGATCACCATTAGCTATTTCACTGACTTCAAGCGTCGCGGTAACGTCATTAAGATTCTCCTGACTTACATTTAACACAATTATTATTAGTAAACCTAATTGATCCACCTTTAATCGGACAGAAGTTACTAAATTTCAGTGTTTGCCTAGTTAGTGCATGTGACAAGCTTTTAAAATGTTTGTTTTTCTTGAGACAAGAAAATACACACAAAAATAACCCTTTTGAACGTTAATCCTTGACCCAAAATTATACCGGAATCTAGCATTGTTCTAATTCACAACATACCCGTAAGATGAAATCGTGTGCAAATTGGTTCAATTATTGACACATTTAGATCCAATTTTAGTTTTTATATCGCTGATCTATCAATATTTGAGTGGCATTCGAGCAGGAGACATTTCAAATTGTTCTAAGACATCACCATCGAATCCCGATAAAGAGAGATAAAGATTCCGCAATATATTTTTTGTTACGATTATCATAAACTAAAAGTTTAAATGAGGAGAATGAAACGATTTGATTTGCTGTACAGCACTAAAAGTTGATTGATTGTGAAGATACCGTCGAATTTCATAAAAAGAAAATCTTCCCGTGTCGAATTCTGGTAGCAGTTTTCAAGTGTATATGTTACGGTTAAAGTCGGAAATCGGTAAATGTCTGAAATTTTAATTTTTTAAATTCGTTTACACAATTAGATTTCAGTAGTCCAGAGATCCAGTGGTTTCGAAATGTTTGTTGACCTTCTCTAAACATATCCGTAGTTTCATTTATTCCCCATCAGAAAGCTATGCGACATAAGGGGCACAAATAACTCCCACGAGCTCGTGAGAGTTAGTAAAGCCGTTATTCTCTACTATTAGGAATTCTAATTTGCACTAATACCATGAAAAATATTCTGTGTGGTAAAGGATGAACCATTATAAGAATATAGGACTCTCTTATAGATATCGAAGCAATAAAACAGTTTTTTTCCAATTTTTATTCGGACATTTACCGGTTTCGGACTTTTACCGTCACATATACATTCAATATATTTATTTAGTGCAGTTGGAAGTGTTTGTGCCTTTATTATTAACAGGGAGTAGCGAACATGCTACAAGTAAGGAAACTGTTTGTCACATTCGTATTTGCTTCAAAATAGTGCTTTGATGTTTTTCTTCACACATTGTTTTTGACACTTGAAATTATTCTATGGTAACTAAGGACGACTAAATGTTAACCTATGTCAATTGAAACGTTTACGTGTTTATTCTGTAAATTTTGAGTAAATAATTCAGATAGAAAAATCGTTACTCGCACATCCGAGTGTTCAGAAACATTAATAAAACAAGAAATCTTTTATCTGATCGTTCTGAAAAAAAGAAGCAAGAGACTTTTCAATTATCCGTCTGCTTGTTCCGATGTAATAAAAAGGCATGACATTAGAAATGAAGTATTTCTATGTTTGTAAAAATATCTATTTTTAAATATTTTTAAAAGTACCGGACATACAAAACAAAGTTTTATTTATGTAAAAAATACCAATCAATCGTTGGTATCAAAAATAATAAGCAAATATTTCCGAATTGGGCAAAACTAAATAAATTAAATATTCATGCGTTGGTACTTCTTTGTTTGGTTGGTTTTACTCTATTCCAATATACTCTCAGTCAAGTTTGTCTGGAAAAATTTGATACAAGTAAACACAAAGTCGCCTTCAAAAATAATTAATCCACACTGTCTATAAAAATTATATTCAATTTAAACCCAAACAAATCTCTTTGTGAGTGTCAATTTGCTTTCTTTCTGAGAGTAAGATTGTTCTCTCGAGAAAATGTTTTAATAAGGAACGGTCGTTAATAAATTTTGCATATAACGTAACGCGTTGTTAGTCGTTATTTTCTTTATAATTTATGGCTTCGCCTTTTTAGCACTCCATCTAGAGGCTTTGGCAAAAATGATAAAGAAATTCGTTTGGTCATCGTTTGATCAGGATTGGTCATTAGTTTTTATCACTTACGATTAAACGATAAATAAATAATGAAAGATTAAAAAAATCCCGTATAGCACCTCATTGCAAAAAATCATACCGTTTTTATTAAATTTCGTTAGCTAATCGTTTGTCAGGATTCGTCACCACATTTTGGCGTTTGGTCACCAAGGGGTCATTTTTTGTTCCGGAAAAACCAAATAAATATTGTATTAGTTCAATAAAATCAGGTTCGTCGCTTAATTAGGAATTTAATTTTACAAAATAATAACAAATCCATTTGGAATAAACCATTTAGATAAAAATGTATCTTGTTTTAAAGAATTGTATCTAAAATGGAAGATAAGATAAAATCAATTTAATTTTTTGTGTCTTCAACGATTGGAATCGTATTGCCAATTTTCACTGAGGATTAATCACTAGTTATTTCGTTTGGTTATCCCAACATAATGATTTCGTTCGCAAAAATTCGTTAAAAACTTATCTTTCCGCATAATTGGAAGTGTTCGATTCTCAAAACTTGACCAATACTAATAATTTTATAAACCCAACGATCAGAATCGTTTTGTCAATTGTCATTGGGGATTGCTCACTAGTTGATTCGTTTGATCATCCCTTCTAAACGATTTATTGCGAGAATTCGTCAAAAACTCATCTTTCCACAGAATTCGAAGTGTTCGGGTCTGGAAACTTGACCAATCTAATAATTTTATAAATCCAACGATCGGAATTTTTTGGTCAATTGTGTTTGAGGATTGGTCATTAGTAATTTTAGATTGCTCATACGTAACGATTTAAGTATATTCAGCCTATTTTAAATAAAATTGAATATCACTTCGAAACAGAAAATCCTTATTTTTTGAACAATAAATTATTTCTGTTTTAAGAGAACTTCAATATTTCACGTGCTACGAATAATTTTCTGTACAAGTAACATTTAAGTGTGTTTAAAATTCTATACTTAGACTCGAAAACTATAAATTGTGAAGGATGATGAGTTTTTAAGAAAGAATGAGAATTTTTATTGAGTAATTTTTGCAATAAAAAATTACATTGGGATGATCAAACGAGAACTACTATAGTTGTCACTATATAGTGACCAACCCTAAACGACAACCGACCAAACAATTCCGACCATTGGATTTAAAAAACTGTTTGTATCGGTAGGATTTCCAGACCCGAATACTTCGAATTGTGCGGAAATGAAGAGTTTTAACGAGTTTCTCGCGTGTTTTTTTTTAACGAGTTTAGGATGACTAAACGAAATCAGCTGACCAATCCTCAATGACAATTGACAAAACGATTCCGATCACTGAAGAACAAAAAATCGGATTGATGTTGTCTTATGTCTTCCACTTTAGATACAATTCGTTGAAACAAGATATATTTTTATCTAAATGGTTTATTCCAATTGGATTTGTTATTAATTTTTTAAAATAAAATTCCCAATTAAACGACGAACCTGATTTTATTGAACTAATACAATTTTGATTTTGTTTTTCCGCAATAAAAAGTGATCCATTGTTTACCAAACGCCAAAATGTCGTTACCAATCCTGTCCTTACGATTACCTAACGAAATTTGATAGAAACGGCATAATTTTTTTGCAATGAGGTGCCACCTGGGAATTTTGTTCTTATTTTTTCATTATTTATTTACCGGTTAAAGGTAAGTAACCAAACGATAAAAACTAGTGACCGATCCTGACCAAATGAATTCAATCTTGTTTTTCAAAACCTTTAAACCAGCCATTGGTATAAACATATTTGGAGGTAATTAGAACATCATTTTATAAGTCAAATACTTGTCTCCGACCGAAATAAACTATACGATAAAGTAGATCTCTTAGAAAAATTCGATTTTATTACATTTTCCACTCGTTCAAAATTAGCTAATCTCAATAATAAAGCCCGTACTGTCTTAATAAATACTCGCATTAAATAAACAAAAATTATTCAAATGAGTTGCGCGGCATTCAGTATTCTTGTTTGTATCGCAATTTTGTCGCGTTTATCTTGTTTTGTCGCTGCACCATTTAACGATTACGATTGGTTACTGTTGAAAAGTAGATATTTTTCTCGCCTCATTATTCTTTGTTTATTTATATACAAGAATATAGCATTCATATTTAAATTAAACAAGAAACGAATTTGTTGTAGATTTTATTGAATATTAAATTACTTCAACACCATATAGCTTCTGCTTAAGCCTATGTAAGCAATAAACTTCAGAAATTTATTTTGATAATTTTTTAAAATATTTTCAGAATTATTATTATTCGCAAAATTATATATTTTTATTTTTATTATTTTGAGTGCGGAATATGAAGTAGATAAGTAATTTAGATGTTAATTTATGATAATTTTTTGTATTATTTCTTGCCAGAGTGTGAATTTATAAAGAGACGTCTTTTCACAAACGCTTTTTATTAATTGTATTTTCGTTTCAAAGATAAAATTTAATTTAAAAAATAGCCGAACATTCTTATTGGCTAATTGTCAAGTATAATTACAATAAAATACCGTTTTTATTATAAAAATATTTCGCATTTTGTTCACATTGGATTTTTTATGCATACAACAACGAATAATTTTGCCTACTTGCGCAGATTAAAATGAAACGTCTCTTTTTACGTCGTCTTACATTGGAAATAAATTATTGATCGAGCATAAATATCAAGGCAAATTTTCACAAGCGTACACACCTATTTAGATATTCGAATATACATAATGTAATTTATTGAAAAATGATGAGGTGACAGGGGTTATTTGTTTTAGGAATGAGTTTGAAATTATTATTTTTTTTTTCAGTAATTGGATACGAATATGTATTAGTCGATAGTATGCTGATAATATTGAATCGCTGTAAAAATGTTAAAGAATGCTTTTGTTGGCGGATGAATCTAATTTATGTTTGTTTAATCCCGATAAATTCAAAATGAAGTAAACAATTATCTACTTTAAATTTTTTTTAAAAACTTGTATTTCTCATCGATTTCTAAACCGATTTTTAAACTTACAGTTTATGTAAATATTAACTCGTCTTAGACCAGTGAATATACGACCAGTTAATCGCATTTCGAAATTGTTCAAGCCTATCGCAAAGCTGGCCTGTTTGAAAGCCTCGTAATCACCCACATAGTTTTCTCATACGAAAATAAAAAGCATTAATTTAATAAAACTCCACGTCAGTAAATTTTCAGAATCCGTAAGAATACACTGAGATATACATTTGCCTTATCAAGGCAGAATGCGGTTAGTGTGTTGGAACCCGAATATTTCTACGTATGTTGTTAACGTAAACATTTGCGTAACAATTTCCACTTTCATTGACACTAATTTATTACTGGTTGAACCTAACAACTTTGCACTATGGCATACAAAAAATAAACAAATAATTTAAGACTTGTTAATAAATGTCAATTCATTGCGATAATTACATCAGAGATTAAATTGACAGAAATACTAACGACTAATGACCGAGGCAGTTGTCTAATGGATTAAAACTGGGGTCTCGGAATATTTATTGCATCAGACAGCCAGGACTGTTTAAGGAGAATTGATTCCTATACTCTTCCTTCGATACTTGTCTGGGAGAGTATATTGAAATCTTAAATTAGTCTGGTAAACAAAAAGAAGTAATATTGCTTCATCCGTCTCAATAAGTAGACCGATAAATTGTCAAGAGTGAATACATCGGCTCTCTCCGCGAGCCAACCAGCTCTTGCCATATGATGTATGGTTTGTGACCTACATTCAAAGATCTATGATAACGGTTTAAAAATGAGAAAACTTCAAGGCAGGCATTATACAAGAAATCTTCAACAAGCCTCATTAATTGTAAAACGAGTTCAAAATTGCCGTGCACGGTACAGAGGCAAACCGACACTCCTGGTTACCCTTTCTTCAAGAATATAGTGTATATTTTGTTGATATCAGATTGTTCCCAATTGAAATACTCTACCTTTTACCAAATAGAGCAAACTAGCTAATTAGCTTGGTAATGAATGCATTTCTTATTAACTTTGTTTCCACCATCAAAGATTTAGCTAGTTCAAGTATAATGAATTTCAGAAGTGAATCCGCTTTAACCAAAGCTTGAGCAACCACATTTCCCTCACTATAACAATAAACTAGAACTTACCTTACCTTGACACTATTGTTGAAACAAAGATTACTGTTAGTATTGTTGTTTATAGTCCTTCACCAGTTTGGAAGTAGCTATAGGATACCGTAACGAATCGAGAACAGTTGTATTACCTTGAAACAACAAGACTAAAAGCGTCAATCATGCAACATGTAAACATAATCAGCTCGCCTTGGATTACCATACACTTTAAACTTAACGACACCCGTATGATCGTATTAGGCTAGGAGGTTAAAAATTTTGCACCGAATTCAGATTGAGTTATTTATTGAAACAACTAGTGACTCAGACACTCAGTCATTGAAGAAATTATTAACCATGTGGACTTCTAGTATAGATGATTTAAATCAATTTTAAATTTGTATTTGCCCTGCAATCAAACCGAAATTGTCCCAGCCGCCCACGTATCTAAGCCAAAAATCACCGGAACTAGCCTATGATAAAAGACGGCAGGGCAGGAACAACATGGTATGCAAAGCAAGTATAGGGAACGAGGACAAAGGTAAATAAAAATAAACATTTTGGGAGCCAAACCTCTTAATTTCTCAAATACTATTCTTCACTGCCAAAATATGGTACTTTTTGTTTATTCTCTAAAGAAACACCAAGATGTTTTGCGATATCAGATTTAGTGATAATTTCCTAAAATATAAAATAGGCAGAGAATTCATAAATTTTTCTACGTTTAATAAAGACTCTAGCAAACTAATTTTAGATGGATTAACGTATACAAACCCCTTCTCAAGGCACCATATTTCCGCCATTTCTAGAACGCTTTGCAATAAGTTGAAATACAGTAAAGTATTAACCCGACATCATAACCACTAAATCATCAGCATAGCTCTGAGTAATGAAGCCAGCGTGCTGCAATTTAATAAGTAATTGATCAGTAACCTCAAGAGAAGTGAGACTACCTTTCTTGAAGCAATCCTTTTAAACGAAAAAAAATCCAGCTCGGATTTTGTAATGCATGACCTAATTTGGTCATGCCAAAATTTGTGCAGACCTGACTCATGGTAGTGAAAGATTTACTATTAAAGGCGATATCTACAAAAGTGCTCATGAGAATCTCCTAAGATCCAAATATCTACAAAGGACTTAAATTAAAATTAAGATTGATACACTTTCAGGGTTCCATCAAGCATTCTCACTGGTTACTCCATTATTAAAAAGCATTTGTTTTCAGTGCGGTTTCATTCATGCAGTCTGTGAACATTTTTGTGAAATGTCCTTCTAAATGAAATTTAAAGCAAAATTACATATTTAAGATGTTTGTCTTTGTTAACTTTGTTTTTAAATATCCGACTTTGAGAAAATTTTACAATCCTCTCAAAAATGATACGTACCCTAGTCGCTACGTGAGACTCCGTTAAATATGCGCGTGCATTGACATCATCCTTTCCTATTTTTCCCAACTTCCATGGCGTAGATTACTCTCTGCTCCGTCTACCAATATTGACCTTTCCCATCATGTTCCGATTATTTCAGGCAATTATCAATTATCGATCGTTAGTTGTAAACCATGTCCCTCCTACTAAGAGGTAATTATTATTGCTACCAAATTTTTATATCTTACCACGATAACGTAATCCTGCATTTCAAATCTCGGGCTTTACGCCTCTCTAGTTGTAATTGCTCTCAACTTCTTTTTCGACTTCTCGTTCATACTGCTAAATCCATAATTGTTAATTAGCTTTTACTGCACCTTTTCCATCGTGATAAGGTTTCAGCAAGGTCGGTACCTTGACGGTATTTTGGTACATAAACCATTATTAATATTAATACACGCCGGACACCTTTCAGTAAGAGGGAAAGGGGCGTATTTGGATACCTGTTGGGGATCATCTTCCACTAGAATACCATTAGAACCTAGTCAAGCCACCCTCATTGTACAAAGGGACCACACCACCATCATGTGTATTGCTTATCGTTGTCCGCAAAGTATGTTTTGCCAGAAGAGCATCAATTATATACAACGGGTCTTCGTTCAAGCTCCTTATGTTCTGAAACCTATTTTCACCGCCTGATTAATGCGCCTTTTATGTCTAGGGCTTGTTGTGCAATAAGCGGAAGCCTTTTTCCTTAATTCAGAAATATCTTGAGCTAACTTATACGCCAGTCATTTTCCGCCACACTGTTTCTTAGGGAAAGAGCTGTCGAATATAAATGCTTATCCAAGAACCCAGGAACTTCTACGTCTTGCTTATTCCCTGGTCTTTTGATCGCCATTCGCACGAATTCGTCAGGAATGAAAGCTGTTACATCTGCCTGGATATAGTCCGTAACTGTGAAATCAATTCCAATCTTAGGGTGGTCTAAGCAAACCTCTTTTAAATACGTGTTAGTTTAGACTTGATGATACAAACTCCATAATCAGTTCCCTTTAGTATGTGCAGTGGCATGTCCTATTTGAAACTGTGTGCATTAAAATCACCAGCAACTAATCGAGTCCCCATAGCATCGCGAATATAATTCTTTAGTCCTATTTAATTTTATTGAGAAGTGAGAGTTGGTATCATTTGGTGTAAGGTAAACGATAAAAGCTCGGTTTTGGACGCAAATTTCACGAGTGTCAACCACCCATATTGCCCTAGCATCCAAAGTATTCCAAAACTGATTAAAAGTATCCCGTTTTTGGTACTGCTCGATTGGACTAGTTCCATGGTTTATATTGAGTCTCGTATCTGGGTACTCGGTACCAAGAAATCAACCTAACTAGGTTGTATAAACTGCAGCCACCTTGAGCATCTTTCGAACTTCGAACTGATCCTTGGCAACTTCCCATATTCAATTAAATTGTAGCATTTGTAGAACTTCGCTCATCTTCTAATGCGGCCAAACGTTAATGCAGCTCGCTCGATCAGTTCATTAACCGTTTTATTAATCGTGCCTATCTAAGCTAAACATTGAAATTTTAATGTCTGCTGAGTTCACTTCATCGACGTCTCGTTCAAAATGATCAAATTAACAACCTCGACCTTCTTCGGTGCTATATGGGTAGGCTTAAACACAACCGTATTTTTCCGCGAACTCCATTTACCCTCGCCTTTCAAGTCGTTCTTTTCTTTCTAGGATTTCGGGCGCACTTGTTTTCTCTTACCTTTTCTCTGATCTTCTGCTGATCCCCCTTGAAGCGATCATATCATCAAGCACCCCTTCTAGCACTAGCAAGCACTAGCACATTTTTTTAAAATGAGTTTTCATTCAAAAGTGTAGGGAGCAATCAAAGCATTTGCAATCGAAGCCTCATTCTAAACGTAAACATAGGTTTTATGAGTGTTTACAATGCTAGTTGCACGATAGCGAGAGGCCATGTTGATCAAAACAACCTTGATTGCGCAAATATTACCCGACGTTCGGGTACGATTTGGGCTTTTATAGTTGCTTTAGAATCAAACCTGACACCGAGATATTTAATAATTTAGATAATATGTTTTTGTTTTATGTGTAGATTAGAGGTACTTCTTGATGTTGATAATGATTTTCTTTTACCATATTATTGATTTTCAAACCAAGTTGGTTAGCGTGAGTATCAAGCGGTAATAAATTGTCCTTTAAATCAATTGGTTTGCAGCCAAGAAGCGCGATATCATTTGCATATTCAAAAATTTAATTTGATTTATTGGATTTATATTGAATTTCCAATGCGACCATCAATGTCAAGCAACCAATGCTTGAGTTAGTACAAATTTTGGTGACCCCATAGGAACAGCATAAGAAGCATATAAATTGCATAGTAAAATGGAACCATATCTATCCGAAGATAATATCCCGTCTAATATCAAAGAAAAGTCATCTTTCTGTCGCACACCAGATATTATTTCGAAGGGGTCAGATACTTTCGTGCCTTTAAATAATATTTTGCCGGAAAAATTTAAAAAAATCTTAAATAAATTAATATCACGGACGATTATGAAAAACTTCTAAATTATATGCGCTGGCTTAGTACACACACACATAGTGAGAATTTCCAGAAGTTGCTAATTTGGTGATATTCGCCAAATCAATAAGTTCTTGTTTTGTACTATAGGTGCAAAGCAAGAGTTGAATTTTTGCAGTTTGGTCGTTGCAAGCTGATGAATAGACCAACTTTTTATCAGCATTAAACCAAGCTGCCAAGAGCTAAGGAAGGCTTAAACATGGAATTGAGGGGTGCATCTTTCTATTTTTTTGTGGGAGATATATTGTGAGTAAATGGCTTTTTTGTTTTCTATGACTAAAAAAGTCGTAAACATTGTATGAATGTCATTAAAATTAATATTTTGTCCGAAAAGCCGGAAAATGTTTTTAAATAAACATTCAACATGATACACAAAGTTTGAAATACATCCGTTCTATCCCGCAACATCAGGCTAAAAATGTTTAATTCGTGAAATCAAGCGATTGCTGTACGATTGCGAAACTTGGAAGCGTAAACATAAGATCAGCAATAAGAAAATTTGTAAATAAATACCTTAGAAGAATACTGAGCTTTTTCTGCCCTAACAAAATAAAATCAAATGTTGAGCTTCTTAGACAAATGAATAAAGCAGTCATTGGGATCGAAATAAGAAAGCACAAGTGGAGATGAATTGACAACTCTGAGGGAGTCGAAGAATGACATGACAAGAAGTTCTCTGGAATGGATCCCACATGAGAAAATGAAAGTTGGGCAATCATGTAACATAGAACCGAATGATGCTAGATGAAACAACTCGGTAATGGGATAACACTCGGAAAGTGGGATGGGTGGAAATCAAAGCAATAGCACGCAACAGAGTTAGATGATCCAGCCCAGTAGACGCCCTATGATTAAATTGGTGATAAAGGGAAAATAAATATTACTTGACATATCCAGTGAGCCAACGATCATATTTTGGCATTAATTACGATTATGAACCTATATGAGCTTGTTTTATTATTTTCCTGAAATTTTTTTTAATGCTTTACTATTTTATTACAGCCCTTGGTTTTGTTTAAAAATTTAACTGTATATAAAGTTCTACTTTTAACATAGGGTTCTGTACATTTTTTTGAAACTGTACTGAACCAGCTAAAGAATACATACAAAAAATATCAATTTTTTCGATTCAACCTATTTTCCAAACTTTATAACATATATTAAGTAAATATGTTAAGTTTAAAGTGATTATATCTGGTATGGTATTACAACCTAGTTAGCAGGAACTGTATTACAGGCACGCGGGAAGTTTCTGCACCTCCTTTCCATCATTTAATCATCATAATGTGAATACACAACACACGGATATTTAGGTGAACAGTTTCGCACTTTAACAGTAATATACACATAAATGTGCTTCATTACCATATAAAAACTTGGGGTCGCATTTTTAAATGTGATGAAAGAATGAACTTCATCTTGAAATCGTTCCATTAACAAAAAATCATAGAATTTTGTTGATTGCTATAACAGAAATAATAATTTTCAACATTGCCTACATTCTGTACATTTTCGATGGCATTTTTGTACTTTTCTACATACATTTCTACATTTCTACACGTGTAGAATATTAATTATCTACGCGGTAGACACGGCCAAACATTAACAAATTCAAATTGGCTTGATAAAATTGATTGAGTAGCCTGAGGCCCCATTTCTGAATCCGAATACGAATAAAAAAATTACGAATTCGTGTATACCGGTGTGAAGTATTTAACATTTATCAAAAGTGTATAACTACACAAATTAACAAATAACAAAAGCGTAGTTACACAATAAAATAAAAAGTGTAAAATATGACAGGGAGTGAATTTTAAATTTTTCTCATTAAAAATCGATTTTTACAAGAAAATGAAAAACGATGATACAAATAAAACTAAAAACAATTGGTTTTATTTCATTGAACATTATAGAACTATACCCGGTCTCGAAGATATTTAATGGCCACTTACACGTGATGGTAGAGATATATATACTCAAATTTACATTTTCGATGCTTTCGATAATATTTAGTGATTTGTAGTATATCGATGCGACCCTCGGGGATTGTTTTTTCGAATTTACAAGAAAACAAAATTAAAAAAATTGTACGTACAGTCTTGTGGTTGTTTGATGGCCATTAACACATAATTCTAGAAATGCCTACGTAAATCTGGTTATACCGCAACTCTGGTTATACCAAAAAAATTTTCTTAGTTTTTTCTGATTTATAAACTTAAAATAAAAATATTTTTACCATAAATCACTTCCTTCTTAACATAATTTACATTTTATTTTATAAAAACACTTGGAAATCTACCGATCGTAAGAAATTCCTTTCTGTAATTTTGTATGTGTGTTTCCTCACAAGACACTTCATTTTAAATAAAAAAATTAAATTTTTATTTCCAAATGATACACTATTACACAATCTACTAACCATTTTATAATATTTTAATTAATAATTTCAATATTTTTTAAAACATAAAATTTTGCTGTCAATTTGAACTTAAACCAAAACTGGTTTCGTAGATTTTTATTTGCGATATGAGACCACCATGAGAATATAACCTATATTCTTTTACATTCTTTGTGTTTACACCGTTATTTTGAAGGAAATTTTACAACATACAAATTTCTCTCTGCCTACACTGTTAAAATTAACATTTCTGCCACGTTCGTATTCAGGAATACCAATTTATTTTCGTATCGGATTAAACTTTCATATGTTTAGAAGATACGTATCGTATTCAAGAATAGGAGCGCTGATTTTCGACTAGCAAAATGCTTGCTTGCTAGCTGATCGAATTTTAAAAACTCAACCTATTTCTTAGATCTTAAATAAATACGCTAAATCGTGCGAATTAATTTGAATCACTGATATCGAACAAATTTTTATGATGATAATGCAAGCATTACATTTTAAGATGATTGAGTGGTTTCACGAGGTGCCTTACTTGAATACATAAGAATACAAATAGGTCAATGTTTGAGAAAAGGCCTAAATTTGTTTTTATTTTTAATAACAATAAACTGTTACACTTTTAAGGCCTCTTTAAATAATTTAAATGCCTGCATAATAAACAATAAGCATAAAATATTTGTTTTCTTATCTGTCTAATTGTGTGCCTCACTACTGTAAAATTCCTAAATAAACGGAGAAAGAATAGATAAACTCAAAATATTTTGTAACAGATGCACCATAAACAAATAAATCTTTTCTTTTAAATTCCATTTAGTTTTTGCATAATTTTTAGGTCAATAAATTGAACGAATATCCTTTTACCCTTTTAGAAAGTCGACATCCTTTTAAATATTTAGCTTAAGTTACGTGCGTAAAAGGGTTAACATTTTTTTTGATTGAGACAGTTTTAGAAACTATTTAAAAAAAATTGGGTTACATTTTAGTTGAATCTGTTTGATCTGCATAAAATATAGTCCAATTTCTTGGAAAATGTATATGCATATTGTGTGAAGCCAACAACAAACGTGAACCGTATATTATATGTTCAAACGGAATGCTTTAATGTGTGAAATCGTAAATATGTTTCTTTAAACTGCATATAAATAATACAAGACACACTTGTTAGTATGTATAGCGTGCGGCTGATATTTGTTTATTGTTACATAAATTGTGTACGGAACGTACCTACTCGTATATACAGGAAAGCGACAGAATTCAATTAAGCTTGTCATAAATATATGGCTGACAAATAAATTTATATATTTTATGGACACAATTTTTGATAATTCATTAATATTTCAGTTCGTTGTGTTTTTAACTCAAATATACTCGTGTATGTATTTGTATGGATACAATCACGTTTATAAGAACAACAAATTGTAAAATCTTGAAACCCGTTTTCTTGGAAATTCTTATACGATTCTGTAGCCTGTTTGTAATTTTGTTTTAATTTAATTCTTTAAGTTTAAGAAACCTAACGAGAAATGCGCTTAGGCTTACAAGAAAATATGTATCGAGTGATCTGATACGAGTATAAACAATTTTCTTTTTTTATGATTCTCTTGTACGTTATACAAGTAAAAACTCATTCGCATTCTCTGCTTGAACCACAGGGTTAAATTTTTAACATATTTATATTCATAAACTATCTTTACCTACACACAAATAACGTACATTTGTATTAATAAAAATGCCTACGCATAAACTTGATCCTATACAACTTAGCCTCGATCTTATCTATTGCTCAAAATGGGATGATGTTATTAAGCTTTCAATCTTATTTTTAAGTGGCGGAATATCCATTATGTAGTTTGGATTTTTTTTTTTGACATCAATCACGATAAGAAATAGATAATTGTTAAGTGGGAAGTACGATTGGATCGAATTGTGTTTTGTATTAAATTTATAATATGGGGGCTGTGTTTTATGAATTCTGTAAAGTGATATTAGAATAAATTTAGTTTTGACAACCAATTTACAACACTCGATTTAAATAATGTAACCATTACTTTTTCTTATTTGTTTTATAGACCGCACATATTTGGATCATTGGCATACCATATACGCGTGCTTTAAGCAAAATGCAGTATCAAGAAGGTAAGTTTTTAAATATATTTTTAAAATACATTAAATTCTTCTTATAATTAAAAAAAGGTATTTATTTGTGCCTGTGAAATAAATAACACTCAGATTGTATATTCCAATTGGAATTTAAGATCTTTTCCGTGGACTCTTACTTACACTGTTAAAGTTCAAATTTGAGTGAGATAAATATATAAAATTAGAAACAGTTGGCACACTATTTGGAATTTAATTCAAACAGAAAATTAATATGTTTGTTTATTAATGTAGGTTTTAATTTGAGAATAAGAATCAAATTTCCAAAGAATGCTCGTATTTATTGAATCAATTGGAATGGAATAAAATGAAGTTGAGAGTCTCTCAAAACATTTTGAGAATGTATTTGTTGCTTTCAAAAATTGGTGTTTTTGTCTGGGTTGTGCGAGGTTCATTACTCAATGTATCTCTAGTTCATAGATTAAATAGTGTTTTTGTGTTCCTAACGTCGACAATGTAGATAACGTCGAAAACTAAATTTTCTCATTGTTTTGTCTTTATTTTACGTTACTTGGTCTAAAAAGTCGCTGTCTAAATATTAGATAATTATCTTATTAGCCTATAGGGGCCAAATAAGTTTATATTTGGATACTAAATCACATTAATTATTCATTAGTAAATGAACAGACTCATTTGGTACAAAATAACCTGATTTTACAACAGTTTCGGTTAAACGTACCATTAGTTATTAGTACATGGTCAACCTGATCATCATTTTCATCTGACGAATACACTTAAAATTCAATCACAAATAAAAATGAAACACAGTCTTTAGTGGCGATGAAAGTTGATTCGAATACTTTCCACCTGGCTTATATGCACGGCTTAAGCTAGCATTAATTTTCGATTTCGATTTTTTCATTTTAATTAGCTTATTTTTAAGGAAGAAATATACACTATAGCTGCCTAAGAAGCAATTTGACTTATTGCTTTTACGTTTAACTGGACTTTGAAATTAATTTGTACATCCAAGAAATATTTGTCAGTCCATTGAACAAAACAAACATTTTGGTTCAATTAACTATATTATTTTTAGTTTGGCCAAATTTTAGTAGATGATAGCAAAGTAAAGGATATGAAGTTAGCTCAGTTTTTCATCCCAGAAAAAAAATTCCTCAAACAATACTATTCCATCTCATCTTAGTTTTTTCTATTTAAACTTGTATAAGACGGAAATTGTTGCCACTCTCCTATAGCAATATGATTTGCCGGAAAATATTGATATAGATTTGAGATGGTAATAATAAGAGCATAATTTGTCTAAGAGGGCAGTACTAGCCGTATGGCTACAGTCAGCTCGTACTATAAGTTATTTAAAACATAAAGAATTATTTCCAGCAAATCACATTTCTAGGAAAATGCCATGTTTTTCTCATATTCGTATATGTGCCCATTTGGAACTTGGCTATTTGCGGCAATACTACCATACGGCTGGTACTGGTCGTAGTATTACCAACTCAATACAGTATCAGTCACTATCCTTAATCAAAACAAACAATTATTACCTAAAAAACAACAATTAAATGAAAAATCTGGGATGTGTATGAGGGCATAGTGAGAAGTCAGATGTCATGTGCCAATACCAAATGGAAAATAAACAATGTGATTTAAACATTATTTTTGCGTGGAAAAACCATTACGCAAATTATGCTTCGAATTGCTTCCACATCGGCCATATTCTTCAGACTTAGCCTCCTACGACTATTTCCTGTTTCCGAACTTGAAGAAATGGCTCAGCGGAAAGAGATTCGGCTCTAATGAGGAGATCATCAATGAAACAAACGCCTATTTCGAGGGGTTGGGAAATCGTATTATTCGGAAGGGATCGAAAAATTGGAAAAACGTTGGACTAAGTGCCTGAGGTGACTAGGTTAGGTTTCAGTGGTTGCTTACTGCACACTTAGGCCAATTTTTTAGGCCCATTGTGATACCACTCATTCACTCCACATCATTAACCCACATACTTCACCTACTCACACAACTACAGTATACCACCTGCACATTGCAAGCTCCATGTCAACCTGTACATTGACATGGAAGGTGGGTCGGCGCGTGACACGGAATTCTGCACTCCATCAGAGGGTCTTAGTTGTATTTATTAGCATTACCGATCGTAATCGATGATGAAAATTCGATTTGCATCTAGCCTCTGATGGGATCGAACCCAGCACCTCCCGGTCCAAGTGCCGAAGCTTTAACCACTGCACCACTTGTCCGGTTGGTGACTAAGGTGACTAAGTTGAAAAATATTTTTTTTTGACCGAAAATATGATTCCTTGTTACATTTTTACCAGACTTCTCACTCCTCCCTCATATTTTATTGTTGAGTAAAATATTTAAAAACTATTTCCGTCTTATAAAGTTTAAATATAAAAAACTGGGATGAGATGAAATAGTGTTGTTTGTGAGGAAGTCTTTTTTTTCCTGGGATGAAAAACTGGGCTAACTTCATATGATTAGCACTGTATATGTGGTTAGAATTCGTTTACCAGTTTAAAAGAGATGGCACTGTGAATTTTTAATAGTGGGGTTTCAAACTTATTTATGATCTTATGAGGCTATTTATAAAAAATTGTATTCAGTATGAAATTAACGTTTACATTTTTAATAATTTTTGGCTGATACAATAGATTAGAAGAAAAAATTAAATTAATTTCTGAAATTTTACTATTAATTCTTTCTAATTAACAATTTAATACACAATTTAGGACAAAATTTTAGGCTTCGTATACAATACATTAACAACAAAAATCACTAGTACAAACTAACGGAAATTCAGCGCAGTCAGTAATTTTGACCGCCCCACGCCAAGTTTTTTGTTTAAGTTTCCGACTAACGAAATTGATAATTAGTGCATACTAGTCGTTAATATATGTTATGATTATTACCCAGTCGTAACTTTTCGCCTAGGTAGTAGGTAAATGCAATTAGAGCTGACAACAAAAAATGTGTTTTTATACCATTGGTCAGAAAATGTACACCAAAAGAGGCCCAATGAAATTGCGTCGTGTGTTTATCATCGATTATGCAACACAAATTTTCAAACCTGGCATACCTTCAGTTTATTTGCAGATGGCTGCGCTGGTCTGTACACACTCAAAAATTTTGTGGCATATTTCGATGTATATTTTGCCTCTCGGCTTATACGAAGGAATCGTGTATTACATTTAGATACGCAGCATGCATCTAATCTATTTGCGATGCAGTTGCGTCTAAAACTAATACAATAATTACATCGAAAGGAAATTTCAATGTAACCCAAGGTTAACTATTGTTTGGCGAATTTAAAATAGATCGCTAAGATATTGTGTCGATACTTTATATGTAAGGTCAAAGAATTTTTCGTAGGTTTTGTAGTGTGGCCAGCAGAACAGTTTGACGAGACAACTGATTTTTGTATCGTTACAGCTCAATGTATACCAGCTTCAAAATTAGTCTTACGTTGTATCAATTTGATTTAAATGTCATTGGTTACATATTTCGATGCAGACTACAACGCTTTTGTTATGATGCAAAACTTACTTCTAAAAACGATGAACTTTTGCTGTGGAACCATATGCGTAATTATTTGCGTTGCATATCAAATTTTTTCTCGAGTGTGTACCATAGTATAGTGCTATGGTCGGCATGCTATTATATTGGCTAGTGTCACAAGCTCTCAGAAATATTAGGCTCGTGGAACTAATAGTTCCTAGTGTTGGGTATTTCCTTGTTCCACAGAACCGAGTTTTTGATTGTTGTTTTAGATTGTCCAGTAGATTGTTTAGATTGTCCAGTACTCGACTTTAAAACGGAACTATCAAACCACATTAAACCACCTGGAACATGACATTTCAAATTTACGGAGTCCAAGAGGATGATAATTAGTCGCAAACCAAACGGTGCCTGCCTTATGAGAGGAGAACTTTTCTACAAAAACGATATTGGAGTGGCTAAGCCAGTTCTAAAGAGAAGGAAGGCAATACAATCAATGCAACCAAATCAAATTCCGATAGGAGTGTCGGTAAAAAAAGATAAATTGATGGACATCGACAAGCCATTAAAAAAACATTTCGGAAAAGAGTGGGATGAAAATCCAGTCTTATTGTTTTATAAAAATATTATGAGTGCTGCGGGTGAAATTCCTGAAGAACCATATGAATCTTTAATATGTGAAGAAGTTCCCGAGGTACAGGACCTTCGTGTATAAGTTTTGTTTTTGTTTAAACTGATTATTTACTGATAATTTATAATTTTATAATTTTTAGATGAAAAAAACATGCTGTGAATCTAAGAAGTACTGTTAATCTTTTGTTCTTAAAATAAAGCTCTTCTAAAAAATCCAAAAGCATTTTTAAAATATTTTTCTAAACTAAGAATCATAAGTTACATCAAATCCAATCTATTATACATTAATAATTTGCAAAATTCCAACGACTTTGTAGCAAAACGATTATATTCCATTTTTATTTATTTAATTTAAACGAAATTAATAATTTTTGTTTTTAAAGCTCTTCAGAATATGATAATTTATTCAAATTATCATAATTTCACATCTAAAAAATAGCAAAATCGTTAAAACTTTAGATGTAAAATAATTTTTGAGACTTATAGAAAATCAACTAAGATGGAATAAACCCCGGCTTGATTCTAAACGACTCATATGCACCTCAACGAAATTTAATTCTAACCAACACTGAAGTCGAGTTCCGGGAATTAATAGAATACCTTGGGATTACCCTTCATCCCACACTAACATTTCAGAATTCGAGTAATCTTCTAAAATCGCTCTATCCACTGATAATTAGAAATTTACCCTTACGCGTCAACGAAACGTTTGCTGAACAATCGCATAATCCAACCTATTTTACTATATGGTTGCCCTTGTTGGGGCCAATGTGCAAAATGGTACATAAAACAATTACAAATTTAGCAGAACAAATGTTTAAAAATGATTATCAATAAGCCTTGGCGTTCCAGTACCGAATATATCCACAGGACAACTAATGTGAAATATATTCACGAAATAATCTCGATGCGAAAAGCAAAATTTGGCATTAGTTGTCTCATACTCGTAACTGATAATCCCCTTATTATAAATATTAAATCAATAATGTTAACGAGGAAATAAGATAAGGTTATCATTAGTCAGATATATAAGTTGTAAATAGTTAGTAATAAGTTTAGGTTAAGTTTTTATTATAGTTAAGTTCTAATAGAGGTTAATAATGTTACCATATATCATTTCCTCTAAGCAATCTTAAAAATAGTATAGAACCTTGTATAACAAAGTAATTAAAAAATCCCTTAAAATAATTCTAGTAATTAAAAACGAATTCTTTATAATTTGTGCGACATTGCAAAGGAAATCGTCGGTAGACACTAGGCTGATCCTGTTTCTAGTACTACTGGAAGCACGGAACAAGCGATAAATGAATAGCCGTTTGGTAGAAGAAGCACGTCACTTCATAGAGCACCACCATCAACTCCACCACCAGAAAGCACCACACTGTGTGCACCTAACAAGGAGAGAGAAGGAAAATATCTCTTCTATGAAGCATACAAATTTCGAGCAAACTTCTGAGGCAACGCCCAGTACACACAGTTATAATAAACAACGCGGAGTTGATAAATAAATTTTAACAAATGGAGCAATTAATCGCGAAGCTGAACAATGAAGTTGCCGTGCTAAACAAAGAAAACCTTATGCTAAAGGAAACAGTAAATACAAGTAACAGCGCAGCCAACTCACCATTAATGAACAACCAATGTCGTGTACTCACATGGATGAAGTAGAACTTGAAAGGGAAACCAATTGGATACTATGCAGAAATCCAAAAGAACGAATAAGAAACCAAGAAAAGAAACCAATCCAAGCAAGAAGAAAGCTGAATCATCACCAGAAGTGAAGCTAATTCAAACCCACATTAAAACTGCCAATGCAATTACTACACCAAAAGTGCATGAGCCAGAAAAGAAGAAACAGGTGCCACCCCTGTTAAATATTCTAGGAATAACAAATCACGGTAGTATTCAGAAACTGATGAAAGAAGTAGTACGAAATGACTACAAAGTAATATCGCTCAGTAATAATATTTCGAAAATAAACACACCAGAACCTGAAGATTATATTACTCTAGCTAGTGAATTAAATTCTGTTTGTTACCAGTGGTATACCTACGAAGATAAAAATGATCGATCGATTAAAGTAATGGCAAGAAGACTCCATCCAACTTGCTCAAAAGATGAAATTGTTGAGTACCTGCAAAACAAAGGCCAGAAAATAATCAATGCAGTCAACATCATCAGCAAAGAGAGACGAGAAAATATATAAACACGCTGGAAACGACTGCACAGTTCCCCGAAGTACAACACCGAAGAATATCAACTGTAAATGCTGGCATCCAGCCAACTATAGAGGATGTGAAGTAGCAGTAGAACGACAGAAAATGAGAGATAAATCACACAAACCAGATACATCTAGAAATATACAATCTTTAAAAGAACCGCGGAGCCTAAATCGTCAACTCCTAATCTCAACATACAAAGAGGGCGAGTAAATAAAAACGGTACTTATGCACAAATAGTTCAGCAAACAGAGCAGAAACAGATAAATGTGGAACTCGTTTTACAGGACATACTGAGAAATCTAGAGTACCTCAACAAAAGACTTATCTCGCAGGAAATGAGATTGCAGAACATACTAGAAAAAAAAGAAATCACAAACTAGTATGAGTGAATAAAAATATAAATTATATAAAATCGAATCACAAACAAACGAAATGAATAAAACAATACGAATTGTAACCTGGAATGCAAATGGGCTATTGGATCACATTCAAGAACTAGATATATTTTTAAACATGCATAATATAGATATATGTCTTATATCAGAAACACATTCCACCAAAACTTTGTTCTGTAAAATAAGAGGATATAATTGCTACCATGCGTTACATCCAGAGAACAAAGCTAGAGGTAGATCAGCTATCCTCATAAAAGATTATATAAAACATAACGAAGAACGTAAAGTCGAGAAGCTCTCCATGCAAGTTACAACAATCAAAATACAATTAAACAATATTAAAACTTGTAGTATCTCAGCAAAATACAGCCCTCCAAGATACAATCTTAAACAAGTTGAGTATGCTAATCTTCTCAAAACACTAGAAAGTGTCTTCTTAATTGAAGGTGACTATAATGCAAAAATATATATTGGAGATCACGGTTAACGACTGATAAAGGAAAAAAACTGTTTGCAGCAGCCAAACAACTAAAATGCGAGTTTCACTCAGGCGGTACACCAACCTACTGGCCTACGGATATAAGTAAGACTCAAAATCTTAAAGATTTCTTTATTACAAAAGGGATTTCAGATAATTATATCCATGTAGAGAACAGTGAAAGTCAATCGTCAGATCATTCACGAGTTATTATAATACTTAGCCAAACATTGATTATGAAAGAAAGCAACCCGAAATTAACGATCTCCAAAACCAATTGTGATCTCTTCCAAACACATTTAACGGAAAGAATTAGTCTACAGAACAGAGACCAGCCTAAATAGAAAACGAACTAGATAATGTACAAAGTGCTGCGTGGGAAAGCGCTCCTAATAATAGTGAGGAAATGAAATGCAATGCTAGCTATATCCAGAGGAAGTGAGATAATTTCTTAAAAATAAAAGAAAAGCACGGAAGAAATGGCAAAAACATCGAAACCCGGAAAATAAAAGGGTATTTAACCATTTGTGCAACAAATTAAAATACATAATAAACGACATTAAAAATCAGTCAGTTAATAAATAACTCAGCACTCTAACTGGGCAAAAAGGTACTGGTTATTCATTATGGAAAGCAACTAAGAATCTTAAAAGACCCAAACTTCAGGTTTCTCCAATTAAAAATAAATAAAATTGGGCTCGAATGCTAAGCAAAAAGCAGACTTGTTTGCAAATCACCTTGAAAAAACATTCCATCCAACCTTACCACAAACAAACGGAAGAGGAAAATATCACTCCGATAAATAAAGAGGATGAAACGAAAATTACACCTGTAACATTGAAAGAACTAAAATAGGAAATAAACAATAATCTGAATGCGTATAAAGCTCCATAATATGATCAAACAAACCTCCGAATGATAAAGCTTCATATAGGCCAATTTCTCTGCTACCAACATTATCGAAACTATTTGAAAAGGTTCTTCTTTAAAGACTAAAACCAATTATCGAAGAAAGGAATCTAATCCCCTGACATCAGTTTGGATTTAGGGAAAAACATTCTACGTACATCGAATTACTGATGTAATCGAGAAATCACTAGAAAGTAAATAAATTTGCTCAACTATATTCCTTGGTGTAGCGCAAGCATTCGACAAAGTATGGTACCAGAGGTTAGGATTCAAACTTCATCGGAGATCTTCCGGAGCAATTTTTTCAAATTTTAAAATCGTACATATCAGAGAGGCACTTCCGAGTAAAGTATGAAAATGAATATCCCAACTAAAAAGATAACAGAAGAAGAACCACAAAGGAGTGTTCTTGAGCCAATCCTTTATCTCATATGTACGAGAGATATACCAATTACAGAAGCAATAATGGCGACTTTAGCCGATGACACGACAATACGTGCAATAGCAAAGAACATTAATGACTCCACTAGTAAATTATATAAGGCTATAACCTGATATGCATACAAAGAAATGGC
Source organism: Nephrotoma guestfalica (assembly GCA_963691935.1). Taxonomy (NCBI): domain Eukaryota; kingdom Metazoa; phylum Arthropoda; class Insecta; order Diptera; family Tipulidae; genus Nephrotoma; species Nephrotoma guestfalica. Next base: position 220,414,536 of record OY829913.1, on the reverse strand, counting down.
GGATTAAATTAAATGAAGCAAAATCAATTCAAGTGAGCTTTACAATTCTAAAAGATAATCATATACCAATAAAGATAGACTCGATAGTAGTACCGCATGCAAACACTGCTAAATATCTCGGCATGACTTTAGATGCTAAACTTAGATGGAAGGAACACATAAAGAAAGAAGAGAGAATAACTAAACATAAAATTTAGAAAAATGCAATGGCTCTTAGGGAGACAATCTGAACTAGCGATCCATAACTAACTGCTGTTATACAAACAAATCTTGAAACCTGTATGGACATATGATAGCCAACTCTGGGGTTGTGCCAAGAAGCCAAATATCAAAATTATACAAACAGTTCAAAATAAAATCCCGCGATGCATTGTTAATGCACCGTGGTACCACCTCCATCGAGATATTAAAAGCGAGCTTGTCGCGGATGAAATCAAGCATCATGCAACAAAACACCTACAACGTCTGCATCATAATGAAAATCTGAACATACGCGGTATGCTGACTACCACACCAACAAGACAAAGAACCAAACCACTGGACTTATCGCGACCTGAAGGTCAGTAGACTTAATGAGACGAAAAATCTGATGAGGAGTTAAATAAATAAATAAATAAAAATTATTATTTGTAAAATGCACTCATTATATTAAAAATAATCGGATGTATATAATTGTCTAAATGTGATGCACGATTCATTCGCACAAGCAACGAGGCAAGGTTTATTTCGAAAAGCGCTGCTGAGTTATTCCAGATTCCAATAAATCAAAAACATCAAACCTCAAGAATTTGGTCGAAAATTATTGTCAAAATTTCTTGAAATATATGTTAAGACGTCTCGTTATTTTGATATTCTAAGACAAGGCAAGCTATCCCTTAATTAACAAATCTATGATTTCCCTTAAGACTCTATTTAAAGCACATTCCTCAAATGTTAATTGCTCCAACACTAAATTGTAAACTAATCCTTCAATAACATGTAATCAAAACAAAAATAGATGTTTGGAAATATACAATTATTTTAGCCGTATTCGATAAGTACAAATATCAGGTCGATATAGAGAGCAGATATAAATTTTATAGGTAATTCGTTTTTGTCTTTATTTCAATAAACGAAATAAAATTTTGCAATGTAATAAATAATAAGCAGTTTGCTTTAGATGTGTTTCCTGGGATTCGTCGAATTTTTAATTATCCAATTATTTTCTGATGTTTCTCATTAAGTAAATCGGCTCTTTGTTTCGAACTATCAAATAATTGTTGTGACGTTATCCTGCATTTCCCATCCGTAACTACACCAATGATAAGAATTCTTATACGATTTATACGACTTCCAAAATCATACAATACGTGGATACTTGAAAATGCTTGTATGTACAATGTCAATGACATCTATAAAAGAATCATATAATTGTTGAAACAACCATCAAAATTTAACAACCGCATATGAACGCATCAAAATTAATAATATCTCTATAAATTGTAACCGTCGGAGGAAATTCTCTGAGTTGTTTTAGTTATGGGTTTAAAAATAAATATTTAATCTACACATACAAGCTTTAAATTGCCAAGCATTATTTAAATCACTTAAATAGACACTTAAGAACATAAATATTAAACTGTTTTGCTACTAAATATAGACAAATTAAACAGATGCTTAGTTCATGAATCAATAAAAGAATTCCAGTCAATATTATTTACAACCACTTTTCAAGCACTTCGTGTATGATTTTACTAATGAAAAAAGACTTTATTTTTAAAAGAAAATTATAGAATCCGCATTCCAAAAACTTTTATGTATACAACACTAACACACATAAGAAAATTGATTTTAAAATAAAAATGAAAAGAAATACAAGTTTATACAAAAATGCCGGTCGAGTAACAGAGCGAATACGAAATAATGTTTTTCTGCCATTATAATATGGGCGTGGCTATATTTGTATAAATAACATAGAAAGCAATGTTAATGCAGCGTTATTTGTATACGCAGACTATTTTTATATTTCGTGTACTGAGTCTAATAAACGTCCGTCGGCCATCCAGGATTGTAGCGCAAATGTAAATACTTTTTATCTTGCGAAATCAATTTTTGGTGTGAATACTGAATGTTTGAATGACCTATAAGGTTTTACATACAATATTCAACCCTAAAATTTAAATGTTATATAAATAATATCGAATCGATAAGACGTTTATGGAAAAGAAGAACAATTTTATCATTTTCTAAATATCGTAAAAAACCTAATTTGGTGCTCTATTACTTTCTTTATGTTTTGGTATAGCGGTTTATTGATTTTCCAATAAAATGAAAATTTTCTTTTTGGCCGTTTCGTCGATTCGATTGTTTTTGTTCGGTTTCGTACTGTATGTATATTTAAAAATCTGGTGCGCAATCGGATTTTTTTTATGTTTTTTAATTTATGTAACAGTTTCATACAGAGTTGGATACAAAAAAATAAATAAAATTGCCACAATTATTTTTATCTTTTGAATTTCCTGGTTTCAGAGTATACGAAATAATAAAATTATCGAATAAATTTTATTGATAAAACTTTGGGTATACATTGTATCGGTGTGCACGGAGACTAAATACTCGTATATATACTCGGCTCGTATATATTGACTGATGTGTAAACGTATGAAAGATATATGTGGAAATAAATTATAAATGTAAAATAATTTTGATCATTTCGTCTAAATATGCGTGAAATTGCAAATAAAATAATTTATAGGTCTTATCAGAAATATGTGAACATTCATATAGGTACATAGCTATATATTGGCATTTTATTGATGCATATAAAATGTAAGTCGATTTTCATGTGAGTTATTTTAAAACACCTTGTCCCTTAACATAAATGTTACTCATGTTGTTGCTTCAAATAGAAATACCTATTACTTTGTATTCCCTTTATTCATTTATATTTTATCTGAATCTATTTGGCATTGATTTCCCTGAAGAATATTTAGTTCAAAAACTGTTTTGGGATTAAGAATATCCGGAACGTATATATTTTCGTACTCCGTGCTATATACTGGATGCCGTTTATGCACGAGTATTTTGTTTCACGAGTTTGTAGTAATCAGGTATATATAATCAAGCAAACAAACATTTTTGTTATATACATATTTATGTTTTCCAATAACCTGTCTTAAACGGAATGTACGAGTATATCACACAAATGAATACGCTACAGTGCTTGCCATTATTTGCGAATGTTAAATTTTCACTTTTAAGTTTAGATACATTTAGGTTATAACATTATATATTAATTAACATGTGATTTGTAATTTTTTTACAAAGAGGTTTAACGTTTAAATTTCCGGATGTGAAGCACTCGAACAATAAGAAAGCACTATTTTCTCAAATAATCTCATCTTCTATCACAACCGTTAAGTTTTACTGAATTTTTGTTGATCAGTACGAATTGATTATTTAAAATTGCTTATGGACATTACAGTTCTTGGTTTTAAGACATGTTTGGTTTTTGACAAAACCGAAGAATTGTAGCTACACAAATTGACAAAAAATGTAGGCATTTTACACAAAATATTTTTTTAGTTTAAATTGATTTTTGGAGTAGTAAAAGTAAATTTGTGTGTTAGTCCAAATTTAAAATACATTTTGGTTAAAATTGATTAATTTGGATACGACTCTACTTATAGGTCACCTCTTTCCAGGTACACTGCGGTTGACTTGATTAGACGCACTGGTAATTTTACTTTTAAATGTAAATTTACTGTAATTTCTCGCAGAATCAAGAAAATATTTCTTTTGAGAAGAGAGAAATACCTAATAAATAAATAAATTAACTTGCCATTTTAATTTGTTTAAAATAAGTTCAAATTTAATGTTATTTTTCTGGTTCGGTCTATTAGACGCAATAATGAAAACACAGTCATTTTCATTTTTATTTTAGTATTAAAAAAAAGAAATTCTTTAAAATTACTTCAATGATCCTGTCCTTGGGAGAATCATATTTTAAGTAGTTCAACCAAGATAGCTACAATTCCTGCAATCAGCTCTTCGTTGGATTCTTATTGTTTGCCTCCTTCATAAACATTGCGAGTGAGCCAGCCCCAAATATTTTCGATGATATTTAAATCAAAGGAATATAATCCACGATTTTACACCACGGGCATTAAGTAGGGGCACATTATTCTGTTGGAAAATCCACTGAAGAGGCCCAAATAGCTCCTGAATTTTTCCAGTCATATTTTTGGAAACAAAATTCAATGTAATAGCGCCTCAATATGAAATTGAACTCCATACCATTACTCCTCCTTTTCTGGCATGTCAATGAGACTAAAATTTGTTCTACTTTTTTCCAGTTATTTTTCATTGTTAGCGGATGGAAATCCCAAGTTATGTGCTGCTTGGCAAATTCCAATCTTTGTTGCTTGCGTGCTGGGTTTAGTGGTGTTTTTTTTTAATTTTTGGGATGAAGCACTTAAAATTGCTTTTACGAACTGATGATTTGGTGGCATTAAACCCAGCTGCCGTTTTGATTTTGTCGGTAGAAAAGGGCTGAATTGGACGCTAGCCTATGCATTTTATTGTATTTGCGTCAGAACTGTCGCCGACGTTCCTTGGTAGCAGCTTCCATATGGTGCACTGTCTTTTAAATAATTTCGCACAGCATGCTCACTATGCTCGATTTGATGAACTATAGCGCTTTTGGCAAATTCCTCCAAGTGGTAGGTATCGATTTTTGTCTTTTCTGCTGTATTTAAAATATTTTTTCTAACCATTTTAATTTTTGATCAACTACTGAATACTGATTTTGAAAATCTTCAAAATTGTTATTACCAACTTACACCGAAATCTACACACAAATACATACATTTTACAATGCGTCTATTCAAGTGAACCGATAAAATGCGTAATATAAACTATATATTAAGAAAAAAAATAAAGCAAGTACAGTTAGATTGCTATGTTTAAATTTTTATTTATTACTAATTTCTTTCTCTTCTCAATAAAAAATATATTCTTGGTTTCGTGAGAAAATACAGTAAATTTTACATGTAAAAGTAAAATTGCCAGTGCGTCTAATCAAGTAAACCGCAGTGTATTTTGTGAATTTGTAAAATATTTAGTTATTCGATCCATAATGAGATCCCGAGGTGATCAAGTTCGTGTAACTCTATAAATTTCTAAATTTTCAATAATAATTTTAAATAATTAATAATTTTGGCTTTCAAATCATTTTGTGGTCGAAATCGCGTTTTTTCGAAATCGTGTTTTGTTGTTATAAATTGTATCAAATTTATATCGGACTTGGTTTAACTAGACAGGAATTGGTATTCTATTATGAATTTTTAGCGTGCTTTGGAAATTTGTCAATGTTGCCAACTCGATTATTTCTTACCTGAACCGGATTGGAAATATGGTTTTGCAAGATGGCACTTAGGTGAATCAAGGATATAATTGCGACACTAATACTAATTTTGAACCAAGTTCCGAAATTTAACTATAACGGACCTTAACTTAAATCCTTAATTTAAAGCAGAATTGATCTAGTTGTGGTATACTTTCTTAACAGATTTTGGTCAAATTTGCATTGCAGTATGGGATTAATCTTATTTTCCTCCATAATTTTCAATTTGGCCTTGTTGAATGAAGTATGGTCATTTTCGAATTAATTTTTAAATTATTTAATTTTAAAATTTTGAATTCAACGTGAATTTGCATTCTGTTGAGTTAACCATTTCTTTATAAATTTTGGGCAAGTTTGGATTGCAAGATTGGCCATTATAGTCGAATTTCAAATGGATTTTTGAAATATACAGGGTGTCCGCCGGGAAGGTATACTACTTTGTTTTTTTTTTGTTTTTTGTTTTTATTCTTTGCAATCTTTTCTGGGGCCGAAGCACTCCTAACTCTTTCGCAGTTCGCTTATTTACGTCCTTACCTTACGCATTTGTCTGCCAAATCGAGGACGTACGGATATAGGTCCGATTTGTTATCATCTGCACATTGCATAGCTCCATGCCAGCCTATACTGGCATGGAAGATGGGTCGGCCCATGAGTCGAACCCGACCAAATGGCATAGTGGTTAAAGCTTTGGCGTTTGGATCGGAAGGTTGTTTGTTTATGATTTTTGATTAAATGAAAGAGAATGGATCTTATATTGATAAATGTTTTATTTAATGTCGGCAATTATGTATGGAATACAATATCAGATAAATGTCCGCCTCTGTTAGCCTCACAAATGCGAGCCCTTTTGAGCACATTTTTCATTACATTCTCACACATTTTACGCGGTATTTCATTAATTTCATCACGAATATTTTGTTTGAGTTGCTCAAGCGTTTCTGGTTTGTTTGCATAAGCCTTGCTTTTTAGATATCCCCACAAAAAGAAGTCCGAAGCAGTCAAATCAGGCGACCGTGGAGGCCAATCAACATCACCATTTTTTGAAATAACTTGTTGTGGAAAGAGTTCTCGCAGTAATTCCATTGTAATCCTGGCTGTATGCGATGTGTTCCCCGTCTTGTTGATACCACATGTAAATCAAGCCCAAAGTATGCAGTTGTGGCGTTAAAAAGTTTTCAATCATATCACGATATCGCTCCCCATTCACAGTTACCGTTACGCCGTTTTCATTTTCAAAGAAGTAAGGTCCAATGATTCCTCCTGACCAAATTGCACACCAGACTGTCACTTTTAATGGATGTATAGGTGACTGATGAATAATGTGAGGGTTTTCCATTGCACAGAACCGACTATTCTGTTTATTCACATATCCATTTAAATGAAAATGTGCCTCGTCACTCATTATGATTTTTTCATGAAAATCGGGGTTGTCATGGGCGAGCTGTAACATCCTATTGGCATATGTACGGCGGCGTAAATGGTCTTGCGGAACAATTTGCCACGTGTCTACTTCACGACTATCGAATATGAACTGTCAATACTAATATTTGCCTAGATGGCGGCAAAACAAAGTAGTATACCTTCCCGGCGGACACCCTGTATATTCTGATGGAACTTGACCAATTCAAAAAGTCGATTTTTGTCAAAATCTTGTTTGAACGATCTAATGTGAATTTTACCGTGTACTTTGATGAAGTTCTGAACAAATTGACGTGCACTTCTGATTTTAAGGTGGATTTGGAGTTGTAAAATTAATATGGTTTCCAAATTCTAAAATTAACTTTGCTGATATAAACTTTGCAATCTATTGAAATGCGTGAATGCACTCTCTGGTTTGAATTACTTCAAGCTGTGACAATTTATCACAGTGTATTTGTAAGTGTGTGCCATTTTCGACTCACTATTTTGTTCGTTCCAGGTGGCACAAATTGGGTAACATGGAATTATAGGACGTGCCAAATTCTAGAGACGAGTAGATTGTTAAACGTAGTGGATGGCACCAATCAAAAACCAATGAATTTTAAGACATGGAAACAGAATGATTCCAAGGCCAGGCGTGAATAATCGATCAAAAATTAGTCATTATTGGTCAAAATTAAACTTGCGTTTGAGCAAACATCGAAGGCAAATATCATTTACTTGTATAGCGGTCGGTCTATGATATTGCAACGTATTTGTCAAAACTCATGGAAGTCGTACAACAATTATAGGATCAAAGTGAAGAGGTTTAAGACCGGCATGACGAAGATTTTAATTTCTTTACCAGCTGAATATATTCATTATCACAGTGCGTGGGAGTCAACGATGTCCACAATGATAACGAATGTTCGCATTCAAACTATGTTAAATCGTGCAAGAAGAGCTTCAATTAAAGTCTCATGGTCAGATTAAAAGAACGGGGGGTGTTAATGGCCAAGCTGAATTTTTCGAAGAGAAATTCCAATTCGAAAAAAGGTCACTCGTCGAAACAGAACATACGGGAAAAGCCTAGAGCGGCAGTAAAAAGGCAAAAAGGAATTGTTTTCATTGTGAATACAGTGATCATAGGAAAGGCGACTAGTACACAGAAGGATAAGAAGAATAATTTGCACAATCAAAATCAGAAAAATGTTTAAGATGGCGCATTTCTGTGTCATGGCTCAACATCAATTGGACTCGGGAGCTAGTGACCATATGTGTCATCGGCGATTTTGTTTCGAGAGCAGACATGAATTGTGTGAATTCGGCGCCAGAAATTCATTAGAATTTCTCTTCGTTGGGAAAGGCCATGGATCATGACTGTCGATTGCAATCGAATAGCAAGTGCTGTGGACTAGTAAAGCATGTAAGCATTCATGCAGTTAGAGTTCGACGCGATGACTAAAATTAAGGATCATCGAAAGTCGTTCATGGCGCTTCAAATATGGCGTTCAAGGAGATTTCACGCATGACATGAACGACTCGGGCACGTGAAAAAATTTCCTCGAAATTATGAAATCTATCTCGAGGACGATCATCCTGAAAATTATAAACTTCGTAAAGTGAATTTAAATTAATGTAGGGAAATTATTAATGCGGGCTTGGGTGTCAATGTAAACGCTTCTGATTTCGAGGTATGCGGTTCGAGATATTTTTACTTTCAAAGGGCGATTTTTCACATTTTCGATGCGTATATTTTTTGAAAAGCCGGAGGTCGAACAAAGGTCAAATATGCGTTAAAACGAATCCAACAAAGAACGGTTATAAGGTGCAATTTTCGATCAGAAAACGGAACATAGTTCGCCAATGCAAACTTTAATTATTTTTCAATAAAATGAACATTATCAGCAAACTGTTAAGCGTGACAATTACATAATTGTGAAATCTGTGTGAACCGGAATGAGCATAGTGCCTGAGGGATCACCGTATGAATTAGGTATGGCACGATGAAAATAAAAATCGTAAATTGGAGGATTTTCGAAACAGAGGTGTTTATGCACCATATCCCAAAGGAAAAACGCCAAAATCTGTCACAGTCAAGTGTGTGTTCGTCGGATACGATAATCATCTGAAATCGTATATAGAGTTTGGAATACGGGACGTTAAAATTGACGTAATTCGTGACCAATCGAATGCGTTGTTATATGTGATATGGATAAGAGGAATATCATTGAAAATGATTTCCTTGATTGGATCTTGGTGATTCAAAATAACGAAAATTCAGATGGAAGCATTGATCGAAAATGCATTGCATCGAAACGAATGAGATCGCATCAGGTCACCGTAAAGACAGCGTTCCTAAACGGTGATTTTCCGGAAAACGTTTATATAAGTCAATTGACCGGATATGACGATGACAGCAGCGAGCGTGTAAGCTATCTAGAGGGCTTGTATGGATCATAGCAAGCATTGCACACTGGAGCAAAAGCTTTACGAATTCATTGTAAATTCGAATTTGTGGCCAGTTATTCGGAGTCCCGTGTCTTCATGTGTATTGGGAATAATTGGATGATTATACTTGCGATCTAGGTTGAAGGCTGTTTGTTTATAATGTAAAACGAAGAAGTCTTTCTTCTGTTCATTAAACACTTTTGCATGAAATTCGGGATCAAGCTATCGAGCTCAAATGTTTCTTGAGGTTTGAAATCAAACTTCAAAATCAGCAACTTTGGCAACCCCCTCGGATATTTCCGATAGGAAAGCTTAGCGATTTTGAAGCGAACGGAAAAATAAATTTTCCGTATCGGTATTCTTCATGTATTTGGCCGTGGCAACACGACCTGACATTGCTGTTGGCAATACAGGTCGACACTTTTAGAAACAAGCGGCAGTCCAAGCTGTGAATGCGATAAAACGCATTTTGAAATACATGAATACACAATGAAAGTGGGAATTTCATTAGCAAGCGCAATTAATTTGAGTCTGTATGGCTACAGTGACACAGACTATGCAAGAGAAATCGAAACCAGGCGTACGACGTCCGGGTATGTATTCTTGTTTGGCAACATAATTATCAGTTGGGGCTCAAAACACAAAACTACCTGGCGAGGCCGTATGCGATGAAGTAACTAGTGTGGCTGCATCGATTATTGCACGAAATTTTGTTAACCGGTTTGGATAAGCCGATTTTTCATATAGTAAAGATCATCAAGCGTAATATGTTTCATCAAAAATTCGAAATTCCATAAGAGAACTAAACACACAGATGTGCGATATCATTTCATCCGAGAGAGGTATGAGGATGGAACTTTCGCTTTCAATTGTGTGACAATGGATGAACAGTCAGCTCATATAATGAAAAAAGCGTAAACATCAATATTTTTGCAAATTGACTTGCCTCAAGCCAAATAATAATTGATGAGATTCTGAATAAGTTTTTAAGTAAAAGTGGGCATATTGAAATTCATGAACACACTCTTTTGTGTGATTTACTTCAAGTTGTGATAGTTTGTCACAGTGTATTTGTAAGTTGAGCCGTTTTCAAATTGACCGGCATACTCGATTGTAAGAGCAAATATTTTTGATAGCGAACAAAAAAGTACGCTAAAATAGAACTGCTAGGTTTTAGGCTTGACAATTATATAATAAACCTAAAATACGGTAATGCAATCACAACCAACGAACAAATTTTCGGTGAACATTATATGTCTATTAAATCTTTTTACATCTTGACTCTGGATTTTGTAAAAAAAATACCGTATTGAATAGTCTCAATTACAGGTTTGGTAATAATTGCCATACTGCACTATACAAGTGTAGGTGTTTGTTGAACAATTTTTCATACATTTTTTTCTTTCCGAAGAAAATTTTTAAGCGCCTTGATGGTCCTCTTCACCATTTTCAAATGGATAGCCGAAGAGTCTTATCGTGGCTAGAAAATTTATTCACCTCCAGTTATCCAAGACCTTCACCGGACAAGTGGTGCAGTGGTTAAAGCTTCGGCACTTGGACCGGGAGGTGCTGGGTTCGAATCCCATCAGAGGCTAGATGCAAATCGAATTTTCATCATCGATTACGATCGGTGATGCTAATAAATACAACTAAGACCCTCTGATGGAGTGCAGAATTCCGTGTCACGCGCCGACCCACCTTCCATGTCAATGTACAGGTTGACATGGAGCTTGCAATGTGCAGGGTATACTGTAGTTGTGTGAATAGATGAAGTTGGTGGGTTAATGATGTGGAGTGAATGAGTGGTATCACAATGGGCCTAAAAATTGGCCTAAGTGTGCAGTAAGCAACCACTGAAACCTATCCAAGACTGAGTGACCAGGAACTTTTGAATTTTCTTTATCACTTTTTGTATGTTGTTTTGTACAGAACATTTTTAGGTTTAATCTCATTAGGTTTCTAAATATGCCATCGTTTATGCACCTATGGTATAAGGGAATTTGTGATTGTAGGGTAAATGAAGAGATACTCAATTTTTGGGTACCGGAAAGGCTTTTACTATTCACCATATGATGAATGGATCGTGGTGGTCACAACGATGTTGTATTCCAGACATAAATGGCATAGAACCAACTTTCATTTTTAATAAAAAAAAATCGAATTTCCAACAGATGGAACACCCTTTATATATTTCTCTATGGCTGATACGAGTTTTTTCAACCGCTACGAAGGCCGCGGCTATGTAACATCGTTATTGCGAAGTAGAAAATGTTTAAATTATTTTCCCCAAAAATTCAACGTTGTTTGATCCAAGTGGACCATTTTCATTTTACAAACCGTACTCCATCATCTATTTTGGTTTCATTCAAAATTAACATTTTCCAGAAGCCCATTCGAAATTTATCTCGAGTTTTCATTTTCATTATATCAACCGAGTTGTATACAAGTTCCATTAAAATTTATTATTTTCCTGAACCAGTTCATAATCTTTTCAAATTAGCCAGTTTCATCACACAAACGGACTTTCATTGCGAATTGGGCTTCACAATTGCATTAGTTTTATTTATATTGATGACCTTTAAGAACTTACATATTGTTGTTTCGTTTAGGAATTGAGAATTTTCATCAAATAAACCGAGTTTTATCCCACTCAATTGAGAAATGATTAATTTAATTTAAAATGGCAAATTTCCAGAATCACATTCGAATTCATAATAGTAGCCAATTTCAATTATCCGAACAGATTTATTTTATTTAATTGAACATTTTCTTTGATCACACGCATGCATGTCACATGTCAGGGAAGAGCCAATTATTGATAAAAGATAATCCTTTGAAGAGTGCAAAAATAAACAGGTCTAATCTTATTATGCACAATAAGTTTCATCCGAAATGCTTAGTTCCACATTCACGCGAAGTAAAATGAAACCAATAATTCATCATGCAAACCGCTTAGCATCAAAATAGGTTTGTTTCTTTCTAGTTAGTCTTAACTTCTTGTTATTTTAAGTGTAATGTAACACATCACTTGAAAAGTTCCCGTTCTAACAAAGAAAACACAATTTGTTTGGGAAAAATGTATTTCATTCATCAACGTAATTTCCTTCCTTTATCCTTTTTCGTAGAATGATTTATCTTTGTCTGCAAAATAAGCTTCAGTTTCGGCAATCACTTGTTCATTGGAGCCAAATCTCTTTCCCTGAAGCCCTTTTTTTGAGGTCTACAAACAAATTTCAGAAGCAATTCAATGTGCAATTCATCCAATTTTGCCATTGTTGCGATCCACTTGTGACACGGTGCAATGTCTTGGTGAAAGAGCAATTTTTTTCATGAACAAATGTTTGTGCAAAATATGACTAATATGTTAACATTGATAAATTTACAATATCAGCTTTTTCTTGCGCAACTTCACTTTATGGTCTTTCAAAAAAATTTCAAGTTTTTTTTGTTACAGCCCCATTTGGGCGTCATGCATGTGAAGTTAGACCTAACCAGTAGAGAACTAACTTTAGGACTAGTTTAGCACAAACTTCACACGCTTGTACACGCGTGTGAATTTAGACCTAACTTAATCCTAACCAACAAAAACAAACGAAAATTTGTATGTAGTGGGTAAAAAGTAAAACAAGGATGTCATTTAGGCGAGATATTTAATTTGTCAATTAATTCCAATTTCAATTTATAATAAACTAGCCGATATTACCCGGCGTTGCCCGGCTCGTTTTTTGATATGTATATACAATCGATTTATATCAACTTGGGGGAACAAATTTTTTTCTCCCAAAAAAAACTTGCCCGAAGAGTAGCACATCCCAGGAGTTTCATTTTTAAATTTTAATGCATGACAATAATTGCATTCTTTATCCGTTTCACCGATAAAATGTTTAGGATGGACGTAATAATCGATGTCTGATTCATAATTAAAGGCAATATGATGAAATGAAACAATTACTTATGCTCTTTTGTTCCTCTCATATTGTGCGTTCGATGCTCTTGCCGCAGCTCGAAGATTTCTATTTGCTCTTCGAGTAGTAACTCTTCGAGTTTCGGTTATATTTTCTTGTTGAATTTCACGTTGTAAGTTGCGCTGCCCTTGTGTCTTTAATTCTGATAATTTTTGGTCAGCATTAATATTATCTCTATATCGTCTAATCGCTTGGTTTCTTCGCCTATTGCGACCAATATTCGAGCGTCGCATTTTTACGAAAGAAACACTTAATTTTACAATACAATGGAATTATCTTTAACTGTCACTTCGTGTTGTTGCTGAGATGAATGTTTTCGCGTACTCTTTTATTTTTGTAAAATTTTATTTTTAATCGTAGGAGTAGATACTCGATTGGCTAGCAAGCAAGCAATGTGTATTCCGAAATTATGGCTACTCAATAAATTTTTCTAAAGAGATTTGAATTTCAAATTATATTTTTCATAAAGTTTTCGTTTAATTTTGCAATTGCATAGTGGAATTTGCGGTGACGAAAAATCTCCGGCATATATTACCACCTACTATCTAGAAAACAGCGCCACCTATCGAGTTCAAATTTCAGAAAAACCTAAATAGCAACGAAACAAACCTATGGTTAAAATCTGAAGTTTCTCAGATGCTTCAATGATGAGAAACAAAAAACCGTTATATTTTGACAAGAGCGCCACCTAGCGAGTTTAAACCAAAACATGCGAAAGGCTATTACAATCATTACAGTCATCATTTTTATATATTAAGATAATTAGGTTCAACATTTTTTAGCATGGGATTTAAGAATTTAATTTTTCTTTAGAAATTGAATACTTCGAGACATAATATGTTTATCAAGAATCGTATTGTGTTTTTCTGATATATCTAGATTATAGGACTATTAATATTCCAAGACTTCGAGACCTACCAGAAAAACAAAATAACATTCTTGATAAACATATTAGGTCTCGATTATTGAACCTAATTATTTATTGTAAATTGAAATTGGAATTAGTTCACAAATTCAATATTTCGCCTAAATGGCATTCTTGTTTTACTTTTTAACCAATACATACAAATTTCCGATTGTTTTAATTGGTTAGGGTTAAGTTAGGTCTAATTTCAGACGCGTTAGGGCTCCAGAACGGTCGTTGTACGACAACGTTTAAATTCAGCATACCAGTCAATGATGGTTGATTTTCCTGTTGCAGAGTTCGGATAACACTTATCAATCCACTACTTTATGCATGAACGGTATTTTCCCATCAAAAAACAGTGTTTAATCAACACACGAAATTCTTTTTTTTTCATTGTTTTGAAATAACAAAAGCAGGGTCCCTAAAACAACTTTAACTAGAATTTAAAAATGTTATGGGTTTAAAGTGTGTGACACCATCTATGTGTCAGATCGGGAACTTTCATGCGATGTAAATATCAATACGTATATGAACCAGTTAAGATAAAATAATTGGTAGAAATTAGGATCAATTATACGGAGGTTCACAAATCAGATTTTTGATAAGTTTTTATAGATCTTTAAACAAACCAAAAGATACTGCCCTAAAAAGCATAAAAACAGTTTATGTGAAACATAATTTATCGTGTAACATAAATCTATAATTTCTCACACACTATCTACTTTTAACATCTCGTTATATTTACCTTTGAATAATTAATAAGTATATTATGTATTATAAATTATTTATAAGTGGTTTGTAAGTTAAACAATTTGTTATTTAGAATTAAACAAATACACTTTGTTTATGACGTTAATTTATGACTTCCAAAGATCACCATAAATACAATGACATACAATTTGTTAACAAATGTGCTAAATAAATTATATTCTCTTGTATGTGTGAGTGTATTGAAATTTATTAGAACAATCTTAATAATAAATTTCTTTGTTTATATTATAAAATTATTATTTTTATGATTATTCTGGTTATCTTTCTGTCTGCGTTTTTTTTAATTTAAATTAATTGAAATTTAATGAGTTATTACACGGATCGACGATAATATTATCATGATTACGCGCGCTGCTTTTTTTATATAAATTCATTAATAAAGATTATTTTAAATTAACGTTTTTGTTAGTTAATTTAAATAAAACAATCTTGAAAGCCATTTTATCTTGTAATGTATGCCTAATTTAATCAGACTGTAATTTTATTGTCATTGCAGTGCATCTTTGAATTTTGCATTAGAATTTATGTTGTATACTCGTACTTTGGCATTGGGAATGTAATTGTTTTTGTTTCACGTTAATATGCATTTGCTTAGTAGTTTTACAGTAATTTGCTTTGTGAGGAAACATTATCGTTTTATTATGATTGCCCGGGGCCGTATATATTGAACGGGCCTGCTTGTACACAAAGTAAAGCTTCGATAAGGGTACACAAATGATAATTTTGTTTGGAAAAATGGAATTTTCGGAATTATCACATAAAAGGTGCGTATTTACAATTTCATTATTTATAAATATAGCAAATATCTATTAGTTCATTTGATTTTAATTTTTTAAAAATATGGAGAAATTAAATAAAATAATAAAATAAACAATAAGTTTTTCCAAGCTTTTGAACTATAATTGTGCTGCCAAATGTGTATTTACATAAAATACTTTAGAATTGCAAAATGTTGCATAACTTTGCGAGATGTTCGATTTTCAATTGCTTTAATAGAACTATTGCAGCCTTGAAGAAAAAGTTAATCACGAAATTTAGAATACAACCAAAATATGACACACTTACATGCGGTTAACCCTTTAATGCATATTGTGGCATATTTGATACATTTAACTTGTATCAACTTGTTTAACTTTAACTTGTTTAAAGGACGGCTAAAAAATATAAATAATTCAGGTTAAAGTGTTTTATTAAAGATTTAAAGTTTATGCTTGTAATTTAAATTAAATTTTAATTTAATTTACTATAATTAAGTGATAAAATGTGTTTAAAACCTTATGTATCAAATATGCAACAACATGCTTTGTTGAAACAAAAAAAATTAGTGTAGCATATTTGATTCTGTATTATATTTGATACATCATGCGTTATCTGTAGTTGTTTTTTTTAAATTTTGGGTACTGTTTTGGGTATTCCGAATGTGGGGGCCTAGATCAGGTGCACTGAGGTTGGAGTGACAGTGAGGATGACTTTGAACTGTGGGCGTTAATTGCAAATATATAAATACAATAACATAACAATTTATATTTATTAATTCTTATCGTCATTATGTTTATATTTATTAATTCTTATCGAAACATACTAGCTAATAAATTTGAATTATTAATTCAGATTTAGCGACATCTATTTTTCGAAATTTTAGTTAATTTTCGTGAAACTATTTTTCCTTAAAAAATAACTTCACATAAAATAAACAAACAAAAATATTTAAATGGGCAAATTATTTTTTTTCTTCATGAGCAGTTCAATAAGTTAGTGGTTTCTGGGCAGCCATCAATAAGTGCTCTAGTTATATAAAATTTTCCGCTTTGAATTCAATCAGTGTTGAACATTTTACTTGTAACTAACGTTATCTACATTTTTATGTAAACAATGTAAATTACATAAAGATTTGTGTAATTTACATAAAATATGTAGAAAATGTGAAAACTCTGAAAAATAACTGAAAATATTGGATAAATGTAACAAATGTTTGTTTGTCAGTTGATTTTGACGATCAATCATAATTATTTTTGACTGTTAGTTATCTACAATCACAAGAAGAATTTAATTTATGTACCTGCACTGCCATCTATGTTTTTCTTGAACACGCTCTAAAAATTCGATTACTGACAACTTTAGGTTTAGTTTGCTATATGAGATTGGTAATAATTTTTATAGTGTAATACGTGCCATCTATTATCAAATTGAAGCATTTTACATGGTTTCTTCGTAAATGTCTAACAGACGAGTAAATGGCATCACCATATCAATAAGTTAATTATTTCCACAACCAAAAATTTATACAGTGATCTGTTTAATATATCGAATGATTTTTTTCACATGCCGAAATCATCAAAAACCACCATGAGACTCAAAGTCGGAGGATGAAAGTTAATTCAACATTCAACTCCGGTAGTTGAAAAGCGAGTCCGTTTATTCCAATAGCCATGAAATTGAAAGCATTCTATGGTCCACCAATAAAAAAATGTTCGCATTGGCTATTAACATCCACTCAATTTAACCTCCCTGCTGTTAAAACAAATTCTAAAGTAGAAAAACCCACGAAAGCGGAAAAGAATTGCGTCTATTGGAGGAGACGTGATCTTTATGAGGTCTGACTGGTCGGGATGGTGAAATAATTTTAGCTGAGTTTTGTGAAGAACATCCCCTTTTAATAAACCAAATAGGAATGTGTTCGAAACTTAAAAATTATAAACGAAAATCGGGAGAAGATTCGGGTCCTCCAGAATATAAATATGGTGAAGTTTGTTCACACAAGCTCCTTTTAGGGAATACTTCATCCTGGAGCATGGACAATATACAGACTGTTGCAAACAACATGTAGCGAGCACCTATTTATCCATATCAAATTTTTCAGTAAGATTTTCTACTACGTACAAGGAGGAACTACTATGTTCGGGAGATTGATGGGCAAAAAGAACGCCCTCTATAAGGAGTTCCAGGACCAAATTCAAAACGAGCCAATAATTTTGTTCAAGTTTTTTTTGTAAGTTTTACAGGAAATTACAGTTGCCCGTGGTCAAGGTGAAAGATTAGTAAATAAACCAACGGTCGTTCAACAACAACAATCTACTTTGTCTGCCTCTATTGGCAAACACTTTTCAGGCCAATTTTCTTATCGAACATGTTAACCAACATTATTTTTAGTTTCCATTGTTCCAGCAACCGACAGAAGCCACGGTAGTTGTGGATTTGCATTTTATAAACCACAAGTCGAATTAGTCGATATAGATCCAAATTAAACATACACACAAACTGTGCTCTATATATTTTTAACGACGGTCATCAAATTACAGACGATTATTAAATTCTCAGTCTCATTTACGTGATAAATAAATTCATCAAATAATTTATAAAAAAAGATGTACTTAGTGTTTTTTGGAAAGGATTTTTCGTGTTTAAGTTTTTTGGGCCTGCATACATACAAAGTCCATTAATTGCATTATGGCTGTATTTACATAGACAATTCTGATTGCTCGCATTGGTAAAGAAGAACGCTAACGTAGAAGCGACTAAACAGGAGGTTTAACATATTACCTAAAAATAAATTGCATGAACATACATATTTTCTCACAAGCGAACGAAATTAACGTTACGAAATATAAACACACAAATAGCCTACTAAATCAGCCATATCTATCCGTATTGGCTTACGAGTATGTAAAGCCTAAGCCAGTGGCACAATTCTGGCTTTCCCTGGGAAAAGGGAATTGGGAAAAATACGTTCATAGCATTTTTGTCTAAATTGTATTTTTGTGTGTGGGAATAAGTTTGGTGTAAATATTTTCGAAACAAAGTTAAATGGGAACCTATACAAATTTTTTATTTATTCCTTCATTAGGCCAGAAATTTGAAGTTTTGACAAGAACGCTCTGAAAATATTTTTCCAAATTCCCTATTCCCAGGGAAAGTCAGAATAGTGCCACAGTACGTAGACATTGGGTCCTGTCATGCTAATTTATTTTTATAATTAATGTTGTTTCTATTCTCATGAGTTCATATTTTGAGGCAAACGCATTTTGCAATATCGACATAGAAAATTTAATTGGGAAAGTCTTGAATAAATTAAATTTTTTGTTAAACAATATTTTTATTTTTTTTTTATTTCTCGCTATGGCCCTCGGTAATTGAATCGCCCCCACTTTGGGCAGTACAATTAAGATTCCGATAAAATCCCATCGATCATCACCTTGAACAGTTTCGACAATTTTAGCGTACAAAATAATTTCTACTGAGCGTGGTGTGGTATACAGCCCCAAACTATACTGTTCTGCTTGATAATCAAAACACCCAAATTTACCGTAAAAAATTCATGTACGAAGTGCGAAGCACTTGGCCCGAAATTCAATCCAGGGTTCCAATTTTCGAAGTTTTTAATTCACACAATCGATGCCGTGTAAATTGTTACTTCGGTAAATGAGACATAATATTCTTGATCTTTCTTGAATTCTGTACGATCATTTTATCTCTAGATTCGGCCGGTCAGGTTTAATAAAATCTTCAATTGGTAACTTTAAATATTTTACTTCATCGTTCTCGTTAAATCTAAAATCGAATACATGTTATTTCAAATCCACACAATCAAAATGTGACTCAATAAACATACTCACGAAACACACTCAAGAAAATCTTGGAATAATTTTTGATCAGTGTAAAAGTTACGAAACCGACAGCAACAAAGAAGAGATTGGCCAAAATGTATAAATGGGGGATGCATAATGCAACAACTCAACACTGGTTTTGTACATGAAGCATCGAAATGTACACATTATTTTGTAAATAAATTGCTGGAAGACATTAGGGGCAAGGGAATCGCTTGAACGGCATCGTCTAAAGTATCACGACAGTGAGACATTAATTATCTTCAATTCTAGTAACCATTCTGAATGAGACTAAATATATCGAGCTTAAATAATACGCTTTTTGCCGAAAAAATATCTTTTATTTAAATTTAATCGAAACTTGCGTTTTGTACCACAGTAAAATCCGATGTAAACCACTGTTGAAATTTATCCATGACGGTTTAATTCCCAGCGATAAAAGAACTGAATAACTAAACTTACTTATTCGATGAAATTATCAGATTTCTCGATACTTAAAATACGTTAAATTTTTTCTTCAGAGGTACGTTTTCATTTTTTTGATTCAGGTGTCATCACATACCATTTGGAATTTTTAGAGGGGCGGGATTTTGATCGTCTTCTGTTGTCTCTGTCTCGTAGTCTAGAGCGACATAATTCCAATCACAGGATCCATTGCGGCTTAAATTAAAGTTTGAGCTTCTTTCACAATTAGCATTGCTTCTTCTATTTCTTTTTGTTCTGCTTCATTTCATCAAATTAAAGGATTGTACGTCTTGTCTCCTCTATTTTATGGACATCATAATTCACTGTAAGTGCTGGATATTCAGGGAGTTTGTTTTTTACTAGTTTTAGATCAGTTTAGTTTTTATGTCGCGAAATATAGAACAGACAATATAAAAATCCGTTTTCAATTATATGAAAGTGTCATAACGTTGAGGTTTTTCAAGACTCCAAAGCGAATATTAGTATGTCCTAGTTTCTTTTGGTGCCAAGGCACAGTACATATTTGCAGCATACTTACTATTTAGAGAGATACGGTTTAATTAAATTATATACCTGATTAAGAACGGATCCTTCCAATCGATTTATATACTTCTTGTGGCAGTTTTTAGTCCTTAGAATGAATTCTGGGTACAACAGTCCCATTGTTTGACATTATAACGCATTATACTCGTCCGCAAGAATGATCGTAATATTTTACATAATATATCCGTTAAAAACTGGTCTTGAAACATCTCGAATTCATAGAAATCTATAATATAGAATGAATACTATATAATGAATGTAAAGATTTCACCGGTAAATTATGTATCAAAATATTATTTGGTTGTTCATCCAGAGTTTTAATTGTATCATCTTTTTGGCCGTGCACCTGTGAAGATTATTATGGATTTGTAAGACTCAAACCCATAATTGGTGACCCCGACGTGATCCGCAGAGATCACACTTCGCTATACCCAAAGATCACATATCAACCGCGATAAGTCAGCAGGTCCAATACTCAACAATTATAATCAAGTGGAATTGGTCAATCCTGGTGTGTTAACAAAGGTTTAAAACACGAAATACACCACAAGCCTAACAATCACTAACGTTTACTTTTCCGGAATTTGTACCACAAGCTGTCGTAACTCTCGTCATCAGTATAGCAGACGATTGTATACTAATCTTATTGGTGCATCACAAACCAACGATATTTCCAACACTATTATAGATGATAGCATGCCCAAGCGGTCCCCCACATTAGAACTACCATATGGAATCAACAGCCAGTCAACGTTTTCCAGCAAATTCTATTTTTTAGCGCTTTAATATTTTATAATAAGTTTGTTTTTGAAAACGAACAAACTTCAAATGAGTTCTTAAATATACTTCCGCCAGTTTTGGCGGATACTAGCTAGAAAATAAATTTGTTAGGAGCACCACCGATATATATTTATATAATTAGCCTCCATCATTTTCAGTATTTTATTTTAAAAATCCGTTACTCCCGGTGGCTCCATTAAATTAAAATTCAGAGGAAAAGTTCTCCAATCAAAAGTCAGTAGAATTTATAATGTTTTAGTCAGTAAATTTTGCTTTCCTCCCAAACTATAAAACTACAACAAGTCAGTTGTTGCTCGGAGCAAAGAGCAAGCTTTGATAGACTTATCAGCAAGGAATAATTAATATTTTATAATAAAACTGAACAACAAGTCGTATGTTTTAACACAGACCTACCTAATAAGGGACATTAACCTGCCACTTAGACATTATGCCATGAGAATAATTGTTGAGCAATACCTTGGAAAAGATAATCTATACATTTCGGCTCTTGCGAACCACCTTGGGCTAAGAGCAAACGGCGATAACTAAACTAAATTACGGAGAATTATCTGCAACTAATACAAATCAAAACCACATGTTAATTATGATCTCCAGTACAAGTAAAGCGGGCCCAAACTGTGGTATTCTCAATATCGTAGATTATTTAGCAATTTGTATGGAGTTCCGGTTCTATACATAAATAACCGATGTGTGATCCATATAAATAACCGATATGAAGTTTCTGGTCTCTTTTAAATTATTGGAAATTTTTATAATTTGGACCGAAATTTATGCGAGTGTCCAAGACTAGCCATACTAGTTTAAGACAGATATTTGCCCACGTGTATGTTTCTTAAAAGTATAAATTTAAAAATACATTTTGTTGTCAAATGTTTTTATTTCCTACTCTTACATTCTTAAATTACATGAATATCAGAGATTGGCACCCATACTGGTCATATCGGTTCGAACAGCCACACATTGTGCAATTAAAATCACCTAATGTCATTGCAAAATGAGCCGAAGGGCTCTCGCATAGAATTTTGGAACACTATCGTTATCCGTGATTTTAATATCGCCAAATAACACGAATCTCAGAAAATGCCTCCCATATCGGCTATAGCTTTGATGATTCAATTACTCCAATTACATCATATAGCTGTTTATAGATCATTACTGATCTCGAGATTCAGGCGCATCCTGTACGTTTTTTCACCATTAATATAGGGCCTAGCATCCTGCGCACTAATTTGCGCACTGTTAGCGTCCAAGAGTCGCTATCCATAAATATATACTTGCTGGCCACTATGGGCAACAACATCTTTACTTTAGAAAAATCGCGGATAGCGTGAATGTTCAAAAATTCTATAAAAGAGCTTTACGGCCTATTTTGAAATAGCATTAAGAGAATTTGATTTCAAAATGTTCGCCAAAATCTAAGATTCGTGTTATTTGGCATAAGCTAGTAAATGCTCAAAAATTCATTTCGAGAGCCCTAGGGTTCATTTTGAAGTAGCATTAGTTCATTTTAATTCCACAATGTATGCCATTTCAAACCTATAAAACCATACTATAGGAGCCAATCTCTGAGATTCGATTACATCGTCATCCTTTCATTTGCATATATTCTAGATGATTAAAATAATTTCTGAAAATAATACTATGAAATACAAAAATTTGATCTTCTTTACAATCAAAATATTAAAATATTAGACTATAGAAATTGACATAATAACGAAAAAAAAAAAAAATTCGTTTTAGCCACTCGCATAAATTTCTGTCCAAATTAAAAATATGTTCTTTAATTTAAAAGTGTCCAGAAGCTTTACACGGGTGTGTAAATAATAGATTAAAATTATTTATATACGTTAAAGGAGGTGAAACCGATGCTTATAATTAATGTTTTGGTTTTTTTGCCATCCAACGGATTTAAAAGCTTCTTAAACTTTATATTTTTTATAATTAATCAAAGTATTTTCTTCCAAATAAATTAGAAGAGGATTGGTTGCCATTGAGGTATTGGGTCACCTTATTTGTCAATGGTACCATAATCAGTTTTTAATTTTCTGGTTAATGAATGGTCCATTGAACCTTGGCCAGGTCGGACATACTGCTGCTGGACGAAGCTTACTGGCATGCCGGGGAGATCACCTCGTTTTCTTCCATTTTTACAATTACTTTATTTTAATGCGGTTCACAAGCGTTCGGCAAGGGTTCTTGGTATTGTGAAGTTATTACCGCGTTGTCTCTCTGTATAATGCGTAAAAAATCAGATTGACGAAGATATATCCATCAAAATCTATAAATGATTTATATAATGCTCGAACTTGTGGTATAATATTTTGGTTATAACCTCTCCCATAATTACAGCCTCAAACATATTGAAAGAAACATATTTCTTAATTTTGGTACCTAACCAAATATAACTTATACCAAATTAAAAATAATTCAATTTTATTTATTATTTTGATGAACTTTCGAGTAAGAATTACAACGGGGCCAAATGGCGGTAGGCAACTTACATAACACATTTATATTCAAGAAGCAGGCTATACTGTTAATAAATCATTCAAAACAATAATCTAAATATTTTAAGAAAGAGCTCATATAACTGCCATTTGATGATAAATCAATTTTGTGTCACTAAACATTTCAAATTATAGGATTTGCATAATGAAACATTAGTTACAACTTGATTCTATTCATACTTTTTTAAAACATGAAAAGCACTCAAAACTTGACCGCTTATAAATCACAACTCACAATAACAATTTTATGAGGCACACCAATAGAATATATTCCATAATTATCTATGAAAACGCTTTACATAATTTTCGAAAGCTTTTATTAATTTATACTGTTGGATTGGTATAAACCGTGTTATTCTCTAATCGCAAATACCGCTGTCGTTTAGTATAGAGTTAATTTATATTGCCACCCCTAAATTTTATATCGATACCTTTTGCTTCAATAAAAATGTAATGGTATTAAAACGTTGTAAATTATAATCAATATACCACTCAAAATATACAAAAAATCACTAAAACTCATCCAATATTCCAACCATGCGAGTGACATCTAAATTTCATTCACCAAACTAACACACTCCAATTTGATTATTACTCCTCACTACACTCTCATTATAAACGAGTGAAAATGTGTGCGTTCATCACTCACACAAACAATGGAGAACAACAACAATTTACAGCACCACTACTAATATATTTTAATCAGTTGTTTTGATTTTTTTCGTTTTTTATTCTATACCTTTTTCATCCATCAGTCAGTCAGTATTCTTGAATCAGCTGAAGAGAATTTTGATGGCAATGTTATGAATTTTATGAAATTAGGAAAAGAAAACTAATAAAATTTCTAATTCGATTCGAAAGGTTCATATACGATGTTTTTAGGCTAAACGTAATTTTATTTTTACAATTCCGTCACGTGGTTTTGAGTAAAATTTTTAAATTTATTTATCGATCAAATTTCACTCAATTTTATTTCGTTTTGTTGTGGATGTATTTTTTGTTTTTATTTTGAGAATTTTGTTGGTGCTTTTTCACGTTGACGTCGTCGTCGTCACAATAACTAAACATTCGTATTATTTAAAAAGCCATAAAATTTTACGAGCTTTTATGATTGTCAGATTTTTTGTTTGTAGTTGTTGTTACTGCTTTTTTTTATTAATGGGCAAATTTTGCTATGAATGATGATGTTCTTTGGATTCACATGTTGTTTTGCATAATATGCATTATATAAGAAGAGATCGGTGAGGGATTTAAATTATATAAAAGAACAAAACCACATTCATAAAATTCTGGGATTATATTTATACATGTTTATTGTTATAAGGTTGTGAACCGTTGTATTTTTATGATATGGAATTCCATGACACCAACCCTACGACAAAAACAATTCCGTACTATTAATAATAATAATGACAGGAGAATAAAAAAACAATATTGATATTTGTAGTTTGGTGCTATAAATATGATGGCGCCACTTGATTCTGAATGTTCTATTATATTACAAATATGTATCGTGAATGGTGTCAATATTTTCATTTTATTTTTGATTGGTTTTGTTCGTTTGTTCAATTTTTATTCAGAGAAATTCCAAAATTAAACATCGGAATAATTTTAAGTCTCAAACCTTCTTACGTTTAGGTATTGATTTTTGGTAAACACGAGTCGTAATCAAAGATATTCATAAATTTCCGGTTGTATTTTACGGAGCTTCAATAGTATTGTTGAGGTGAAAACGGAAATGGAAAGTAGATTAATACTGACGGATGTCAAAATATGTCTGTCTGTATTAGATCCGGCCAGCCAATATAAGGTGGTTAAATTTATTTTAGAATAAAATGTATTTAGTTCTATAATCATGCGTGTACTTTGCAATTACATAACGATTGTAGAATGTTATTTTCGTCCGCGAAATTTTTGCAGATCGCTAAATCACCGAAGTCTCCGAATAGGAAACCGTGGAAGAAGTAAATTTTTTCTATAGCAGTGGTACCCATAAGGTGAACCTCTAAATTATTTATTTTCTAATATCTTACCATATCTGAAAAGAAAATTGCGATATAAAGATAAATTAATTTGCCGAATGTTAAGTCCCGTAACTGCCTTACAATAGCTAATGCAACACCACGTATCACAGTTCAGCTAAGAAATATAATTTCACTGTTTTTCCAAATGTGAAGTGTCATTTATTAAGTACCGCTCCAACTAAAACAGCCACATCCATAGATATGTTTCTGAAATAAGAAATAATAGGAATTAAAACGAAAAAACTTTAACGATTTGGAAATGATTGTTTAAATTAATTAATTTAATCGAATGTTTCTAGCAATACGAGCCAAAATATAATATCCTAACATACGAAAATTTACATTCTTGTTTTGGAAAACTTTTTTTTATGCAAATTAGCATTTTCACAAACGAAAATAATAAAATTTAAATATCGCAACCCAGGAAAGCAGTTGGATTGATGTTTATGAAATCGATTTACACACACGAAACTTCCAAATTGAATTTAATCTGATTTTTTGCATTTTTAATTTTAAGTTTTACTTGCTGTAATTTCGATCGCCTTCCAACAAATCATTCGCCCAAAAACTCATTTAAGGACATTTCCGTAGAGCTCTGTAAATATTATTATGAACGATTTATTATCGAAAATGTTGCAATACACAAAATAGTTTCGAATCTGAGAGCAACTTTACTTTTATTGTATACTCTCGTAGATGCGTGTAAAATATAAAACTAACCACCCATGAACATACTCGTAATTACTTGTTGCAATACAGATCGTATAGTATGCTGTTTCGACTTTTCCCAGTCAAATCCGGTTTATATTAGCAGATTGAGAATACATCTATAAGTTTGATGGTTTACAACAACAATTATTTTGCCTTAAGCCACTACCAGAATATTACCCACTTAAAAGAATTGTAAAACTCTCAATTAGCACAACTGTCCCCTATCTTGACGTGAAGTTTGAGCACGATCTGTTATTTAGATTGTTTAGAGTGCTCTATTTTGCAATAACCACTAACCTGAAAGTGAGCACGTGCTTACAGTACTCTTTGCAAATTGACTAAGGTTAGTTATAGACCAGGGTAAGAATTTTAGTTGATTTACATCAACCGACTACTGTTAAAATCTAGACAGTTGCATTTTAGTGATCAACATTTTACGTAAATATATTAGCAATAATATTTCATTGGATTTTAAATAGGAAAATAGTTCGCCTATGTTTGTTCGCAATATTTGAACACAAAATTTCGAGGTTCAAAATCCTAAGTGGAGTTGACATTGGTTAATTGCAAATTTGTACCAAAATGAATGGGGGACAATTTTTTATTAAATTTATTAAATTAAATTCCTATGTTAAATAGGAACTTTGTTGTATCCGATTGACGACGAATATGAAAATAAAGTTGTAATAATTGTAGCTACGAAAAGTTTCAACATTGGAACCATGTTATTTATGTCCTGTCCTATTGACTGCAACATTTGAGACTTGGAGAGAGTATGGAGCTTATAAACTAGACAAATAAATTATATAATGGAAAAGGGATCCGATCTCGAAAGTGATATTGAAGCGAAATCATTTAGCTAAATATAGAGTAAAGTGGAGTGAAACGGTTACAGAATTGGGCCCTTAAAGTTGCGAAAAGGAACAAGAATATCGAAACAATGTTTTCTACTTTGGTAATGAAGTCAAAGTTTTCCATGATAATTTTACGTTGAAATAGTTGAGATAACTTTTAATTGCACAACTGCTGATGCAATAATTTTGCTTAATGAATTATTTTTAATTTCATTATCAAATATTTTGATTGCCCTACGGGTTTAAAGATTTCAATTAAATCTTAATTTTTACAATCAAACAGTTTTTGACCGACCAAATGGCACAGCGATGAAAGCTTTGGCATTTGGATCGGGAGGTGCCGAGTTCGAATCCTGATAGGAGCAGGATGCAAAAGGAAATTTTCATCAACAGATTACGATCTATGATTAAAAGGAACACAACTACGACCCCCTATCGGCGTGCAAAACACATCGGCCGACCCATCTCTCATGTCCAGTACTATAGGCTGGCATGGAGCTATGTACTTAAATCGGTCCTATAGCAGTACATCTTCGATTTGGCAGTAATTGCGTAAAGTAAGACGGAAAAATGAACTGCGAAAGAGCAGGGAGTAATTCGGCCTCAAAAAAGATGGCATGGAATAAAAAAACATTTTTTGTTATTTTATTTGAATTCGACATTATTTTTCGATGGCTGTCGATGGCTTATAGGAAGCATAGAAATAAAAGAGTAAAGAGCATTAACAAATGTATATTATTTTTCCACCTTCCTTTGTCTACTAAAGGAAAACGATAATCGCTGAAAATTAATATCGAATACAATAGTAAGAGTGTCAGCGGGTTTTATTGATTTCAATGGAAAAGCAAGACGCAATGGTAATTATTGTCCCTTGAATTCCAAGGGCAAATTGGATGGGAATCATTAAAATCTACGGAGTTAACATTTTTTTTTGTCTTTTACCAGTAAATTCGTTACTTTAATCACAGTCGGCATCAGTTCCTTCGCACAAAGCCGTGTTTTGTTGCACAATTTCGGTGGATCCAAATTAAGACGAATTACCATAATTTTGGTGAACCCACTTTCAATACTAGTATATTTACGAGTATGGTGTTATTCCAGATATGACTCCGAAGAATTAAAAAAATTGGGTGGATTGGGAAGTTGCGATTGAATGTTATTATTTATTTTATTGACGCCGTCATTCTTGTGAGCTAAGATTGCACGTTCGTTAAGCCAATCCTGATTTTTGAACTTATTTTAAATGTTTAGAAAACTTTCATTAGAACGTCTTGAATAAAATTTATTTCACGGAAGAAAATTTTTAGTAAATCTCATAATAAATTAAAGAAATTAATTAAAAACGATTGAAATTATTGATTGAATTATACGGATAGCTTGTAAGTTATTCAAATTTATGTTGATACATTTATACGGTTAATTGGTATACTTACGGTTTTCTTCGATTGATGTGTTCAATAATGCAGCTTCATCGACCCACGACAATCGCTCTATAAATACGATCCAAATAACGGAAATGACACTCTTGTTGGTTTACGCATTTTTGATTTTTCCGGACAAAATAATATTTTTTTACTTATCGTATATAGAATATTCGCCATGTAAGCGTCGAAATGCGTATATATAGTCTTCCAAATATACTCTGTGCAACGATAATCGCAAACGATTATTTGTAATAATTTTTCAACACACGCAATTGTGACTTTCATAAGTGTTACTGTTATTATGCCTAATTACACCACTAACCGATTTCTATATAAGAGATATTTTTATTCAATATGGTTCTTTGCAATTTATTTGGACTAGTTTTCGAATACAACATCAATTAAGTGGCCGCCTTTATTTGCCAAAGCAAAATGTACCTTTATGCTGTGTTTTCCATTTCCTTTTCGAGCATCTCGAGCATAGTGATGATTTTGTCACAAATGAATGGTCTGCAGCTTGCTGGTGTACACTTTGTATTTCAAATAACCCCACAAAAAGAAGTCCGGAGGGGTCAAATCTGGAGATCTGCGGGTTGCGAGTCAATGTTGCCTCTTTTTGATCTCGTTTTGTTGAAACTAGTAACCGTCAAGTCGTTTTTCACGCATTTGCCAGCAGACATAATGAGTCAAAATTCACCGATATCGATTTTCATTGACTGTTTCGTTTTCTCTGAAAAAATATGGCCCAATGATGGTTTTGACGCAAACGCCGCCCCAAACAGTCACTTTTTGGTCATACAATGACGTTTCATGGATCTCGTGTGGATTCTCCGTTCTCAAAATGCGGTAATTTTGCTTATTAACGCCGCCAAAGATTGTGAAATGGGCTTCGTGTGATTAAAATTTGCTTCCAAAAATCAGGTTCAGTGTCAACCATTCGAGCGACTGTTTGTCCGTATTCCAAGCAACGTGGAAGGTCTGTCGGCAATATTTTTTATTTAATTGCACTTTATACATCCTACGCTAAAATGTTGAGTGCGCCGCCGAAACGACACTTTTGTGTTCTGGGCAACGCTTTCTCTGTCCGCATCAACCAGTTCATTTGAACGTCTTGATCGTTGATGAACGGCATGTTGACGATCTATCACTATCCCGTGCTGAACAAAACTCGACACCAAGTGACGAATAGTGTTGTCAGCCGGTGCCTGCTGGCCCGATATTTTCGGTGATTTGCTCGGGTTAACACAATTGAACGATTATTTTCAATGTACGGCGTCACTATTTCGGCCCATTGTGAACCGGTTAACAAATGTCACAGTTAGTCAATATTTACATAGCGTCATAAAAGATGGCGCACCCGGTAGTCAGTGGTATAATTAGGCTTAAGAACAGTTAGACTTGTATTGTATCAAGGCTAATGTTACACTCTACATCTAGGTGAAAAAAATTTTCATTAAGGTAGTTTTAGGCATTCAATCAAATTCCATTCAAAACATTAATTTATGCAAGAAGACCTATTTTGTTCAAATCCGCTCTCATTCCTTGAGCATTAATAGCATCGTTTCAAATGTCATAAATAAGGAACAAAGAGTTAGTTAACCAAAAATAAATGCGAAAGTCAACAAATTAATATTAACAAAATTAAATAAAACCATATGTTTATAATCGAAATAGACAATGAAAAATTTATTTAAAACTTAAATCTGCACCAGTCAGTCCATAAGATGCTAACTTGGCCTCTATTTAAGCCATTTTCGATAAGATTTTTTATCAACAAATGCTTGAAAAGTTTTTATCAACACTCAATAAATAAACCCAAAGTCTCGCTGGTGTCTAACTATAACTCAAATGGTCAAGATTGAGTGCAACTCAAAGTCTGTAAGAGCTATAGAACTATAAAAAAAAACGTTTTGATTTTCTACCAAATTTAGAAAAAAATACACTGCAAACCGTACCGACCCCACCAAGCCAAAGGTCTCGATTGAAGTACTCATATTAGAAACTACGTATAGTAATCTAACTAATAACAATCGTATAGTAAAACTAACAGAAAACGCAATTAATTTCGAAGCAAAATTAGAAAGTTAAAATTTCTTCTAGGCCCCTAAAAATTGAACTATTACAGTACCTCCCTCAGTTTGAAAAAATATTAAATTCCAGAGATTATTTAGGCATCAATTTTACGTACTCTATATACAGAGTTTTGTTCCACAGAACAATGAATTGTCCTTATGAAGACAATTTGAATCCGTCGTGGTTCTTTATTTTTGATAAGACAATGTATCAACATTACACGCGAATACTTTCATTGGTCCTGGTATAAAGGTTCACGAAGACGAAATTGCAATTATCGATCGTAGCCAAGATCATATGGTGATGCGTAATTGGTCAACGACTGTGTCGGTTGTGGCTGTAAGTGGAAGTGGATTTTTGACAGAGCTCAACGAGTAGTTTGCCATAATACCATTTTCCCTGGTGAAAACTTAAAATTTTCTTTACCCGTTGCTCGGATTCGTACTAATACGACTGGAATTCATTAGCTGTTTTGAATTGTGTTGTGTCTTTCAAATCGGTTAGTCGTTTTTTCGTATAAAGTTCGAATTTTCAAAATATTTGGAAGATTAAAAAAACAATTCATATGGAGGCTGTATCTTCTAGTTTTTCCGTTTTCATTCAAAATTATGAAGTTTCAGATGGATCATTCTAATCTTCTGAGAGGTGTGTCTGTTCATGATGACCATGAATACTTTTTAAATATAAAATTATTTTATAAAAAATATTGTCAGCACATCAGTATATAAATCAGAATTGTAAATGGCGTAAAATGGCGCAATAATAACTTATTGTAGTTGTTCCAAACAATTTCTATAGAAAACCTGAAGATGTCGCTTCAATCCCTTTTTGGGTTTTAACAGAAAATCCTTTCATAATGTTGTGATGTGGTGACACAGATATGTTTTGTGGTGGAACACCGATAGAAAAGAGTTGGCCGTAGTACACAGCCACAAAAACAGTGGAATTAGACCACGAGATTAGTTGGTTGCAATAATCAATTAATAAACAGATCAATCAAATATCTAAATCATTTGAGTATTATTCAAGCATCCTTTCACAGGATCACGTCAATGGCGACGATGATTAGTAGATTTAACGCATAAAACTCTTTAAGTTTTCTTTTAAAAAACTAAAATTGATGCAGAAAGTAAAAATCATTAAAATTATCGTTGAAAGACAGAGAAAATCCGACGAGACATTTGCTATAGTCAGGATGGCAGCAACCGTCAGCAAACCAAACAAATCTCTCAGACCGCACGGAAAATTTTGAATACTGCTCTGAAGGCAATTTGACGTTTTAATTGTGGTAACAGCGATACAAAATTATCTTTATTTCCGAGGCAGCTACGATGACAGCACCATTGAAACCAGATTTCAAACCACGATTTCCTTCGATGACACACTGAAAGAACTCAGGCGCATTTTCGGTCAAAAAGAATCACAGATTTTGCTGCGCTATATGAGCCTGATGATGGAAAGAGAAACTGTTGGAAATTTTTTCGAGTATGCGGCTCAAGTGAATCTGAAATGAAAAAAATTCGACATTGCAAATTGCACATCTGACGATTTGAAAGTATATTGATGTTTGACTCAACAATCGCAACACGCTCAGATGCTGGAGAAACTTTTTAGCAATTTGGATAGCCAACAGATATAACATGAAGCAGCTAGAGTGTATATTAAAGTGGCCCCAAACTTATATAGTGAGGTGTGGTAAATACAGCGACACGATTGAGTATAGCCAAAAAGTTTAGTAGTCGATGGTTTTGTGCCGAAACGTCTCGAATTGTGAAGAAGCAGCAAGTAAAAGGCGGAACAATTCATTTGGTTGAGGCAATTTATTTTCACAGTGATTGCAATTTATGCAGGTGGGGCAATTTATTTTCACAGTGATTGTCTCTTTCGCGAAGAAGAATGTTATATTTGCAAGCTACATCGATGAGTTTACGTGGAGGATAAAACTTCAATGACGAAGCCTTGCTATGTTAATTGTATCGGCCCGAAAGTTTGCAACATTCGGCATCACGAAATTTGAAATTTCAACTTAATTCCGATTCTGATTCTAATATAATTTCCGAGAGCAACTAGAATCTTTAAGGATCGCCGACATTGACCGCATGCAAACAGCAAACAATGAGTGCTTCGGCAACCCAGGTAATGTGCTTAGAAAGTTAACGGCATTGTTGACATTTTGCGACTGAGAAAACGTCAGTACGTGTTACGTTACAAATTCAATTTTGAACATGCTTGGAAATGATTGAATCGACACTGCATATCCATTGCGAGCGTCTGCAATAAAATTGAGCAAAAGATAATCACAAAAATGGACGTTTTATCATTGAAAGCGGGAACAAAACCAATCTTTTAAAATAGACGTCCGTGCGCAGCAGCTGAGCTGAAGCGATCAAAAATGAGCTCAATAAATATTGGGAATAATAAGTACGCTCGATTACACAGATTTCGTCGCAGCAGTGGTAGCCGTTAAACGCAAAGGGTGTACTTTTTCTTTCATTGACAATTTTGTATGGTTTTCGGCTTAAGCCCGGAAAATATTCTTTTGGCTAGAAGAGTTTCTGAGCCACATCGTCTACGCAAATGGCTAAGAACCAAACCCCAATCGATGTTGCACCGAAAGACTTTCATGGATCATTGGACGGATTGTTGGGCAACAGTGTACAATTTGAGTTACAACTGGCGCATCAAAAACTTTTTAAGCAGCTTAAAAAGTGCTTTCGTCGAACATGGTTATAACCTATACTGACCACCTAATCAGGTCCAGAGGTTTCAAAATATTTCGCTCGACGAGGAGAACTAATGATCTTCGGAGATTGCGTATTTTATGGTGATAACATCGTACTTCCCAATGCGCTATCGTAACCATATTCTTCTCGAGCTGCGCACCAATGCCACTCAGAAGCCCCGGAATGAAACTGTTAGCAAGCAAGGTGTAAAATTGATTGATCTCTGAAGTAAAGGAACTCGGTAAATGAAATGTTGAAATTCAACAATGTTCCGTCTTTCCGCCATTTGTTAAAGAATGGGGATGAAATTTGGATAGTAGAATTGATCAGGGATTTTAAAGTAAGTTTTGGACAAAATTCTAGGATTTATGTTCATGCTGGACTAAACTTGGCCATTTCATAACCAGTCCTTTTGAAAATCTAAAAAATTGTATTTATTTATTTTCAGTTATTGGCCAATTCTTCTACTAGTAATCAATGCTTTTGGTTATTTTTAATGGCTTAGAGACTACTAGAAAATTTTGGGGAGAATTTATGGATTATAATTTTTTCTATTATTTTTTGATTTTCTGCAGTTATTTTCAGCTTTTAACCGCAGAAAATCAAACAATTATAGTGCAAAATCTAATCCATAAATTTTCCCCAAATTTTCCATGTAATCTCAGTATAACCTAAGCTATTAGAAAAACAACCGAAAGTATTGGTTATTCTAGTGGAAGTTTCTGATATATTGGTCAAAAACTATTCTGTTGTTGCTATTTTCAAAAGAATTTGTTATGAAATGGCCAAGATTGGTCAGCATGAACAAACCCTAGAATTTTATTTAATGAAACTTACTTTAAAATCCCTGATCAGTACTACCCAAATTTCATCGTAATTATTTAAAAATGGCGGAAAGACAGAATATTGTTAAATCTCAAGGTTTCATTTACCGAATTCCTTTACTTCTGAGGTCAATGAATTTGCCATTTTAGGGATCAGGTTCAATATTTTATTCCGCTGGGATATTTTATTTAGTGAAAAAAGACATAGACAACGAATAAAAAAATTCGGAACCAAATAGATTCTCTTTTGTGATAGTGCTGCCACTTGCCGCGAGTAATCTCTTATTTTCCGCTGTCAAATTTCTGCTATCTTACACAGAATGTGTTTAGCAAGTGGTCATTTTAAAAGCTTATACAATCAACAACGCCATAAAATACGATTGACGGCTTAGAAGACATTTTTCTCACCCTTTCAAGTGATGATAAGACGATCGCCGAAAACGAAACTTGACTTATGTAAATTAGGAACCAAATATCCAATTGAATGCGATACAAAAATGGAAGAACAATTCAGCCAGCACCATGGCACAAAGCTGAAGCAATTGGAAGCAGGTAAGAAAGTATTGGTCAAAATTCTCAATAATAATAAGTGGAAATGATCGGTCATTATGTAGAGATTTGGTTTGGTAGTCATTATGCAGAGATTTGGTTTGGTAAACTATCTTGTGCTAACTGAAATACAAATGAGGAAGAGAACAATTTAAAGTCATGAGTCAAAAAGCGATTCACCCTCCTCGACGACGGCGGAAATATCTTGCTAGACGATTTTGATTTTCCAGCATCATCACCACGAGCAGCAGAGCCATTGGTCTTTCCAAAACTGGCAAAAGACTCCCAGAGCGAGCCTTTTGAAGCGGCCAGAGAAAATTTGGAAGTAAAGATACCACAACCACGTTGAATGACTCGAGCTAATACAGCAAGGGCACCGCAGATTTGCCGATCATCTCGATAAGCGCGATTAGAAATTAGATCGTTTTTTGTTACATTAAATTTCCTTATTTTTGATGTTCTAATGAATAGTTACTAACTTTGATTTTGAACGGGGGAGGAGTATTATGTTGTGAGGTATTGTTGTGATGCGGTATCACTGATTTATTGTATGGTGGCAACACGGGTAAAAAGTGTACTACAACTACATAAAAACAATCGAATTACACCACATAATTGGACGGTCGGAATCATCATTAAATAACAGATTAATCGAATTTAAAGCATTAAATTACGAGTTAACTGTAAAAATTAAAGTTTTTATTTTATAAGTGTTGTATAAACCAAAGCAATGTATAAACTTTCTTTTAACTTACTAGTGCTGCATTCTTAAGATTTGTCCCATATTGGTGCTATTTTTTATACCAGTTTGCTTTATAGTTATATAAGTTAGTTAAATCAAACCCACGAAATCTCGGGTGCAAAAAATGTTCTAAATGCTTGAACCGGAGCGGGTTCACGGTTCGGATTTGATTCGAAACACTATAATAAAGCTTTAATATTTTGTCAGAAATTGATTCAAACAGAAGTGAGAGGCCAAATAAATCAAATTGAAACTTAGTCAACTACTTATGTTTGTTCGGTGTAACAATGCCCTAGACACCATAATGAGAGGAAGGAAGAAGCGGTATTTTAAATGGGTTTACCAAGCACAGCTGTACACAAGAACAGTTTTATATATTTCAGTCTTATCATAAAATCATTAAAAATTTATAGGTTAGAAAATAATTCTGTAAAAATTAGAAAGACAGAAAATATAGAAAAATATTTTTCTCGTATATTTCCCTTTGGTAACATACTACCGATCATAATTGTTTTGAAATCTATCCAGTTTACAAATTATTAATTCATTGAAATTCGTGTTTTATATTAGGAAAAAATTTTAATTTGTTGTCCATTAGAGATCGTTATCGCAGAATAGAAATGAACGAAAAATTATTTCATTGCTTTTCAACAACCAAATAAATGCATCAAAACCACATCGTGGCATTTTTGCGGAGGTGTCTATAAATTTGTTGTTTTGTTCTTAAATATCAGTTCAAATTAGCTAAGCTATTACTTAAAATTTATATTTGGCTGTTAATATTTATAGATTTATGAGTTGATTCAACTTGATTGGATTTCATACTAAAAAACGATGTGTATTCAGGCAAATGAAAATGCAAGCAATATATTAAGAATTTACGATGGAATTTTCTAATAAATTATATTTTCTACAAATATTATTTTTAATACTTGAAACAATTTTTACAAATAAATATAGTAATTGACGTTGTGTAGTAAATTGCAGAGTAACAAATTTTAACCTTAAAATTTTTGTCACAACCAAATCAAATTAAACATACCTGACATTCTAAAAGTGAAAGAGTATAGACAACCCTCAAAGGGAACTTTATAATCAAATGAGATTGATATCAAAGCGTACATCAAAAATATTATAGAATTCTTTCCATATTATCAAACTGAATACGAAATGTAATTTCTTTAAGCTTTAAAAACAATGTTACGCTTGTATATACAAAAGTCAAAAGTCGAATAATGCAAAATTTGAACCAATCAAATTCAAAGAATAAAATCATAATAAAGATAATGTGCGAGAGAAAAACTCTTCTTCCATTGATAAAAAATAAATTAATAAATTAAAATTCAATGTTGAAAGCTTTCGCCAAAAAATTCTTGTGCCAACAAAATAAAAAAAAAATTTATCATCAAATCAGCAAAATTTCATCATTTTCTATCAAAATAATAACAATAGTAATAATAATAATATTCTTATACTAAAGAAGATGAAAAAAAACTTGAAAATCTCTTTATTTCATTCTCATAAAATTTCGATTTAATAAATTTGATTTTTTGGTGCGCTGTTTTTCGTATTCTAAGCTTTTATATTTACATAATAAAAAAAAGTCTTCGTCAGAAGACATCGAAACAGAAATGTCTTAATCTTTGCGATGATATATTATACAAGCGGAATCAATGGCATTTTTGGTATTGGTATTCAAAAGACAACTAAAAAGTTAAATATTTCTCATCAGGATTGACATTATTATTTCCCGTAACGGGAGGTAATGATATTCAAAACTATGTGCCCTTAATAAAAAAAATTATTATCTAAACTAAATTACTGAGATGTTTAGAATCACTCTGTAACAAATTTTTGTTATAAACAATTACGCGATCAATTTGAATGTTTATGTAAAAGCGACGGTTATAAAACTTAATTATATTTATATTTGAAGACACACGGTGTAAATAATCATTAGATACATAAAAATAAACTCACAGAAAATTAAAGGTAGGATTAAGATTTAATTATAATCGAGATTTAGTAACGATATTTTTAATGTGATTGGTAGGCGGATGATATGATTAACAATAAGATAATCTAGATTTTAGGAATTTGTTATTCAACACAAAAGGCAAAAGCTGCTATTTATAAACATTTTCATTACACCTTTGTAACAAGACAAACAGAATACGTATATCTAAATAAATGTATACAAGAAATTCAGGTGAGTTATAAAATAAAATGGGGTATTGGGGAGTTTTTTCCCTAAATCACATCGAATGATAAAGGGGTGGTAAAGAATAATATTATTTAAACGTAAACGATTTTTTTTCTCTGGTATTCTGTTTAAAATTCTCTGATGTGGAAAATTGCTAAGATCATCTTTTTATATTTTTACTATAATTTTTTTTCCTTTCTGGAAAACGAAGACAAAAAGCTTCGCTGTTAACAACTTTTTTTTCGTTCAATGACTTTTCCGCATAATTTTCTTTACTTTATTTTTTATATGCTATTCGTAATACCCTTTCTGTATATAAATATTATACGTAGTGTTATTGTATGTGTTTTAGGGTTCTGTATACGGAAATAGAATTATGTGCTGTGATTTTAAAATATTTGAATATTACTTAAGACAAAA
Source organism: Nephrotoma guestfalica (assembly GCA_963691935.1). Taxonomy (NCBI): domain Eukaryota; kingdom Metazoa; phylum Arthropoda; class Insecta; order Diptera; family Tipulidae; genus Nephrotoma; species Nephrotoma guestfalica. The sequence continues at coordinate 220,376,194 of OY829913.1, read as the reverse complement.
TTTGTTAATTTGAATAACCCTCGGATGGACTTGTTCAGTTAAATTTATTTATAATTACACTGCTCACCAAAAAATTCAGGACACTTGAATTATTAATGCATGACAACGCGAGACCCCACGTTGCGCACGTTGTCAATAATTATTTGGATGAGTTGGGAATTGATCGAATTGTTTGGCTCACCCGCAGCCTTGACATTAATACCATTGATCACGTGTGGGGGTTATACTAGAGTGTCGTTTAAGGCAAAGGAAAGTCATTCCAGAGATCTTAAATGATCTTTAAGTTCTGCTGGAAGAATGGGAAATGCTACATCAGGAGTAAATGGCAAACCTGGAGCATTGGAGTGAAGTTTATGCCGAAATAATCAAATATACACTGTGTTCTATAAGTAAAGGGTGGTTAAATTTTAAGGGCCGATGTTGATTTTGAATAAAACACAAATCATTTAGGAAATTATTGTTAATTTTTTTTATTATGATAATATGGTATGGTTCAATTATGTATGGAACAAAGTATCGGCCAAATGGCCGCCGCGACCTCGGCGGCACACCTCCACCCTAAGGTCCAAATTTTCGAAGGCGCTTAGGCATAATTGAGGTTCTATGCCGTTAATGTGCCGAATTATCTCATCCTTTAGCTCTTAAATTGTTGCTGGCTTATCGACGTACACCTTTTGTTTCAAATAACCCCAAAGAAAGAAGTCCAACGGTGCCAAACCACATGAGTTTGGCGGCCAATTGACATAGCCAACACGTGAGATAACACGGCCATTGAATTTGTCGCGCAAAAGAGCCATTGTTTCGTTAGCTGTGTGGCAAGTGGCACCGTCCTGTTGAAACCACATATCGTCCACATCCATATCTTCCAAATCGGGCCATAAAAAGTTCGTTATCATCTCACGATAGCGAACACCATTCACAGTAACTGCCTGACCGGCCTCATTTTGGAAAAAATGCGGTCCGATGATGCCGCCAGCCCATAAACCGCACCAAACAGTCACTCTTTGTGGTTGCATTGCTTTTTCGATAATCACTCTTGGATCATGATTTGCCTAAATGCGGCAATTCTGCTTATTGACGAATCCACTGAGGTGAAAATGTGCCTCATCACTGAAGATGATTTTCTTCGAAAATTGATCATCCACTGTTGCCATTTCTTGCCACCATTCTGACCATTGACGACGTTTGGAATGGTCAAGAGGCTTTAGTTCTTGAGTCAATTGCACCTTATAAGCGTGTAAATGTAAGTCTTTATGCATAATGTTCATCAACGACGAGGTGAAATTGTTGGGCACGATGACGAATTGAGGTGGACGGCTCTTCAGCCACACTATCGCGAACAGCAGCAATATTTTCTGCTGTACGAGCTGTACGAGCATGCACTGGTGTTTTAAAATCTCCTACAGACCCGGTTTGCTCAAATTTTTGCACGATTTTTCCGATTGTACGCACATTTGGACGATTAAAGTGACCGAAAAAATCACGAAGTGCACGATATGCATTTTAATTTGAACGCCCATATTCATAATATGCCTGAATAACTTTAACGCGTTGCTCGATAGTGTACCTTTCCATGGTTCAAATTGAGTTAGTATGAAATTGAGAAATGTCAAATTAAATGCAGAAAAAAACTTGACGTTTAGGTGTGGTTCAGATTCAACGTCGGCCCTTAAAATTTAACCACCCTTTACTTAGAGTAACAAAACACTTAAAAATTGAACTTTCATAATAATATTTTAAAAATTTTAGTGAACACAAACATTTCTGCACAATAAGTTGAAAATATTAAATTTTTGTGAAAAGTTTTGAGTGAATTAGTAATACGAAATGTTTACAATAAAACACACTTCGAATCTCACGGGGATGATGTAAGAGGTTCTGAATTAGTATTTGATGAAAGAAACCAATCTTATTTATCTACATGCTCTGAAATCTCTAAGATTTTTGTTATTCCACAGAGAACACCAATGAGTGTAATATGAAAATTCTTAAACATTTGAAATTATTTAACACGGTCCTTACGGAACATGTGGCTAAAAAAATTTGTTTTTTACATCAAATAATAATTTTACATGTTTATGAATTTTCATATTACACTCATTGATCTTCTCCGTCGAATAACGAAAATCTCAGAGATTTTCAAGCATGTGGCTAAATAAGATTGGTTTCTTACATCAAATACTAATTCAGAACCACTTCAATCACCTTTGTGTGATCCGTAAAGGCTGCGCTAAATAATTTTAAATATTTAAGAATTTTCGTATTGCGCTAAATGATGTTCTCTTTCAAATAACAAAAATCTCAGAGATTTACGAACATATGTGGACAATAATAATTTTTTAATTATATTAATTTTTTTTCTTACATCAAGTACCAGTTTAGAACCACTACGATCACCTCTGAGTGATTCGTAGTGTTGTTGGTTGTAAAAATTTCTTATTATAAAATTCACTCAAAACTTTTCACAAAAAATATATAAATATTTTCTACTTACTCGTATTGTGCAGAAATAGGTATTTGTGTTTATTAAAAATTTAAAATATTATCGTGAAGTTTAATTTTTGGGTGTTTTTTAATTCTAAGTACTAATAGAACCCCGTACATATTTTGTTATTTATTTCAAACTAATGAAACATTGAATTCTTTAAATTAAAAAAATCGGTCATCTCATAAGACTGCAGTGACCAAACTACAAAAATACCCCTTATAAATCCCCCCCATAAATCACCTTAGTAACCTCAAATTTTATTATATTTAACGCAGATTTCTATATGCAACTTTGGAGTATTCTTATTAGCGAGATCTTATTTTTACATCGAGGTGAGGTTACCAAGACAATGATTTCATTTAGTTTCAAAGTTATTTAAATTTGTTTCTTGGTCACCCAATAAAATCAAAAACCTGCTATAGTATTATTAGCGATTTTATGGGCACTTTATACATTTTTTTAATCTGGAAAATATGCACTTGATTCCTGCACTTCTTCCTTTAGAATTATGTTATTGAAATTTCAATAAAAATGACAAACAATTATTTAGGTTCAAATTTACTTTCCCTAACGTTGGGAAGATCCATAAGTCTAAAAAAAGCAAATATAATGGTTGTCCGTCCAGGTGTTAATTTTTTCCGATAATAGCTCGAGAATGGCTAGTGCGAAGTGAAATTTTATTCACCAATTGCCTTCCACTTTTAACACGGATAATTTAAAAGTTTGTGACGGATCACCATATATGGTTAACCGTTTACATAAAACACCCTCGAGTCACTACCCACGCAGCGTTGTAGTTAATATGAGTTATGGCCGTTCAGGGTCGTGAAAGGTGCAAGTAAATTTTTATTAGCACTTGGGTTTTTATTTCGCAAAAGTAAATTTTGAATATTTTAATTAAAAAACGTTTTCAAAAAGTTATAAAAATCACTCGATCGATTTTTTACGTATAAACAACAGATGGTTGTGACGATCAATAGATTAATTAGTATTGCTTATTTTTTGTCCCTTCTTCTTTTTTTTTGCTTTTTCCTACTATATATAACTAAATTTCTATTTTTACAAATCAGTAGAAACTCCTAATGATAACCTAACAAGTCGAAATCGATCGAGAGATTAAAATATTCAATATTTAATTTTGCGAAATAAAAAAACAAGTGCTAATAAAAATGTGTTTATTAAGTGTAGGTGTACTTTGCCAAGTACCTACGGCAAATAGTGCTAAAAGTAAAATATAGACACTTACCAGCACACCGACATACTGCCCTATTCATCTCCTGATTCTAGAATAATTAATTAACAAAACTAATACTAATTTATACCAACGAATTTAAAAAAAATATTAAATTGTAGAAACAAAATTAAAAATGATTTTATTGAACGGTCAGCAAAATACTTGTTCAAAATAGCCATTAACCAGACATTTTTTTGAAGCTGAGTGATACTATCATTTTAATTATTTTTGCAAATCTTGTGGCACTTGATGGCCAAATGTCGAGTTCCATTCTTGTAGTTCATGGGAGATTAAAAATGAAAACTGTGTCTGGAAGAAGTACAACTTACATTCTTTATACGGTAATTAACGGATGAAACAAATAGCCAATATGGCTAACTGAGACAAAACAAGTTCAAGGTTTTTAGTAAATTTAAATTTCATATCTGGCCTACTTGTTTTACAGATTCCATAAAGCAGACCTCTTAGAACTAATTATCAATTACCGCATAATTGACTGCAGCAGTATAAGTACTGTTCATGTCTAATGGCTTTTAATGTATTTGATTGCATGAATATTTATAATTGAATAATTTATTTTATCAAATTATATTATTAACACCATAATTTTCAGTTCACTTATCATTCATTATTTAACTCGAGGTGAGGTTACCAAGACATGGCAGCGTGGTTTCGACCTTATGAAAAATAAAAATTTTAAATTCAAAAAATTCAATCGTCTTATCAGACTGAAGTGACCAAAGTACAAAATTATTGAAAATATTTTGAACTTACATCGAACTTACAGCGAATTATTATGTTTGGCTCCGTATTTGTTAACCCCTTAGTAACTTATTAGGTGTGCAACAAGAAACTCGGTTTTTTAGGTCAAACTCAACTTTATTGAAAATATAATTGTTACAAAGATTAAATATCGAAATATTCGGCATTACTATCTTTGCAATTTAACTGGTAGAAGATGAATACCTTTGCGATTTAAACTTGGTGGTTTCGAAGCAAAATAGTCATCTAACCATTTTTGCATATCTTCAACTTTTGTGATCCGCTTAATAAGTGGTAATCAGAGTGACGCGAGTCTGAAGAATCCGCCGCATGCTGTAAAATTTCCCAGCCTAATGCAGCATATCACCTTCCGCCTTCCTTGGCCCGTAAATGGTCCTTCATTCTCCAGAACATCACTCAATCTGATCAGTTGGGCCTAGTAACGTGCAGCTGTAACAATTTTACAAGATTCCAGAAGTTGTAGTAAATGACTCCTTTCCAATCCCACAACACATACTATAATACTTTCTTAACACAAAGCTAAAAATAAAAGGATGGAACTCTTCTGCGGAATAATTATACATCCAACCATTTCAAACGATTAAAATTATACAGAACGAATAAATAAGATTTATACTTTGAAAATTCAAATAATTTAGTTCTAATTTTAACAAATTTTATTTTTGTTTGGATGAATTATGACTCAGCAGATAACGCATTCAATAACGTTGACAATGAAACTATAACACAATTCTGGAATTTGGCTATGCTCTTTGATTAGGTATGCTTTGATTTGGACGATGTTCTAGAATCTAACGATAATCAGTGAAATTCAACTATTTCTAAACCGATTACGGACCAATTCAGTCATTTTCTAAACCAAATTATTGTCAATTCCAGGTTGAAGTAATAAGGTTCTATATTCTGATTGCAATTTTCATGTTAGAAATGGATTGGCTAAAGTAGCCAGAGAATATTTTGCAGAATCATAAAACGTAGTTGTTCTCGTAAAGAGCGGTTAAAATTATTGAGCCCCTTCCAACAATGTCCCAAAAATGACACACATCCGAAATTACCCAAAAATGACTATACTTATGCATACGTGTTAGATTCACAAAATCAGTTGGTCAACACTTTTCTGCTTCTTTTTTAAAAACATTTAGCGTAAATGCTGTTACCGACCAAACGACACTGTGCTTAAAGCTTTGACGTTTAGATAGGGAGGGTTCGAATTCCGATAATGGCGGGATGCAAAAGAGAATTTTCATCAACAGATTACGATCTCGGATGAAATGGAACACCTACTATGACCCCCTGTCGAAGTGCCACACCCTCCATGCCAGTATAGGCTGGCATGGAGCTATGCAATGTGCGGATGGTGATAAAATCGGACCAACTAAAAATTGGTATTATTTTAACCTTCTATTAAGGTAATAATTTTCAATTTGGTTTTATTCCAATTGTTACGCATTTACTTTTATGATGTATTCAAAACTCCATGAGCAACTAATAAGTGTATTTAAACTAATAAATGAGACACAAAATTGTAGCCACAAATCAAAATGCATTGATTCGTTAGAATTATTCGTTTATTAGATTTATTGTTTCAGTCGTAGAACAGCAAACAAAACGTGTTGCATATATTGACTGCTTTCACTTTTAATTAAATTTGAAAAGTTCTAAATGAATAAGACGCGGAAGGAAACTACAAACGAAGAAAGAAAAATTATAATCAAACTAGTTTGTCAGGATAAAACATATCGCGAAGTGGGTGAGATTGTCGGCAGATCATTTTCTGATTTTCTGATCATCTTCTGAAATGATAGAACATTGATCAATAAAATCGGTCGGGGTAGAAAACAATTCTCTCATCTAAAACTGAACAATATATTCGCCGACAGATTGAAAAATATCAAAAAACCGAAATTTGACAGCTGAAGTTTTTGTGAAGATTAAGAGCCCAATTTTGAAAAAAACCCATTAAACGAACGATCCGAAATCAAGGTTGCAATGGTAAAATCGCTCGTAAAAAGCCATTTATATCTAAGGTGAATCGCAAAAAGAAACTGGAATTTGCATAACAGTAAAAAAACTACAGCGTAGAACTTTGGAGAAATTTATTATATTTCGACGAAAGTAAATTTAACATTTTCGGATCGGACCGCAAACAGATAGAAGAAAGAAGTGAAGAAAGCCGAATACAGAGCTCAGCAAACAACATGAGGGTGGTGGAAACGTAATGGTTTGAGGCCGTTTGACTGCTGCAGGTTTGGGTAATTTAGAATTCATCCACACTACCAAGGATAAATTCCTGTATGTGGACATTCTGAACAGAAACATGCGACTCGGTGCAAAGAAGTGGCCTACCAGATGTGTTTTGGTTCCAACAAGACAATGACCTAAAACACACCTCTTATGTTGTCAAGACTTGGCTTTTGTACAATGCTCCAAAACAGCTCAGAACCCCACCTCAGTCACCAGATATTAATCCTATAGACCAGATATTAATCCTATAGGTCAGAACTAGACCGAAGAATTCGGAAGTATTCAATTACAAACAACGCAATGCTCAAAGTAATTATTGCTAAGGAATGGCAACTTATTAGTCCCGTTATCACCGAAAAACTACTGGAAAGTAGTATGCTGAGACGGCAAATTTAATCATGTTTCTATAAAAAAACAAAATTAAATATTTGGTTGTGCCTTTAATTTTGAGTCAATTATTTTTGAATCTTTATAATTAATGTTATTGTACTTTCAATAAATTGAACTTTTGAATATGAATTTTTAGCTGTGTTACTTGAAATGAACTTAAAATTAATAAAAACTAAAAAAATTTAATTGTACATGGGTAGTTTCAACAAAATGTATAACATTTCTATAAGTAAAACTGCTTGTGCCTTCAATTTTGTGACTATCAGTATAGCCGTACGTCTTGGATTTGGTAGGCGACTGCGTAAGATAAGGACGTGAAAAGCGAACTGAGAAAGAGTTTTGAGCAAGCTTCGGCCACAGAACAGGTTGCAAAGATTAAATTATAAAAAAAGTATGCCGTTTCGAAATTTCTTTTGGTTTAATCGAATTATCTAATATCACGCGTTTAACTAACATCGAACGTCGAAAGCATAAGTAAAAATTTTAATAGTAATCTTGACATTTTAATTATTTAGAATGAGCAATTGAATGTGTTTTCTTCAATTAAAAATCTAATATTTATATTCCAAACCCCCCAAACCAATTATAGGAATCTTAAAGATTTGAATAACGGGAACAGACAAACTTACCATTTCCTCTTGAAAAAGGGCTAAATGTAGCCATTTACCCAATGTTTCCTTTCTTTATTCAGAAGTTATTTCTGTTTAGGAGGTATATTTGACGTATTCCTAAAAGTTGTACGACAGCTTAATAATTTGAAGTTGTTGAGGTTAGTACAAAAACGTTTTCCATCTTTTTACTAATATTGTTGAAGATTTACTTATTTGCAAATTTGGTAAAATAAATCTGAGATCAAAGGCACTCAAGAATTATAATAAGGATAGAAGAAAGAGTAGAAGCTACTCGTAAACTGTCTCAGTATTTTATTAAACACTTAAACTTTTGTCCTAATATGAAGCCATGTTGGATGAACAAAGATTGAATGTTCAAAAATTGTTAAGTTTATGAGTTATCGCTTCAGCTATTTAATAAAGTTTTGAGCCTCAAACTAAAGTTATATGATAGATTTATAAAAAAATTGTTTGATTGTCTAAAATTGCATATTTATTACTCCATGCAATATGGAGCCGATTTTTCGGTTTACTAGACGTTACTATAAAAAATAAAAATTAATCCAGAGTTTTTTTTTTCTAAAGTCCAGTATTGCAAATGATTGCTGTACCGGAGAAAATTAATTAACTAATGGAAATTTTCTGGAAAAATGAGTTTATATTTAAAATTTAAACTAAAATTTTCAATATTAATCGTGTGTTATTAAAAGAAACTAAATTTTTCATAAAATCGTATAGAATTAAAGAGAATGATTGTCTGATGAGAAAATTAAATTTGTTAAGGAATTCTAATTAACTTTAATAAAATTATAATTATTAGCTGTAATGGAATTTTAGATAATTGTTTTATTCCTAGCGGATGTCTCAAACTCAACTTAACTAAACTTTGCAAATTTTTCAAAACCAGATCACATTTGTATAAAGACTATACGTAATTTTTGTAGAATTCTCCCATTTCGAATTTGGTCTACATGCATGTGAATAATTTTGTATGACAGACATATGTTTCTATTTCTTACCGAATTTTTAAACGTGTATGAGAAAAAATTAGTTGTTGGTCGATTTTTGATGGTATGTTGGCTAAATGACTAACTTATGACAAGTCACACTAGTTTCTCAAATGATTCGTTCAATGACTTTCTTCTTTCGACAACAAGTCGACATGTGCGTACTGTGGTGTCCTATACGTCTTTCATAAAATTCTTGGGAAATCGCATTTTTAACTTTAACCTACAATTTGTTCATATTCCAAATAAAATGTTAACGTTTTGTTACTTTTGGTTAAAATCTCTAACATTTCTATATATTTTATATACAAACAAGAAAAACTAGATTTACTTCTAAATAAATTCGGAAAATGAATTTTCCACAAAAATGTCAATAATGGGTATAGGACACTACCCGCATATATAAGCATAGGACAAGCAACTTAAAAATTATAAAACGAAACATGTAATAAATAATTCATTTTTATAAAAAATTAAAAAATAGAAAATTTCGTCTTAATAATATAATAATTCAGTCTTTGCAGCTTAATTTTAGTGAGGTAGTTTCAAAATAATTTTATAAAGTTGCTCGTCTTCCAAAGGCATATAATCGAACATTGCAACTAAATCTTTGATTTTTTTTAAACTATTCCCGGAGAATTTATCAAAGATACATTTGGAAGAGTTGAGATTATTCCAAAATTTTTAGTCTTGAAGCACCGTTTTCCTTTAACTATAATTAGAAGTATGACAAATTCATTTTACAATTCTCCGTAGCCTGCTTTGCATACAAAAATATCCTTCTTACTGTATTTAATTTCGGTCGCCAATGTAAATTTAAGTTATGAAGAATTAAAACCCAAACTGGCTTTATTTTTAGTTGTAGAACTCGTCAGATTGCAGCTGCATAATTTTTAAATCAATAATCAATCATAGTTGTCGAATCAATGAAATCGGGCTATAATAGACGATATGTTTTAAGTATTTCTCTATTACACTGTGTACAGCTGCGACCTATTGGATTCTCGAATATACAGGCACCGAAAACCGTTGTATGATTGCCTCTATTTTTGAAATTTCACAAAATTTTAATAGTGCAAGACTAATGATGCGGTTACGATTTTGGGGGATACAGGAATCGGACCATAATATTGTTTTTGTAACATCCAACTGCCACTTTGACTTTCGTACCAAATGACACAGTAAGTAATTTTGTTTAAATAACAATAGCCCGTTACGTTAAATAGGTTTAATTTTCGTTTATAAAAAAGTTAGGTGTATTCCCTTTTGGTAAATTGAATACATTTTCTAAGTCGTATGATGTGAGGGCTACTGTCTTATCTAGCATTGCAAGTACTTTGTCAGCATTTTTGCTTGTTTTAGCCAAATCATTGGTGGTTTTCAATTTCAATTACTTGTTTCTGAGAAGGTTCAGGTACCATGTTGAATTTACTGCAAATATCACAGACATATTTCTTCGGAATGAAAAACGAGAAATTATATTCGTTATTGGATATTTTACTATTATTGCATATTTTGGCTTGTTGGATCCTGTGTGTTCCTTGTAGAGGTTATACATTTTTTGTATTGTCAACCTTGGCTCGAGAAACTGTCTTTATGTACCTGCTCTTGAATAATGAGAGTCCATACAAGAGAAACTTTCTATCTTCGTGCTTTCGGACTTGTTGTAAAAGAACTTAATTCACTGACTATTTTATATGTTTGTGTTACTTACGAGTAGTTGGCGGTTTCAGTACACCAGTTTCATTATCGATTTTTTTTTTGTAAATGGTAAATCGTTCGTTGCGATATAGATAATCTGGCTAAGAAAAAATCTCGGCACACTCGTAGTTCACGTTTGCTGCTTTGAAAAAAATATTGGAACGAGTTTTGTTTTCGGGAAGTTTCCGATGTACTGCGTTTTCGCTTTATTTGTATAACTTTCATGAATTTAGCATAAAATAATTTCCTTTCCTCATCGTTTAGTGCCGAATAATTTGCATGTATATTTTTTCTAGCAGCTTCCGTAAACAAAACAGTACACTCAAATGGGCAATAGTTATCATATTTAGCAGGTTTTGGTTTTTTACCAGGCATAATTGTTCCATTTGTTCCATACAGGGTGTAAAATATTTACTTCTTCTTCTTTATTTGGATCATAAGTTGGATTTTCTAAGGAGTAGCCTAGAAGGTTGCTTCTTACTGTAATATAATTAATTCCGTTGGAATTATTTTCAGCTGAAACTAATACGTCTCATAAAATTCTAAAGAAAATTCAAATAAAAATAATTACAATAAATAAATTAATTAAATTATTAAATAATTTAAGGAATGAACATATTTCCAAGAATTTAAAGTTTGGTCACCTTTCAACACTGCGACCCATAGATCGAACAGGCGAAGAGAATTCTGTTGTATCACTATGAATTTGTATTAGTTAAATTAGTTGAGAACATTTATATTATTTATAATTTCACTTACCACATTATTGTTGTACGAAACGAGATGTTTGTCACACGAAAAATGAAAATAACTAAATTTTTTCCCCGAAAAGAAATTGTTCTTTTATACTTTTGGTTAAACTAATGAATTTTTCTATTAAATATATGTCAGATTAAGTTTCAGTAAAATAAAATTAAAACTTGTTAGTCCCATCCTTATTTATTGGATATGGGACATTACAGAATTAATAAAGGGTTTTCCAATAAGAGTGATATGATTTCTTTAAAAAAAAATGTTGCACTTGCAACCTGTTGGCAGGTAGCCCCGTCTTGTTGGAACCAAATGTTGCCAAGATCAACCTCTTCCAATTTCGGCCATAAAAAATTGGTTATCATCAATATATACCAATCTTCATTGACAGTAACGGTGTTACCAGCTTCATTTCGAAAAAAATACGGACCGATGATTCCACCAGACCAAAAACCACACCAACTGTCAATTTAGGTGAATGTAATGGGTTTTCATGAATAATTTGTGGATTATCTTCGCACCAGAATCGACAGTTTTGTTTATTTACCGCACCACTAAGATGAAAGTGAGCCTCATCGGAGAAGATGATTTTCTTAAAAAAATCGTTATCGTTTTCATGTTGGCCAAGGCAAAATCAGCAAATTCACGACGTTTACAAATCCTTTCTCAAAATCCGCTAGGTTGTGGTTTGAGACAGTCCCAATTTTTGAGAACGTCTTGGAATCGAAAAATTGCGGTCTTCAGCAACACTTGCCTGAACGGCAGCAATATTTGCATTACTTCGAGCGAATCTTTGTCTTATTGGCACTTCAACATTATGTAAAGAAAATGTACGCTCAAAATTTTCTACAATTCTACGAATAGCGAGCACACTTGGACGATTATTACGACTATAAAATGACAAAAGCTTACGAAAAGTTGCATTTGGAGAACGATTATTTTGATAATAAAAATGAATATTTTGTAAACGTTGTTCTTGCGCATATCTCACCATGGTAAAATTGTAAACATTACTGAATACAATGAAACAAAAAATGACAGATCATGACATATTACAAATGGCCGAAACGTCACTTAAAAATCATATCATTCCTATTGGAAATCCCTATGTTTACTATTGTATATTACCATTTATAAATGTTCTACTTGGAAGTAATTTGGCGAGTAGGACAATTAAGAATTAAGATGATTACAAATAAAGCTAGTAATGTGATCTATAGAACCCAACCAAAAATAATTATTACAGAAACTGTAAGAGATAGGACAAAATGGATTGAAAAATCTGAAAGAGCTTAGTCGAAAATATAAGAATCCATTAAAAGGTCATTTTTGAAAAAAATGTTCTATAGGACACTATAGTACTCACATGACGAAGCGTCAGAAATGTCAAACGTTTCTCGTATAATGACAATGTTTTAAGCGAAACATGTATGTCAAGTCTTTAATATTTATCGTCCTGTCACGGATGGTGCAGGTACACAATCGAAAAAAGAAAGTAAACTTTTAATAGAAACTTCCAATGGTAATTACTCCAAAAAATAACTTAAACTCATAAATAAAATTTTTCTGCTGTGACCGGTTTGATAAGACTATCTGCAAATAGTTCGTTTGTTTTGACTTAAACAAATTTACCTACATCATCATTAACCTTCTCGCGCAGAAATTGATGAGGAACAGCTTTGTGGTTTTACTGGGTGAAAAAACTTCCTTCACAGATAACTGGATTACTCCTTTATTGTCGCAGTGTATGATGATTAAACATTTATTTTCTCCCCAGCAACTCCTAACATATATCTCGAGACCAAATTACCTCTTGCGTTGCAAAAGACAAAGCCCGGGACGATGCCTATGAAATTGCTCTATCTTTCAATTTGAAAACATATCCTGTTGTCGAACGTTGAACTACTGATTCGCTTGCATAATATGAATCGTAATAGCACACGACTTCATTTCCAACTGGGCTATTGCCGTTTAACTAGAATAAAAAAGCGTCTTATATCCTTTTCGTTTTCGATAGATACTTCAAAAATATAGTCTTACAACACTGAAGATAAATTGATATCCACACTATATTTATTTAAATAAATGCTTATACATTTTATACCGAAAATCAAATTATGGTTTATCATGCAAATAAAACCCTTTTAGCATTATGTATATATTTGTCTATATATGTAACTATATATATTGTTGTAGAATTTGAATAAAAAAATCTAAATTGACGTTCATCAAAATCCATCATCCGAAAACAGGAAAGAGTTAAGAATGTGTGACACACCCAAAAATAAAACGAAAAACATTTTCTTATACAGCTACATATGTCGGAAAATGCTTCCTATTTTATGTCAAAATAAAATCCTATTTTTTGTTGTACATATTACATAACGTCATAAAACAGAAAACCTCAACAATCCTCAACATTTTTCTAAATAATTTTTTATATCTCTTAATTAATTTAAAGTGACAAGTTCTTTTATACTTATAATTTGTTTGTTGTTGTTGCTGATATTGTACATATATATACACGTATGTATCAACATGTTATGTATTTTACCGTACTTTCAAATATTGAAAATGTTATGTACAATGTACATATGTATGGACATTTATATTTCTCTGGAGAGAAGCAAAATTTAGAACTTCACACAATTGTGTACTTCCAAAAAAAGTCTGCAATAATAAATTGGCCCTACTTTATTTCATTGTGGTAAAATAATAAACGCTTCTGTTTAGTCATATGATATATGAAATTGTGTATAGAACCACAAACCAAATGAGAAACTTTTAGAACAAAAATATTTGAGAAAATTTGGCAAATGTACTACACTCATGTTTACATCGGTTCATGTATGATGTATGCATGCATATTAATTTTTTGGGTGAAAAGCATATTTGCGCAGACTGTAGAATTTTGGGATGCGTTTTGCATTTATCCTGCCTTTATATTTGACGAAATTGGTTATAGATAGATAAACTTGGACAACAAGGAATAATATTTTAGTAATACAAATCTTTTGTTTATTTAACATTTTTTTTATAACCCACGAATTTTTCACGTGTTCTGAAATTTAGTGTGATTATCCACAAAACATCATAAACAAGAATATAAATTTCAGATGGGTAACAGGCAGGATGATTTATATATTTATCAGAGCATACATTTTGGAAAACATATCAATTCATTTGCCTTGCAGAACATTTCGAAACCATGAGTTTTAGCACTGGAACACCATTCCACAAACTATGGAGAAAATACCCCCACTAATAGGTCGTCTAAATCGTTCAACATCGTCAAAATATCCTTAAGAATTATTTTTTAAATTTTTAATTGTTAAATCAAGATTTGATTTATAGTTTTGTGTTTTAAAGTTCGTTATTTGAATTTTTAATATTAAATTCGGAAATCAAGCATATAAAATCACAGAATAGGTTTCTTTAAATAAATACATAAATAAAATAAATAGATGTCCGAATATTCGCAATGAAAAAATAAAAATACACATTTTTGACATGTATCTGTGGAAAGTCGAAGTAAGATAAGGATATAAAACAATTAAGATAAAATAAAAAACAATTCAATTTTCGGAGGATTGTTGTTTAAAAGTGTGGGTTCGTATGTTGTATCACAAATCATGTTTCTTTTATATTCACTAGCGCCCTAGTATACTTAAATGAATGTGCATCACTTTCTTCATACCCAAATTAAATTAAACTAACCTATTGAAAGAGGTTATAGAATCTTTTACAAATTACATTTAGTCTTAAAAACGAAAATTATGTATAATAAAATTGTCAAAATAACCTAATTAAAAATTTGAAGTTTTTAATCATACATCGTACCTCAATACTAGACTTAATTTCAAATAGAAATCATCAATCGTTCCAAAAAGCGAAAAAATCGAAAATAATTTCAGCCAGATTTTCTTTTTAGCAACACAATGTAATAAACGTACGTTTACCGTCCTACTGTACTAAATACGTTCTTCGGTTTGCGCAATAGACTCTAACGGGTTAGGCGTATATCCTAATCATATTTTCTAACCTCACAAAATAAATTACTCCCTTCAGAATGAATATTAAATTGACTGAGGATCCAATTATTCTCAAAAATGTTCATCAAAGTGACGAACCTCTATAGTTATATTGTTCACAGTTAAGTACTGATTTAAAATCTACATAAAAATATAGTTTCTTTCATCTTACCAAATAGTTTATAGAACGCCGATAAGCAGGAGCCACATATAAGGACAAACAAGTAAATGAAATTTGATTGAGAATTTTGGTTAGATTGGCCAACATTCCCTAATAAAATACACCCAATATCGTATATAGCAACCAATATTCGCTTTTTTAGCCCATTGTTTACTTTCCTATTTAGGCCTTACCTTGTGGATTCCATTTCAGTTATATCTCAACTAACCATTAATCTATTTTACTAGCAAATTAATCAAAAAACGTTTGTAAAATGTTTTTGTAAAATATTCCGGAACCGTACTTTGTCGTGCCGACAGGAAAAGCGTTATTCATAAATTTTTTGAGTGCGGTAGTTATCATGGTTTTACAAATGTTGGGCAAACGATGGCGGATTGAAAATGAAACTACCTAGCGCTAGGTGGCAGCACAAACACAAAATTTTTTATTTTTTAGAAATTGCGATCTGTCTAACGTCAGCTGTTAAAATTTCACTCAAATTCATCGATTAGTTTATTTGTTGTAGTCGTTTGAAGTAAGCAACTTTAGTGTTTCTTGAAAAATGGAAAAAACGAATTTCGTGCAGTGATTAAACACTATTATTTTGAAGGGAAAACGGCGAAAGAGACAAAAGAAAAGTTCGATAAACATTACGGTGAGTCTGCTCCGTCAGATTACATGGTAAAATATTGGATTGCTGAATTTAAACGCGGCCGAAGAAGCACTGTAACAATACCATCAACAGGAAGGCCAAAAGAGGTGGTTACTGAAGAAAATATCAAGAAAATCCTCGATATCGTTATGAATGATCGCCGAGTCAAGTTGCGTGAGATTGTTGAAATGGTAAACATATCATATGAACGTGTGTTCAACATTTTGCATGAACATTTGCATATGAAAAAGCTATCGGCAAGATGGGTGCCGCGTTTGCTCAGTGTCGAACAAAAACTAAACAAATGCTAAAATTCGAACAAATGCTAAAATTACGTGAAATACACTTCGAATTGGTTGATCACCCACCTTATAGTCCAGATTTAGCTCCTACTGACTTTTTCCTGTTTCCAAACTTGAAAAATGGCTCGCAGGACAAAGATTCATCTCAGACGAAGAAGTGATTATCGAAACTAACGCGTATTTTGGGGGGTTCCCGAAATCGTATTATTCAGATGGTATAAAAAAGTTGGAATATCGTCTTACTAAGTGTTTGAACTAAAAGGAGACTATGTTGAGAAATAAATGGTTTTTGGCAAAAAAAAATTTTGTTTTCCTACTTAGGTAGCTTCATTTTCAATCCGCCCTCGTACTTCAGTTGTATATGCTCTAACTTATATTTATTTTAATGCACTGTCTGTAATTATTCGCATTATTAAACATATCGCCTTCGAAATTTAAATCTTTGAGCCAACGGAAATTGGTGATTTAAAATAACAGAAAAATTTCGGAAATTGGTGATTTAATAATGCCGCTTAAAGAGATTGAACATTTTTTTTGTCGCTAGATTGGCACAAGTGTCCTCTATCTTGAGTCGAAGCTTGATAGCGACCTGTCACTTAGTTTGTTTACTCGTACACTGCTCTATATTGTCAGTCCATCTCAAGAGTGTTTCTCGATTTTTATAAGGATTAAAAATATCGGACAAAGTTTTTGTCCCTAATTATGTTGTCCCTAAATAGAATTTCGTGTACCGAATCGCTGAAAATGTTACAGAAGGCTTACGGTGAATCGACTATATCAAAAACACGTGCATAGGAGTGGAACAGTGCATTAAAAAGCCGTCGTGATGTGGTGGAAGAATTGCCTCGCACTGGTCGGCCCCAACTGAAGTTAACATCAATAAAGTGATGGGAAATTCCACGGGAAATCGTAATTTAAGTTTGATAGAGGTAGCCGCTGTACTTTCTGTGTTCACGATTCAATTCGTACCATCGTACACGAATGTTTGGGTATGAAACGCATTGCCGTTGGACTAGTTCCGAAAGACCTGAATTTTCTTCAAAAACTCAATCGCGTAAAGATAGATCGCATAAGACATGCTAGAACAAATCAATTGCGACACCACATTCGTAAAACTCATTATAATTGGTGATGAGACATTTGTTTACGAGTTTGGCATGCAAACCAGTCAACAAGCGCGTTCAACAAGCGCGGAATGGCGCGTTCCAACTGAGCTGAAACCAAACAAACCACGTCAAAATCGAGCAAAAGTCAAAGTAATGTTGACTGTTGATTGTTCTTTGATTTAGATAAATAAAGAATATGCGGCGTTTATATATATCTACTTTATTCACTTAAAACAAGAATCATGTACAGATAATTTAAAATGTTATTGAAAATTTGTCAAATAACGCACATGATGCCGGAAAATAAACATAAAATTTATATTTTTTGTTTTACATTAAATATTCGACATTTAAATGTGTTTAAAATCAGTCCAGTGTTGATCCCACAAAACGGCAACGGCAACACTAAACAATCATGAAAGCTTATCCTAAAATATTATTGTCAGGCCAAAAGTTTCACCATGCCAGGAAAAACTATAATGACAAAAAACTATCATTCCACAAATTAAATTTAGCCCATAACCTCTATACCAAAAGTACACTATTCATTCACAGAAATTGCATTCGAGGATGTAAAAAAATACTTTATCGACGGCATAATCCGACATAAAAGTAGATAGGAAATGCTTTGTGTACAAAAACTAATGTGTAACACACAAGCACTGAAAATCAGAAAGATACTGATCCGATTTATAATTGGGTGCTTCCGCTGCCAAATCTTTAAAAGTGTAAGATTAGGATGTTTTTTTAAATGTGGCACATTAATATCGTCGGTGGGTCAGTTTCATGATAATTACATATGCGTACGATCGCCACAATTAAATTTTAAGCTCTGAAAATAATAAAATCAAACATTCTATTTATGATTGATCGTTTCCACAGCCCACTCTATAAAAGTGCTGGATTTGGACGAATGTTTGTAGGATGTGCATACTAACGCCTTCATACTGGGTACAATTCATGATTTCTCTATGCGTTCAAGCGGCAAATTTGAGTTTTTCCAAAAAAAATAATTATTAACTAATTACTCAATTTATATGCTCGGTCGCCACCTCAGCCCATTCAACAAAAGTGTTGGATTAGGACGAATGTTTTTTAGATGTAGTCGACTATCATTTTCATACTTCAGTTTCATGACACTTGTATGCGTCACAAGCGAATAAAATGAATTTTAAGCTCCGATAAAAAACAAATTACAGCTGAGTTCCGTAAAGTGCTTCCTTCATTAGTGACTGCAAACAACCAATAAGAATTGAAGAGATTCAAGTAAACTCTATAAATGTTTAATACAGCCGTATTAAAGTTTACGAGCCTTGCAGTTTTCGTAATCGTTTTCCAGCCGTACTGCGTATCTGAGTGAAAATTAAAGAATGCTTTAATATAATAACAAACCGAAATTTGGAACAAAATCCGATGGAGTGATTTGGCCCCTTATTTTTTGAGGTTACATAATGTGTTTTCTTCAGATTAATGACTGATTAGTCTTTTGAATACTATGTATAAGTAGCCAGATCCCAGAGCTGCTGGAAGATGCATACTATTGTTGGATGAGGCGTACATGCATTCTTGAAGAGAGACCCATTGCGTTTTTCTTATACACAACAATTTTTTATGCAGTTTCCATGTGGTAACTGAAATTTGTACCAAGTGTTGCTTGACGTTGATGTTCCAAATTTTAATAGTAAGTGACCCATAGGCACTCTCTACTCGCTCGCGGTTCGCTTTTCCCGTTCATAGTTTTTCGCCGTTTCCCAGCCAATTCGAGGTCGTACGGCTATAGGTCCGATTTTCGTAGAACCGTAGAGTTAGAATGGATTCGGTAAACTTGAAATGCAATATGATTAATTAAATTTTACAAATAATTAGAAGGCCACACGGAGTGAAAAGTGAAATGAACTCTGGAGCTTCCTTTTGCAGGAAACTTTTTGCAGCTAATTAAGATCCTATAAGAACGCCACTAATGCAGCCTCATGACAATTATTGAAATTTCAATCAGTTCATTGATATTTAAAAATTCATCAATGGGAGCGTGTATCATCATTAATAATATGTAAATCAATAAAATTGTCGAAAAACCGAATTTTTGTTTAAATAACTTGAATTTCCTTGATTTTTATTATAAATCCTCCAGGTTGGTATTCAAATAGTATTTTATAGTCATGGCGTGAAGCACCTTCTCGGCCGGCAATGGTTAAACTCGCGGAAAAATTTGAGCTGTTAAGACAAGTTAGTGATGTGAAGAATCAAAACCGTGTGCGCCGCTCAAGAACAACTCAGAATAGTGCTGCTGTAGCCAGTAGTGTTGACGAAAACTCAGGTTTGTCGATTCCTCGTCGATCTTTGGAATTAGATATTCCACAAACGAAATTACACGGTATTTTGCATTAAAACTAAAGTCTTAAGACTTTTAAAGTTTATAGTTAATACAAAAACTCAAGCCGGCCGATCACCATAAACGCCGTATCTTCGCTGATTTGGTCCTTCAAATGCATCAAAATGATCCGGATTTTCACCTCGGAGGCTACGTTAATAAGCAGAATTTTGGCATTTATGGCTCAGAAAATCAAAGAATGATTATTGAACAGCCTCTCCATCCTTAACGTATCACTGTTTGTTGCGGTTTTGAGGTTGGCGGTGTGATTGGACCTTACTTATTCGAAAATGAGGCTGGTGCAACTGTTACGATGAATGGATTGCGCTACCGAACTATGATTAATGATTTTTTATGACCGCCATCGGAAGATATTGATGTGGACGATGTTTATTTTCAGCAAAACGGCGCTACGTGCCACACAAGCAACGAAACAATCGCAATTTTGCGAGAAAAGTTTCCTGACCGTGTTATTTCTCGAATCGTGTGATTTACCACCTTTATACTTTTTTCTTTGGGGCCACGTGAAAGGTAAGGTCGATGCTAATGAATTCCACATTCGATTCAAGACCTTAAAGATGAAATTCGTGAAGTTATCGATTACATACGGCCGCAAATGTGCGAATTGGTCATGGAAAATTTCATGAAAAGGATATGGTGCTGCATATCGTTTTCAAATGTTAATGGCATACCTTCCTCTTTACAATGAAATAAACATTCATTGATTTCTCTTAAAAAATACTCGTTTTTTAATGGCATAATGGAACCTCTTGTTGGAAAACCATTTATTAATTTCTATAATCTCAATTGTCTTCCCTTCCAGTTTACTAATTGTTTTTTTTTAATTTTTGCAATCTGTTCTGGGGCCAAAGCACTCTCAACTCTTGCAGTTTGCTTTGACGTCCTATCTTACACAGTTGCCTGCCAAGTCGAAGACGTACGGCTATAGCCCTTATACTGTAGATATCAGCACATTGCTTAGTTCCATGCCAACCTATAGTATTGGTATGTAAGATGGGTCGGCCCACGAGTTCTGCACTCCGATAGGGAGTCATATATGTATTCATTTTCATCACAGATCGTATTATTGTGATAAAAAATCTCTTTTCTATCCTGCCTCTATCGGGATTCGAATCTAGTACCTTCCGATCCAAACGCCAAATCTTTATCCGTGCCGTTGTATCGGTCATTAATTACCTTATAAATGAAAATATCGCTTAAGAGCTTTGCAATAACTAAGCTTCAAACTAGAAGGTGACTGATATTTTTGCCAATAATAAATTTACTTACTGATTATTTAATCTGGTTCAATATTGAGTCATTTTAATTTTTTATGAAAAACTTAAAAGAAACTTGGCTAACTGTTGCTAAAGCTTTGATGTTTGCATCGAGAGTTACTAGGTCCGAATCTCGATAAGGACAGGATGCAAAAGGAACTTTGGATCGTAATTTAATTATGATCGGTGATGAAAATGAACACAACTATGACCCCCTGTCGGAGTACAGAACTCATGGCGCGTTCCATCTTCCATGCCAGTAGTATAGGCTCGCATGGAGCAATGCATGTGCAGATGGTTCTACGTAAATCGGACCTGAAGCCATACGTCCTCGATTTTGCTACTACTGCGTTAGGTACGATGCCAAAAGCAAACCGCGAAAGAGTTGGGCGTGCTTCGGCCTTATAACATGTAGCATAGTTAATAAATAATAAAAAATAACTTTTCTGGGGTGACTTCATCTGTAATTTTCAGGGTGGTTTCTAAAATTTGAAATTTCAATTTTGTTACCTTTAGGAAACATTCATTCTCTCAACTAATGCATTGGTAGCAAATTATTAGCGAGTCTTATCGTGGCCAGAAGAACTTGTCGTGGAAAGATGATTTACTTAAGTGAAATTTCATAAACCACAGTTCATAAGACAATGCAACTCTTACTTCATTCCTTTGGAGTGTCTGTTTCATTAAACTCTCTTTCGACTCTCTCTTTCTATTAGAGCATAGCCTTTGTGCTGGCGCAGCTCTAACTTGCTTTATAAATTGTATTATGGGAGATGTTCTTCAGAAGGTAGTTCCATGTATTCAACTCATTTGTCAATAGGGCGAGTATTTGTTTTAATCCTTCAAAGATTTTTGTTATAGGGCCAATATTTTAATGCTGTGTACTTCAGATGGTTTTTTAAACTAAACTTTTTGTATTTTCTAATTTTGAGCTTACATTATTTCCTCTTAGATGATAGATAAAAAGTCAATTAACGAGGTTACTTTTAGAGATAAGTTCTTACATTGAATTGGAATTGCTCAACGGGCAAGTGTTTCTAAATCCCAAAAATAAAAAAAATTCCATTCTATCGCGTTTATTCTATAAACAAGGACCCAACTCGATCTAGAAATCATTAACTAACAAAACATTCAAAACAAATTGGGCATTTCTTGATTTTTGTACGATGATCTGGATTACGTAATTTAACAAACATTAATCTCCTGCTACCCCGAATGACAGATAATGCAATAATATGTAACTATATTTAACTGTGGCGAATAGTACATAAGTTTCGTATGTTCCCAATAAAAAAATTGTTAACTCTTCATTAAATCTACAAATATAAACAATTCCCGTTTAAAATTGCTATATATATATGTCATTCATTGTATGGAACTAGCAGTTCACTCTTTCCACGTGTAATGTTTATTTATAAATCCTCTTTAATTGGCATTTCTGCGAATAAAGTTACTTGCATTCTGAATTCGCATTTGCAATGAATCCCGCACCTACAGAACATTATTTTAGCGAATTTGATAAGCGATAGAACGAAATATGTCTGTCTTGACTCAAAATCGGTATAAGCGAATTATACTGGTTGTCCAGCAACTGGCTATCAAGAATGGTACAATTGAAATCCTGAATCGTCAGAGCGATGAAATTTTGAACTAAAGTGCTGGTAACAAAATTGTGGCTTGGTCAAATACATTTCAAACGAAATGCTCCATAATATGTAATGCATAAAACGATATGCCATATGATTCTATCAGAATGAAACAAATATATCTGTTAAGTAAGTGGGACAATTTGTAATTTGGAGTACTTGTATTAAGATGACCCAGCTTAATTTGTGATATTTCTCAAAACCTTTTCATAGACATGTCGCACTTATATATTCTATAATGGGTCTATTTTTTAATTCAACCTGCGCAGGCGGTGCGTTGCCACAAAATACAATTTGTTTTTTTGTACTTGGAAGTACAGGTACTAGGAAATTAATGCCACGAAGCATTTGCAAAGTAAAAATAGTATACTCTATTTATTTACTCAAGACCTTGTCATCCATTGCAAAATAAACAAAAAATTTGCTTCCAACGCTATACCGATAGATTTATGAAATAAAACGTCATCAAAATTGTCGTCTGATTCTTGACCTTTCAAACGACTACTCGATATGAGTATCATCTAAAGTAATTTCGTAGTATTTTGTGTTCTATCGGAGTGATTTTCTATGGCAGGTCTCCAAACTCCTTGGGGTAGAGGTTCCAAAAACATTTAAATTCTCGAAATTAAAAAATAAGGAGATTGGTGATGAAATCGAACCGCGCCTGAGATATAATCGGTACAGACTGCTGCACATATTTTCTTAACAAGTTTTTGAAAGCCTGATAAAAATGATGAAAAACATCAAAAATACATTTTCCGTCCGTTTGAATTTCTCGTTGTCTGGATGGGTGGATAACTTTACCAATTATATCTCAGGCACGGCTTATGCGACTCGAAATTTGTTTTCAAATTAAAATCAAAACCCCGTCTTCATTAAATTTCCGCTAGATAGTGAATCGAACAGGTTGAAAAGATTTAACTATTTATGTACACCATTGACGCTGAATAAATTAGGTGCATTTAAAAGGCTAGAATGAAAATTTCGATGCTAGTAAATTATACACCCATCATCTTCCGATTCCCAAATTGGAACAATATATTGGAACAAAGGTTTAGAATATTCACATTTATTGGCAAACCGTTGCTACGGTTACTTTTTACAAATAAAATTTTTTAAAAATGTAATAAATGTAGAAAATGTAAAAATAAGCCCGGACTTCTGTTATACTTCCTAAATTAAATACAAGAATATAAGAATTAATCTGGGATGAAGAAAATGTAGCTCATTTTTAATAAAAGCCATGATTCAAAATAGTTGCAATATTGTCTTACTTTTTCGTTTTTTTACATTATTTACATTAATTACATTATTTACAATGTTTACCGTATCAAACCATTCCATTTAGTTCTATATAATATAACGGTACTTCTTGCTTAGATATGACCGGGAAATCAGCCATTCAATCAATAAATCAATTGTTTGTTGTATTTTTCACTCCTGTTGTAGGGTTAGCACGAAACAAACATTTATTTTTCGTATTCCTTAAATATTAAAAATTTAGAATGAAAATTAGTAAACATTTTCTTGATTCCAAGCAAGGCGGAAATAAAGGAAAAACTATAAACGCTATCCATAAAAAAAAAACATATTTTTTAGGACAATTTTGTGAACTAGAAAAATTTAAAAAATGTAATAAAATTTTTTTTGCAGCACGAAAAAAATGTTTTAGATAAAAAATGTCCGTTGTTACGAATTTTATTCGCGCAATGCGGTACAATTTTGGAATATTAACTAAAAAAAAATACATAAATATGCTCAAGATAAAAGAGTTGACGATGTAAAATGATAACAAATTTTTGTTTTTCTTCAATTTTGTTTTTGTTTTCATAAAATATATGTTGTGTACGTTCGAGGGGATAAAAGATAACGTTCGATGTATGTATACGAGTAGGTATAAGATAAAAATGGGAATATGTTGAAAAGCTTTTGATGTTTTGTACATTACACACAATAATGAATCTAATTTAATCAGAATTCTAATAAGTTTAATCGAATTGGGATTTAAATAGTGTTTCAAGTTAACAATAGATGGCATATAAATTGAATCCTATATACACAATTTGGCATTGTATGTTATACGCGTTTTAGATGAAGGTTGAATGAAAATTATTTTCATTGATCGAAATGACAACGATTCGTTCAATTTATAACTAGGTATATATTCAATGTTAAGCTGCTGTAAACAAAAACAAAAATCGGGAGCTAAACAGAAAATTCATTTCAAAGGATTACGTTTTTACCTAGCTATTCGCCATTTTTTATTATTTTGTTTTTTGGGTGAATTTTGTTGTTTTTCTTTCGTTCGTTTATTTTAGAAAATGGAAAATATTTTATGAGATAAAGTGGAAAAAAAATTGAATTGGTTTTTATCAGTTTTTTTGCTGTATATAGTCTTTTGAATTTATTATAAGTTTTTTGTTGTTGTTTTTGAACCATATCGCTTTTTTGAACCTTTGAATTATATTGAAGGGTATTTTTATTTTTATTTTTTCAGATATACATTTTCTGCTCTTGTTATTTACCAGAATGGATATTACAGGTAGGATAATATTATGATTTTTTTTTGTTGGGTAAATTGTTTTGAATTTATATATGTATACGTATATACGAAGGTATGTAATTGAAGCAGGAATATTTTATAATACGTGGGTTGACTTAAGAATTACTTTAGTGTGCTCTCTTTTTATTTTGGGTAAGTTAACCATAATTCCAATGTTTTGTTAAATAAAAATAATATCCGTTACAAATATAATTGAATTATATATATTTTTGTTTTGACTTGAATATAAAACCAAGGACTTTCTTTTATATATAAGTCAATAGTAAAAGGGGTAAATTATGTTGAGTAACGGGATCTCAAATATTTTACGAGCATTTTAAATTTATGCAACAACCTTGACAACAAAATATGATCTGTTTTCGATTTTTTCTCCAGATACTTTTTCTACTAAAATTAGTCTTAACCTAATTTTTGCGTATAAATAATCAGGAATATAGCTAAAATGATCAAATTTCGTCACGTTTTTCAGATTCGGTTTTATTATCAGCACAATACAACGATATGTTTATAGTACGCTATTTCACATCATTTGATCTGATCGTTATCCATTAAAGTTGAAGATGTCGTTATTTTAGAAATACGATCGGGCAATAAAATTTTTTTATTATTGTTTTAATTGTCTTACTACTAAATACATATTTTTAGTTGTGCGCTATATCGCTACGATTTCGTTTACTCGTTTATAAACGAAATAGTATTTGCGGTTTCTTTAGTGATCAACGTCTTGTACAAAAAATAAAAAAAATTTAACCGTCAACCGAAAAATGTGTTCGCATTATGATTTTGTGTGATCAATAAAATACTATAGTTGATGGTTATCGGTAATCATTATCATATGTTTTCCGTATAATAAATATATTATACTATTTATTGTTATGGTGGTGGCCAAGGTTATTAATATTTATTTGTGTGTGTATGTGTAAAATATTCTGTGGTGTTTTATTATAAGTTGTGTTTGTATAATTGTATGTGTTTTTATATTATGAGGTGTGACTTAGTTTCGATAACGATCATTTTGGATTTCTTAACAAATGGGTAATGTAAATCATTTTTCATGTATATGCTAATTATATTGATAAAAACTAAATTAACACTCCCAAAATTTTGTATGCAAATGTTTTCAATTATATATTTCGATTTTGGTACAAAAGTTCCGCTATATATCTACACCGATTATTTTTCCAAAAACATTTATTAATTATATATAGACTACATGACATATAGCGGTATATACCCACATTTCGCTTTTTGCTATTTATACACACATTTTACTCGATATCTTTTCGTCATGATATCTTTCATTTTTCAGTTGTAACTAGGCTTTAACTTCTCGTGTGTTCTAATTTAAATCGGAACATAAATTTGCATACTTCTTTATAAACTGACAATGTATGTGGTGGAGACTTTATTTTTGTTGTTTAAGAATGCGTGTTAACTTGTTCCTAAACCATTCCTAGAAAATAAAAATTAGGAATTCGCGTAGTTTAGCAAAAATTACACCGACTCATATAGAAACGTGAAATTTTTTCTAAAACCAAAAGTATATTTAAATATTGGTGAGTATGTTACTGTTAAAGTCCGAAACACGGCGAATATCCACATTTAGCGAGAAGCTCGTAAATTTGCCAAAATGCTGGGTAAATGTGAATACATAACTAAAAATATTTAATAATGCTTACTTTTCCCGGTATAGGTGCACATTTATATCTTATTAAAATTAGCCGAAAGTTTCAGACGAAAAATAGTGTCAAATAAGCAATTAACTTAATCAATGTAATCGCCCAAAAATATACCAGTCTAACAAAGAAAACACAATTTTTTTGGAAAAAATACATTTTATTCATCAACATAATTTCCTTTTATAAAGCGATAAAAATAGCCAACATTTTGATGCCTTTTTGTAGAACGATTTATCTTTGCCTTCAAAATAAGCTTCAGTTTCGGCAATCACCTTTTCATTAGAGCCAAATCTATTTCCCTGGAGTTTTTTTCGGCCTGCAAATAACTAATAATTGCTAGGGGCCAACTCTGGCGAATGTGGTGGATGCGGAAGCAATTTAATGTGTAATTCGTGCAGTGGTGCATTGTCTTGGTGAAAGAGGAATTTTTCTTCTTCATTTGTGGTCGTTTGTTAGCGATTTCTTCCTTTAAACGAATACCCCGCAATAATATTCGCAAATGATTTTTTTCCTTTCTCATCGTAGGCAACGAATATTATACCATGTGCATCCCAAAATACAGAAGCTATAACATTTTCAGCCGACTGTTGTGCTTTGATAGCTTTAGACGAGGTTCACCAGCCTCTCGCCATTCAGCTGATTTAACTCTGAGGTGTAGTGGTGGATCCATGTTTCATCCATTACAATGTGCCGCATAACAATCCTTTTTATTGCGCGTTCTAATGATATCTTTACAATGTCAGCTATCTCGCGCAACTTCACTTTATGGTCGTTCAAAACAATTTCGTGGATTTTTTTATGTTTTCTGGTGTCACAGCTTCATTTGGGCGTAAAGAGCGTGGTGGTTGTACGGTCTCGTTTAAATTCAGCATACCAGTCAATATATTGGCTGATTTTCCTGGTTCAAAGTCCGAATAACACTTATCAAGCCACTGATTTACTTGAACGGTACTTTTTCCGATCAAAAAATAGTGTTTAATCAGCACACGCAATTCTTTGTTTTCCATTGTTTCGAAATTAACAAAAGCTGCGTCACTAATCAACTGTAGAATTTAAAAATCATATGGGTTTTAAATTTGCGGCACCATCTATGTGTCAGACCGGTACTTTTCAGGCGATGTAATAATTGATCCAACAGTTTACCAGCCTGTATTTTCCAACCTAACAATTTTTTAACGGGAAATGAATTTAAGTAGATTTGGGAAAAGATAAAATTTCAGTGCCACATAAAAACCTCATACAAATCAAAAACCAAAAATATTAAAATCAAAATTAAAAAAACAGGATACACGAATGTGACTTGACAATATCTCGTTAATTTAATTAATGTTAAATTCATCAAAGACCAGTTGTATTCTAGATTAACTTAAATCCGCATTAATACCACTATGGTCATTTGATAGTTCATAATGTCTGTTAGCTCTAGTTCAATTGTGAAGAAATTCTGATGGTAATACGGGGTATATGTTGTTAGTATATCGATGAATGGCCAGGTGCTCTGGGCTAACCTAGTTAGGCCATAATGTTTGTTAAATTTGCCCCAATTCTGTAGAAATTCTGTTGGGGATATGGGGATGTAATTTGATTCAATTTCCTGGAAATTGCAACAACAGTCCAATTTTCATAGATTTTTTGAACGAAATCTTGTCAAACTGCACCTCTGTATCCCCTACTACGAGGCTCCAGTTTTACAAGATTTCAATAGTTCAGGTTTTGCAAATTTATTGAATGGCTTGGCGCTCTAGTTTGAACTAAATCCGCATTGATTCCACTGTGGCTATTTGATAGGCCCTGATGCATGCTTACAATAGTCCAATTTTATAGAAATTCTTATGGAGATATGAGGGTGTAATTTGGTAAGATTTCGATAGCTCAATTTCTTGCAAATTTTTTGAATGTTCTGGTGTTCTAGTTTAACCTACATTCGGGGGTATCCCCGGGGAATGTGGAGGTATAATTTGAGATAATTTCGATAGTCCAATTTTTAATGGCCCTGCGCTCTAGTTTAACTTAAATCCGCATTGATGGCCATTTGATAGGCCATAATGCATGCGGCCATTTGATAGGCCATAATGCATGCTAACAACAGTTCAATTTGGTTGAAATTCCAATGTTGATACAAGGGTGTAATTTGACAAAATTTCGATAGTTCATTCTTCAAAATTGAACTGTTGTTAGCAGGGCCTATTAAATAGCCACAGTGACATCAATGCGGGTTTAGGCCAAACTACTCCAATTTAATTAATTTGCAAGAAATTTAACTATCGAAATCTTGTCAAATTACACCTCTGTATCTCCATCAGAATTTCATCAAAAAATTTCAGCCGAAAAAAACCTGCATTATCGACATGTTTCGTATCAGGTGGTAGTACAAAATTCTGTTGATATTAGCCGAAAATTACATGTTATTGAAGTTAACAGTAAATTTTTGCCGAAAACTAATTTGCAAAATCAATAACACATAATTCGAATGTTTAAAGGTCATATGAACTGGGTAAAGTTAAGCCAATTCATAAATATATGAATCCCGTATTTCCAATTTTTCGTGTTAGGGGCCAATGCATTTGAGTTGTGGCACTAACAGTGAACATTTGTACCAAAAATCAGGCCATATTTTATGTAGCATCATAGTGAAATAAATTAAAAGCTGGACGCATGTTTAGAGGTAATTTGTACTGGGTTAAATTAGACCAATTCTTAAATAGCTGAATCTCGTATTTATAATTTGTCGTGTTAGGGGCCAATGAATTTGAGTTGTGGCACTAACACTCTAACAGTGTACATCTGTGCCAAAAATCAGGCCATATTTTCAATTAATAACGAATATGTCTAATAATCATTCAAGAAGCCGAAAAAAAAATATTTCAAGTTAACTCAGGAGTAAACATCGGTTATGGCTTTCGTTCAGTTACCATGGCCACCTTTGTCGTTTGGCTTCTCGTGGTAATTTGTTTTCTCCAATAATCTTAAATTTTACGATCACGATTTTTTATTTTGATAATCTTGACTATCTGTACTAAAAAAGTTACGTAATAAACATAACGCAATTTTTTTCTTTGCAATTTCGTTTATTGTCGTAATTAAATGCAACATATTTAAGAGAAATAACGACCCATAGATTTCCTGTAGACGGTATACATCTCAAAACTTCAAAAGGTCAAATAGTCTTGTCAAATAGTCTGAAATGAATAAAAGTAAAGATTCAACATTTGCTTTAGAAAAAAATTTCTTAGCCTACGGCCACGGAAAGTCGAGAAAATTTGTCATGTCAGTATTCTTCCGGACAACGAAGCTAACAATACTGAAAAATATTATGAATTGCACAGTTCATGGTGCAAATTAAGTTCTTGGATATCACGAACTCCCACGGTTTAATGCCCTCGAAAGTATGACTGGCAAAACAAGAATTCGGGGCTATCCCGCTTCGAGCCAGATAGTCGCCTAGTGCCGTCGGTAATAACTCTGGACCCTCGCATTCCAAATTTTACATATTTAAATTTCCTTTTTATGAAAACTTTGCTTTTTATTAAACTTTATGGTATTTTAACTTCAGTATTTTGTGAAATATTTGAGATACCAACTTATATCTTTTGATGGGCCGGTTTTTCTAACTCATCTAATTTAACATCGTAATATTGTGTTGCACGATCTCGTTCCTCTTTGTTCAACGCAACCGGTATTTTGGCATTTTTAAAGTAGTTCACCTAACGATTTTTTGTTTGACAAGGCATTTTAGGTATATGTATTCCGAAATGTTATGACTTTACGCAAAACTCGGTGGAACTAGTCAATCACTTCGGCAGCAAATTTTAAATGTCAGGTTTCAGAATATTAACTAGTTATAAGTACCCAAGACTTCACATGCAACTAATGAGCGATTAACGGTGTCCATAATGATTGATCATCACTAACGTAGACTGTAGACTATCGACACAAAATATGGGCATAATATTTTAAAACTGATCTTCTTGGCCATATACATCAAGTGGACATGTATTTTGTTTTTAACAATTCTAAAGAAAATTTACCGAAACATATTTGTGAATTTATTAAATTTCAGTATACCATTTAAATTAATAAAATTTTGTGTTAATTTCCTAAATAGTTTAATCCAATTTCTACTAAATTAATCTAAAAGTAATTTCATTATCATTTATATTTTCTCAGTTAATCCGCTTTCTAATTTATTCGATTGTTTTTCTCTATTTTAATTTCATTATTTAGAAATAAAAATATATGATGGTCGGCAATTGATCGTCGTAGAGGAAGGACGTGTTTTTGTCTCTCCTTTAAATAAATAAATAATTTATTTTAAATGTATTTTAATTAACTAATAAAAAGTATAATATTGATATAGTTGATAATTTTAATAAATATTAATTTCAATAATAATTTGCGTGAATTTAATAAGTGAAGTGAATAGTTGTACATATTGTATATTTTATTTTAATCTGTGTACGGTGCGTTTGTGATGGTATAGAATATGTACATAACAATTTTCGTTTATATGTATTTTGATACCGTTGCTTGAACGCAGTGTACGCAGTGTATGTAAATCTTCAATATGTATGACTTTTTTGATTCCAATGGATGCCTAAGATAAGTGTTTTTCATTATTTTAATTCATATTTTTCTGAAATAAATTTTAATTATATAAAATATGTATTTAACTGTTTCTATTTGCGTAAACGTGTTAAGAGAGGAGCGTAAAATAAAATACCATTTCATTTATATGTTTTGGTTTAGTATATTAAATATATACCTACATACATTTCTATTTTTTGTTTTGCGCTTGTTGCGTGAGTGAGAACTGAGAATAGATTATTATGATCATGCTTAGTGTTTTATAATTTATCCCTTCCAAGTTTCAACTAAAAAAGAATAAACAGGAAATAGACAAATAAAATACATAAAACAAAATTTTGAGGGGATAAATATATGACGAAATTGGATAGAAACTAAACAAGCATGATCGTGGTTATTCTGTACTTTTCGTTTTCTCCTTGTCAGATGAATTCATTCATTCATATACACCCATCCTCCGATTTACACGGTAGATTGGTTCCGCGGAAAACGTATTATCGCATTCATATATACAGATCCTTGTAGAAGTATAAATTAATAATTTATTAATTTGAATTTTAGGTTTTAGTGTAAAATTAAATTAAATTTCTTATTATTCTTGTTTTGAACGTGAAAATAATAATTTACCGAATTTTGGAACTCTAGTTTAGGACATGTAGAGGTAGGCGGCTGTGATCGAATTGGAATTGTTGGCTTAACTTTATAACTTTGCTATTTCTGCGAATATTTGAATATTTGGAATTACATGGAAGCTACGGAGTACATTTGAAATGCAGTCAAATTTGCTATATGTAGATAGTTTTTCGGGATCATGCACTTTTTAATTAAATTTTTTTCTAGATTATTTGGAAGACTGTAAATTGGTGAAGGTTTTGGTTAACTTGTTCTAGGTTGGACAAATAATTATCGACGTATGTCGATTATATAATTTATAATTTATTTAATGCTGTTGTAGATATATATATATGTGTGTGTATGTATATGTGTGTGTGTATGTGTGTGTGTATGTGTGTGTGTATGTATATATATATGTATGTATGTAATTTTTTTCTGATTTATTTATTTTATAATTAAAGCATTGAACCATATAATTGGGTTATTTGATTATCATGGATCCTACAGATGTGCTAGCTACTTATTATTAATTCTGTTATCTTACAGATTCCTGATTACTTTAATAGTTTTATTTAATTTTGGTTGAATTTGTTTAGGTATTGGGGATTCTAAAGCTGTGAAAAACATTCATTATTAATACATTACCTTACAGATTCCAGATTAGCTGTTTTTGGAACCAGTTTTCGTTTGGTCATTTTCTATTTTTATAAATAAACATATTTGTATTAGATTAGGGATGACAAGGACAAGTGACTTTCATAAATATTTTTTTATAAATAAATCCATCAAATCAACAGACTTAGAAGTTAGGAAGGCCGTGCGTGCCTTTCCTGGATTCGATTTATTTTATTTGTTTTATGAGAACCAAATTAATTTAGTTAATACTAATCGTTACTTTACATTTATTTTATTCAAGTATAATTTTATTATATTGTATATATATTGTCCTAAATATACTAATGAATTTTAGAATTATTTTGAATATAGTTCAAATAACTTTGGTTTCAGGAAATTCGACTGTAAGTTGCGGAGTTGCAGAATGATTAAATTAATAAATGTTTCAATTATTTAGGAAGCCGGAAAATATGAATGTAGAATTAAATTTTAGGAAATTTACAGATGCTTGTGAATTAATGC
The DNA here is from genome assembly GCA_963691935.1 of Nephrotoma guestfalica. Lineage (NCBI taxonomy): Eukaryota > Metazoa > Arthropoda > Insecta > Diptera > Tipulidae > Nephrotoma > Nephrotoma guestfalica. The sequence continues at coordinate 220,342,863 of OY829913.1, read as the reverse complement.
TTCATTGTAATTGCTGATTGTGTAGTTTAGAATTGTGTTGTCATTTTATTACTAACGACTTTACATAGGTGTCTGTAACGGGTCGAGTCAACCAATTTTGGTTAGGAAGCCGAAAAGTATTAATAGAATTAAATTTCAGGAAAATTCCAGATGCATGTGAAATAATAATATTTTTTCTTAGGTTGCCGTTTTAAAGAAGCAATTGTTGAAGACCAATACCATCGTTATCCATTAACCTATTAAGCCTTTATCCTTCATCTAGTAGATTAGAATTGTGTTGTCTTTGTGTTACTAACTATCGGCTATACCTAGGTGTCTGTAACCGGGCCGATTCTGTCCCACTTAACTAACCTATCCAATCCTTCGGTTTTGTTATGTGTAAAAAAGGGTGTACGGTGGACCCGGCGTCATCCGGGAACTCAAGCCTAAGAACTTGGTCGTACATTCAAAATCAATCAAATCAATCAATCAATTATTTAGAAATAAAAATATATAGGTAAATATGTAATTAAACTTGGTTGAATTAATATTTATTAAAAAACAGCAACAAAATAGTAACTATTTAAAAATTATCTGTAAAATTTCCCGACATCGCGAGGTTAGAAAAATTTCTCATTATGATTTTTTTCTCAACCGATATTCACCTATATAATGCACATTTAGGCGCTTTTATAAACAGTTTAGTGGTACAAACAGAATGATAAAGAATGGTAACACGCAATATTAAAAGTGTTTTGTACACTGTATACGTATATAATTTTTCATGAGAATCGTTTGAGAAAAACGTACAAAATCCGTGCCCTGCTCAAATAACTACCGAATTAGTGAACTCGTCACGTACATCACACAACTCAAAATAATTTTAATTTACAGCTAAAATACGGCCAAGGCGACGTGTTCCATCAACAAGTACCTATTTCTTGGAAACTAAATTATTTGTTTCCCATTCACAACGAACCAAATTGATGACCGCGTAAATTGTAATAGTAACACTGTTGGCTACTTGAGCCCCCTCCCCACAATTGTATAGAGGGAGGAGACTCAAGTAGCCAACAGTGTTATATGGGCCGAAATAGTCAAAAGTCTATAAACGAATACATATAATATTAATAAGAGTGTGTGGATGCAATATATTTGAAATTTTGTTTAAACAAAATGAGCAAAACCACTGCCTATAACGAGTAATTCTAGTAGTTTAGAATCATGTTGCAATACTTTTCTATGCCATCTCCAACGTTTTTTACTCAAATACAAGCAAAACGAATATTTCACATATAAATATAAGCCGTGCTTGTATTTGAGTAAAAAAAGTTAGAGATGTCATAGAAAAGTATTGAAACATAACGCTTCTCCGGAAGAATATCGACGTAATTGAAGATCGTTTAATTTTTCAGAAATCGCAATTAAAAAAAAATTTGGGTGTTCACGAATAGCTTTGGAATAATGGATGGGGATTTTAATATGGCAATTTTTTCAAGTTTCAGGATTTCGGCCATGTTTTTTAACTTTTCAAAAAATGTAGAATCTTCAGCCTATAAAAGTCAACAACGTTTCTGTTGTGTCACTGTGCCCCTAGAATATGCCGATCTATTAGTATTGTTGACCATTGTAATAAGTAAGTATGTAAAAATATGTAAGTTTGGTAAATTCATTTTAATTCTATACAGGATGGAGAAAGTGCGGTTAAATAAAACGAAAAGTAAGATGGAATTCAAATTATCTATTATTAATATTTTCAAAGATATAAATTCAAATTATTTATACAGGAAAAATTTAAAATAAACTTTTAATAAACGGTTCAAATTATTTTTGAATTATGTTAGATGTCAATAAACTTTGTAAATCCCTTTTTTATTTTCACCTATAGGCATTTTTGAATTATAAGCAGGTTTTGCAACATTAATTTGGTTATTCGAGCCAGAGCCAAGTCTAGTTCAAACTATTCTGAACTTTTCCCCCATCCCCCACCACGTCTTTTCGAAAAATAAAACCAACTTCGTTTGCTAGCGTTTTTAAATCGAAAAAATCGTTGTAGCTTAATTCTTTGTCGATTAAAAGGTTTCCTGTTTTTTTTTAATTCCTAATTACGGACACTAGTTGATCTGGCATATAAATAGGCTCCGATTTTTTAGCCCGTTTCCTAGATTTTTCTATGATGCTATGATTGACATTGCCTTCACTGTGTGTGAGGTTGTATCAAGTATTTGTGTGTAATGGAATTTATTTGGATTTTTCCAGTGCGTATGACAAAAACAAATCTGCAAACAAAAATGTCTAAGATTTTATTGGAACTTTATTTATACATAAGAAATATTGCAGAATATTATTATTGTGTTTACCTGTTCTTTTGCTGACCACAACAATTATCCGAGTAGAACACGATGTCGGTACCAGACCAAGTACTTGCGACTATTTCATTAGCACCTCTCTGACCCAATCCTTCATGCCAAAAATAACATACCGTATTGTCATTGTTTATGTTCGATATCTATTTACAACAAAAATGGTCAAATAAATAGATTTATTTAGAATCTGATGTTGAATTAAGTTTTATATTTTACACTTACTGTGAAATTAAAATAATTTAATCTGGACTTATAATAAAAGGCTGAAGTTTGTCTGGTAGGTACTGGCAGAACAGCTTGTAAATCATACATTGCCAAAACCATGTTGAATCCTACTTCTTGTGTACTTTCCTTATCAGCAGCCTTCTCAGCTCGACTAAAGTTTTTCTCGTTCTAGTGTAATTCACAATCGCTATCCAAATTTTTCCGTTCTCCTTCTGTAGCGTTTTTAAATCCTTCACGTATTGAAAATGCGAGCATAACAACCATAATTAACTGCACGTTTGCCCATAGTGATTCGCTCCTTTTTTATAGTGTTTATTCATTTCAGCGATTGTCAGTCCCCCGCCTATAGATTCTCTTGAGGCGTTTACTCTTTGATAGTGCTTCCCACACGAGAGACCGAGTTTATATGTGGTTTTGTGTAAGTCAATAATTACTGATCGATTTTTGGATGGTTACCATGTCTTCCACGTTTACCTTCAGTGACAATACCAGAACCAGAAGCTCTTGATTGAATGACAGTGCGAATTGTTCTTTCCGTAATTCCGAAAGTATTGATAATGTAGGCTTTGCATACAAGATCACGCTCTCCATTATTCAGCAAGTAAAATGAACAGTTCTGTGTTCGAGGTTCTTTTGACGTCGCAGATATATGACAGTATTTCATTTGTAGGGGCTCTACATGAAGCTAGGAAATCCCGTTGTCGTTGCAACGACGCCAAATTTCAGTATTTCTGGAAGATATCAGCCCGGAATTCGTTGGAAAATTTCAATGAGCACTTAAATAGGCATCGATCAGAGCAAAGTGGTCAAAAACTCTTTCTTTTCCAATTTTTCCTGACCTCGAAGTATAGTTTTTCCCTGAATTTTTTAACGGTTTAGCGTAGGAGGTTCGAGGCTAATATCGATTGATTAGTGCTACCACTTTCCGAAGACGTTTAATTTTCTAATGGAACATACTCATCACTGTCTCCCCCCCAAAACATATCCGCGTCGTCTGAATTATTTTTTTAATAGACGGGCTTTGACACCTTTCCCAGTTTTAGCTTGGTTAAAGATGCTTGCTCAATTATAGTATACGAGGTCACCATCCCAAAATACGATGTACTGGGCTGTAATTCAACGTCGTTTAAAACTCTTGAAGCGTTATCTGCAAATTGTTTAGTCGCTATCCCAAAAACAATGAAGTGGGCTGTTATTCAACTTCATTTGAAATACTGGCGGCGTTATCTGAAAACGGTGTAGTCGCAATCCCAAAAGACGATGTTCTGGGCTGTAGTTCAATATCATTCAAATACCAGGTACTTTAACGTCTGAAAATTGTTTAACTGGAGTAGATAACTGCAAATTGTTTGATTTTTCTTGGGAGCAATAAAGAAAGTATTTACCACTAGCAGCTGAACTATTCAATATCGCGTTCTATGAAATACACTGAAAAAAATAATAGGATAAAGTCTACAAAAAATATAAGTAAATTTAACTTAAAATCTCTGTTGGAATTGAGCCTAAGTAGCGCAAAGTAAACTTCACAAATTTTGTAATGTTAAATTAAATGCTTTGTAAGAATATTTTATAAAAGAAGTTTTGTCATTGCAAGTAATATTTACTTCGCATTTTGTTGATTCAGCTTATTGGATAAAATAAAATGAAAATATATATATTATGCTTAGTAGAATATATTTCAGTTGTTAGGAATTTGTTAATAAAATACACACTGTAAATCCGTGGTTCTTTTGCATGATAACAAAATATGTATTTGTTATCACATCGAGATGAGGTCTCACCTTTTCAAAACAAATGAGGTAATAATTTTGAATCTTTTAATTAAAAGATTTGATATCCTCAACAGATTATGTGGTTATCAAACTACAAAAATAATGTTTCACATTTCTAGCGAATTATCTTGAAAATGCAATAATAATTGTTAAACATCGCCGAAGTAAATTTACCACACCAATTTGCAACCTTTACCTTGCAAGTATAAATATTTGTCAAAAAATTTATTTTACATTTTCTAAGTAAATTTTACTTGTTAACAATAAGCATAAGAATATAATGCCAATTTCTTGATTTACACGATTTTTACGATAAAGTTCTTTTAACTATTTAAAAGGTTTTATTGCGTTTTATTCCGACAAATTGGTTTTACATTTCAAAAATTGTTGTTTTAACTTAGGCTAAGTAAAGAGAACTTTTTACATTTTCACTTACCAGGGTTACATAATGTAAAATATTATGTTATTTACAATTTTAAATTTACCTAGCAGGTTAAGTAGAAATTGTATCGATTATTTTTTTGAGTAGTATATCCGACAACTTGAATTTTCTGAGTAGTCAAATGTACCATTAATTGCGCTCTGTTTATTTTGTAAAAACTGGTTCTTCAAATTATGGCTAAAAACTTAATATTAGTATGATTTTAATAGTCAAAACATAACTTCACAAAAAATAAAATTATTATAAATTATTATTCGACATAACTAAATTTATACTTATTACGCTGTTCCACTAGCTGATAACAGCAAATTGTAAATTATTTAAATAAAAAATGTCGCAATTTTCAATTACGTCGTTATTTCACTTAAAATTTCACACAAAAAGTATCACAGCTGCTAAAAACTGCACTTACGCTGTTGTAGAAAATAATCATGATCAATCACGCTCGGATGTTTTATCACAACTGAACTTACGTCGTCGTTCTTCTGAAAACGTTGTTGAAAATGTAATATTTTAACAATGCCGCTCTCTAGCGACAATTAAGTGTACTACAATTATGTCTTTAGTGCTTTTGTCGTATTTAAGTTTACTTTTACTATTGAACTTGCCAAGCCAGTCAAATAATTTCGTATCTATAAGAAGGATTGCACCTACTTTATTGTAAAATGACGCAATAACAACTCGTAATTCTTTAACCCATGCCTCCGTTTCTGGGGCCGAAGCACTCCCTGCTCTTTCGCGGTTCATTTTCCCTTCTTACTTTACGCAATTACTGCCAAATCGAAAACGTACGGCGTTAGGACCGATTTAAGTTCCCATTGGAGTATTACATAGCTCCATGCCAGCCTATAGTACTTTACATTGTAACTTGTTGTAGTTGTTTCCTTTGTAAAACAAGTTCAATGAAAAACATGAAGATGTTCGCTCTAATCGCCTATCGGGGTTTGCCGATAAACCATTTCAAAATATTTTATATTATTTGCTTTCCTTGGGATATATGCAAATGTGTTATTTTGGTGCTTTAAGAACTGCGCTCTTAGATTGGCCCCAGGTTGGTACGATTTTTATAGCAATTCCCTTTATAGTTATTGAAGTTATATTAAGCCAGTGTCATAATGCCGTTACTTCAAGCGGTGTAGCAGTAAACACACGAACAAGTCGAGTTCTTATTATGGATGCTCGTCACTGGGGGTTGATTTCATAATTTTTTTTTACAAATATTGACAAATATTGACTGCATGAAGCTGCATTAAAAAATTTAAATTGTCATATTTGGCTGCCATGAAATGGTGTAACTATAGTTGACGTTTCAGTTTCAGAGGTACTGTGGCCACAGTGTTCCACTGTATTTAAGAAGCCGTATATTTTTAAAAAATCAGGGAAGATAGGTAAACAGCTAATACAACAATATTACTCCGATCGAGCCATTCGTTTAAAGGTCGTTTGTGACTTGGGTTAAGTGTTGCTTCATTCATATAATTAGTGTGATGAAGAGGCCCCCCATCGAGAAATATTGTGTATAATATTTGGTCGTATGCTCGAATGTTGTACCATCATTATTTTCCATTTCCAACTATGTCTCATTTTTCACGAGTAAAAACTCACTCTTTCTCACATCTAATATTACGTATTTTATATTATGTTCTCACGATTATTAAAATGTAAAAATGAGTTAGAGTTGTTTTTTACGCAAAACAGAATGTTGATTCCTGAAAAGTGAGCCATAAACTAAGTCGAAAGGCGAAAAAGTGGTCCTAAACATCCCCAATTCAGTTATAAATTTATTTAAATAACTTTTAAATTGAATTTTGCTTCCAATTAGATAACCGCGAAATATGCTTACTCTGTTGGTGGTGAAATACTCGTATTTATAGAAAATCATAATTCTACGTAGGAGATTTAATTGATTTGATGAACTAAAAATATTTGCCGCTTTAATGCTTTTTTGTTACGTTTAAAATTACACACGAAACTTTCATCACATCAGGTTACAAACATTTATTCAATTTTTAAAGTTTATGTAAATTTAATAGTCTCTAATGTTTGTTATAAACTGATTTTTATCAAATTGTAGTTTGCTTGAATTTAACTATTTCAATTCTATTGAAATTTAAATCAGGTATAATTTTGAATTAATTTCTAGTTTTATAGAAGAGAGATATATTTAAATGATTTGAAAACATATCGCTCAAAAATAAATCAACGTTTGTCAACATTGTTTTAATTATTGCAAACTTAAACACACTAAGCAATTTTATTTCGCCGTTTAGCACTTTTTCCTTGCTCTGCATAAAGTATTTAAATGGATTTTTCACAAATTTCTCGCTTTTCGCAAGTACTGTGTGAAAATAGATCTACACATTTTTACAAACTTATTAATTCTAATACAGGGGGCAAAGTGGCAGTTACTGAGTTACCATTGATTGTAAATCCATTAAAAATGAAATTTATTTTTCTTTGTTTAGTAAAACAGCCGCTCAATTCGGGCCGACGCTCAGACTGGAGACAAATTTCCAAGTCATTTCTGGGTCCTTTGTAAAATGAAGGTTATTTATCTAAACAGGAGCCAAAGTTTGTAACGAGCAACTCAATAGGAATCCAACTCAAAAATATTTTCGGGTTTTAATTGTTAAAACTGTGAATTTAGGGAGTGAGATAATACAGTGGTTTGTAAGTATTTATAAGGTGAGCAGCATTTCTTTGATAGGGAGCGACCTAATTCTGAAAATGCACCCCAGTTGGCCACACTTCTCTTCCTTCTCTCAAATGTACATTACTTAAAACTGATAGTTGTTTGTTTTAATGTTGTTGTTTTAATTAAAATAATATTCTAAACTTAGAATTTTCGTCTGTCTCCGAGAAAATAAATTTCTGAACGCTTTGAACCAAGAACAATTCGTGTTATGGGCGAAATATATTTAATCCGGGAACCTCGTTGATTTCAGTCACGTTTCCTTATAACTAAAGAACAATTCAATATATTTTTATCATGTTTAATTTAACCAAATATAATGCCCTAACAATATTTAATATTGGATTTGAATTCGGCCTAGTGCATGAAGAATGTAATGCCGTCTTGTCATCTTTAAAGCATTCCTTACATCTAACATAATAATTCCAGCATATTTTTTTCTATCTCCGTTTCATGTGCTTCCGGCACTCATTAATTGTTGAGCATCCCTGTCTTACGCTATATTAAATATTAATCTACAATTATAAATCTACCACCATCTACTGACGAGCATACATATGGGTCTGTACGATGATGGATCTTTAAGTGGTTGTTTATTTATCAGCAGCAACCATTGCTTGTTTCACACTAGGGAAATTATCTAATATGCTAAATTGAGCACCGAATTCAGGATGTTTTGAAGTGTACCTTATTTTTGGCAACATTTCTCGACCACTTCAATCGTTTGATACTCTGCTATCCCAATCAGTAGAGCAACCATTAAATTCTTTGTGAGAAGCACGAAGCCGTGTTTGTTGATCAAACTAAATAAATTTTCCTAAAAATGCCTTCAAATGAGCATATAAACTGTAATCTCCAGATCCTGTTTTAGAATACTTTTTGGCCGCAAGCCCAAATTCGGTTTTTTTATTCTTGACTTCTCTGATCTTGTTGTACAATAATTAAGATTTAGTTGTACAGCAAAATCTTAATCATATTGTTCCTTTTAACACTTTCTGGTAGGTACCGTATCTTCGGGATCACCTATTCAACTTAGAAGTAGCATGTCCATCAAACCGCTGGGAAGGCTGATCAAAGTTGCTTTAGTTCCACGGTATCCGGCTGCCATTTTCGAGACGTTGAACAATTTTTTCTAAGTGAAGATGTTTTGCAGCAATTAAACATTTCCCTTTGTTATTTTATTGATGTGTTTTACATTTTCCCAAAGAAAGCTAAGACGAAAGTGCAGATTAACCTATCTCTTGCTGCTCTGAGAATTATTTTATATCATTATTCAGTTTCGTGTTTTTGCTAAATTGTCTCCTTGTTTTCAAATGGCTCTGATGTTCGAGGTGTCTAGACATCATTTAGATAAGCATCTTTCCCAACGTTTTCCGGCATATTTATATTTATTTTGCCTGATTTTCTTACATTTTTCTTAGTAGCTTTTTCAGTTTCTGTCTGTTTTTCAGAATTCGTAGGCGATATAAATTATCACTCTTTTTTTGTTAAAACGTAATTGCAAAGGTTTTAGCTTCAAAGGTTAATCATAGCAGTACTGAACTCGAGTTTTTGATCACCAAACCAAAATTGTATACGAAATCATAGACCTTATAAGACTTTTGTTAAACAAACCCCTAGATATTGATTACTGAGCTATTTGCTGTGTTTACCTTTTACATTCTAGCATAGGGCACAAGATTTTCTAGAGTTTCTAAATGGGGTATAGATACTTTTATCTTGGTTTACATGAGATCGACCTACCTGCACCAGTCGCTTACTAGGCCCTCTGCTCTTGTACTCTTACATTTACATCTAATTATCAGAAGTAGGTCATGTTGACCTAGCATAGCTAATGTCCATGTTGAACCCATCGTAGGATGAAGGAATCAAACTCCTTGCTCTAGCTTGTGCTTGTTTCGAATTGGTAATAAATTTCGTTAACCTGAAGTGTATCTTAGTATGTTATCAGTTCGTGTTGAGCTGTCCTTCTTGATTTGCCACTCCGATACGCATGGCAATTAAAGTTAAAAGATATAATTCAGGTGTACTAGATTTAACATAGTAAGCCAGTATTTTCTGTATAGCCTTTGTGACAAATAACGTTTAATTGGTAGGCTGTGTGATCTACACGACCAACGAAGTTTACGTGGAAGACATACTGATATTACAGGCGTTATTTTAAATTTTCAGCGCCCAAGTTGCTGCAAATGTCAATGAGCTCAACAAGCTGCAAAATGTTTAACCATTTTCTAAAATAATTTTATTTTGTTTAAATGAGCAGCCATGCTATCGAATATACGAGTATAAGTATCTTTAAAGTTCCATGACGTCCAATGAGATATTTGATATTTGATACAATTTGAAATGATTTGATATGATTTTATACGATTTGATAAGATTTAAAATGATTTTAATTGATTTGAAATGAATTGGTATAATTTGATATGATTCGATATGATTTTATATGGTTTGATATGATTTGATATGATTTGATATGGTTTTATATGATTTGATATGATTTTATGATTTGATATGATTTTATATGATTTGATATGATTTGATATGATTTGATATGATTTGATACGATTTGATATGATTCGATATGATTTGATATGATTTGATATGACTTGATATGACTTGATATGACTTGAAATGACTTGATATGCTGTGATATGATTTGATATGATTTGAAATGATTTGCTCTGATTTGATATAATTTTATGTGTTTTGATATGATTTGATATGATTTGATATGAGTGGATATGATTTAATATGAATTGATATGATTTGATATAATTTGATATAATTTGATAGGATTTGATATGATTTGATACGATTTGATATGATTTGATATGATTTGATATGATTTGATATGCTTTGATAGGATTTTATATCATTTGCTCTGATTTGATATAACTTGACATGATTTGATACAATTTGAAATGATTTAAACTTATTTGATATGATTTGATATGATTAGATATGTTTTGATATGATTTGATATGATTTGATATGATTTGCTATGTATTGATATTTTTGATATGAGTCGATGTGATTTGATATAATTTGATATGATTTGATATGATTTGATATGATTTGATGTGATTTGATATGATTTGATATGATTTGTATGATTAGATATGATTTGATATGATTTGATATGAGTGGATATGATTTGATATAATTTGATATGATTTGATATGATTTGATATGATTTGATACGATTTGATATGATTTGATATGATTTGATATGATTTGAAATGCTTTGATAGGATTTTATATGATTTACTCTGATTTGATATAACTTGATATGATTTGATATGATTTGATACGATTTGATATGATTCGATATGATTTGATATGATTTGATATGACTTGATATGACTTGATATGACTTGAAATGACTTGATATGCTGTGATATGATTTGATATGATTTGAAATGATTTGCTCTGATTTGATATAATTTTATATGTTTTGATATGATTTGATATGAGTGGATATGATTTAATATGAATTGATATGATTTGATATAATTTGATATAATTTGATAGGATTTGATATGATTTGATACGATTTGATATGATTTGATATGATTTGATATGATTTGATATGCTTTGATAGGATTTTATATCATTTGCTCTGATTTGATATAACTTGACATGATTTGATACAATTTGAAATGATTTAAACTTATTTGATATGATTTGATATGATTAGATATGTTTTGATATGATTTGATATGATTTGATATGATTTGCTATGTATTGATATTTTTGATATGAGTCGATGTGATTTGATATAATTTGATATGATTTGATATGATTTGATATGATTTGATGTGATTTGATATGATTTGATATGATTTGTATGATTAGATATGATTTGATATGATTTGATATGAGTGGATATGATTTGATATAATTTGATATGATTTGATATGATTTGATATGATTTGATACGATTTGATATGATTTGATATGATTTGATATGATTTGAAATGCTTTGATAGGATTTTATATGATTTACTCTGATTTGATATAACTTGATATGATTTGATATAATTTGAAATAATTCAAACTGATTTGATATGATTTGATGTGTTTTGATATGATTTGATATGATTTGCTATGAATTGATATGTTTTGATATGAGTCGATGTGATTTGATATAATTTGATATGATTTGATATGCTTCGATAGGATTTTATATGATTTGCTCTGTTTTGATATAACTTGATATGATTTGATATAATTTGAAATGATTTAAACTGATTTGATATGATTTGATATGATTTGATATGTTTTAATATGATTTGATATGATTTGCTATGAATTGATATGTTTTGATATGAGTCGATGTGATTTGATATAATTTGATATGATTTGATATGACTTGATATGATTTGATATAACTTGATATGATTTGATATGACTGGATATTATGATATTATTTGAAATTATTGGAAATTATTTGATATGATTTGATATGATTTGCTCTGGTCTGATATAATTTTATGTGATTTGATATTATTTGATATAATTTGATATGATTTGATATGATTGGATATGATTTGATATGATTTGATATGATTTGATATGATTTGATAAGATTTGATATGATTTAATTTGATATGATTTGATTTGATATGGTTGGATATGATTTGATAAGATTTGATATGATTTGATATATCTTGATATGACTGGATATTATGATATGATTTTAAATTATTGGAAATTATTTGATAGGATTTGATATTATTTGATATTTTTATTTATATATATATATATATATATATATATACAGTTATATTAATTTATTTTTATCATATCAATTAAAGTCAGCGACAACTGCGGATCTATGGAATAACCGAAATAAAATAAATCTTTTAATTATTGCTGTTACTTTAAAATCGATTTCACGAATTATTTTATTTATTTTTGGATTGTTTTTTTTTTGCTGTCAGTTGGATTAAAACATTAACGTTAAAACATAATTTTATTTTCAAATTTGGGATATCCATTAAGCAGCTTAAAAAATCATTTTATTTAAAATGCATGCATGCGTTTTTACATTAGCAATGTGATAAAAAATTGATTATCTTTTCAGTAATCAGTAAAACAGAGATTTTGCGTTGGCTTATTTGAAACATGCACGTAAACAAGAGACGATCAGTTTATCAAACGAAAAATTTTTGTGTCTTGTTATAATGCATAAATATAATATAATATCAGTATTATTGGAAACCGATTAACAAAAAGCAATTTACAAAATATAATTTTCGGAATATACGTGAAACATTCTTCAAGAAATGACCTCTAAAAATTAAACGGACTTTGAAGGTCAAAATGTATTTTTATGATAAAAATATACGAAATATTTATCGCGCGATATTTCTTTCTTTAGTAACAATAAACAATAAATTATGTCTAAGATACATGCAGAATATTAAATTCGCGCGGTGTATCAGAAACCGAGTACTATGTTTTGATACTCATAATAAAATGAATCAGAAAATCTTTTCTACACACACTATACGGACCATTTGATTCCTAAGAAATTAATGAAGCTATTATAAAATAATAAAATTGTACAGTTGATATAGTCGCATTTGCCTGTGTCTCTATTTAAACGCCATTTAAAATCAGTTCCGATTCAATTATTGTTTTGATTACCCTCATCAAAAATTATTGTATATGGTAATTACTTATATGAGTAGCTTCTGATTGTGTAAACAAAATAAAATTCAGTAGAATTCAAGACGTGGTTAGGGTATCTTAATAAATATATATATATTATAGTGACTATGGCGATTGATTCACACTGTAAATTCAACCGTCTGAATTTTGTTGTTTTGTTTCTTGTGTAGTTTGATTTTTTTACATCTTAAATAAAATATTTAAGGAACTTTGTGCATTCATTTCAAAGCGAAAATTTTATTTTGATTTTTGTTGATTTTATACGTTTTGTTCGAGTCTGATTGCAGAAACATACACAAACCAGACGTTTTGATGATGTATGAGGTACATCGAAATGGGTAAATTTATTTTTATATATTTAATTGGGCTAAATATTTAATAAATTATATGTAGCTGCCATTTTATTATATATTTGTCAATAAAAGTACACTAAAAATCTATATACCTACCTTAATTTAATCAGAAAAATATTTTAAATTGCCTTTCTCACCCCTAATTCAAAATATTTCTGTGATCGAACCCAAAACTAAAACTTGGCAAAGGTTGAATATACCTAATTTAATTTGTTTGATTTCAATAAATATTTTAATTGTATTTATTTTTGTTTTTATTCCCAATTAATATTTTTTGCTATTTTTAACATATTCTCGTACTCGTCGTATACCATATATATAAATATTTCCTAGTAGAATTTAATTGTGAGAACTACGATAATAAATATCAAATGTGAAATATTATTATAACGAAGCGAACGGAACAAATGAATACTCGTATATACAAATTGGAAAATTAAAATAAATATTTATTTTCAAAATTTTTCGTTTTTGTGTATATATTTTATGTTATGTTTATATTTGGAACTAAATTAATAATTATTTTGTTACAATAATGTTTATCTGTCAGTCAATAATATTTATGTGTTTTTTTTTTGTATTATTATTAGTATTTTCAATTTTCCTGACATCGTGTATGCTCTGCTTCTCATACCGCACGTACATATATATTTTACCATTTGGCAATGGTTTGGGTATACGATTTTCGAGGTTTTTCCAATTTTTACATCTGTATATAACATTTATAGATTTTAATGAAGTTTGTGCCGACGGATTTCAATCATATCTTTGTTGATAATTTTTATGGCATTTTTAGATAATTTACGAGGGTTTCATCGAGTTTAAAATTTTCTAGTTTAATTATTTGACCCATGAAATTAAAAAAAAAAAATATTAATTTTAAATTATTTTCAAAAATTAAAATTTTGTGGAAAAATTTTATTATACGCTGCGGTTGGAAGGTGTGACGAAAGTTTATCAACTAAATATTAATCGATTTGAAAAGTTGTGTACATTCGTGCGGGCTGGGCTTATCAACTATATTATATGATATTTGGTGTGTGTGGGTTGGGTTAGCATTTAACTGTTAACCGCTTCAATATGCTGAGTTTATAGTAATTTATTTCGTCTTTGACACTTTCAGATTAAATTTGATATTGTGTATGTAGAATGTTGGAAATATAATCTTAAATATAATTGAATTTTAAAATTTCAGTGGGTTTAATTTTAAATAAATCATATATTCTTACAATTTGGTGTGTTATGAAGTTTATATAGACACTTATATCATTTTATTATAGCTTGGAAGTTATAAGTAATATGGTTTTGTAGTACTATTTCATGGTATAACTCAAAATGTTGTCAAATCTCTTAATTGAACCTAATCAAGCGATTTTAAATTGCGAAAAAGTGTGTTAACGAAAAATTTCTTAATGTTAGGAAAACATTTTCATTATTTTTTAAAATGTTTGAACTGAAATCATAATGAAACTGCTGCGCAATAATATAATGAACGTTTTCATCAGTTCTTTGCATATACAACTATAAATTCTTAAATAAATCTCACTAGCAAATTTATAATTATTTCTAACCGTAACAAGAAAAAAAATATCGAATTAAATTGGATATATAGTCTTATTTCGTTTTTAAATTTACAAAATGCCGGATATGGAAATACGAATTGCTGATTTAAGTTACATTTCAATACCGAGAAAGTTTAAAAAAGTATGACTTTGATAGACTAACGCCTGGAGTACATTCTTTTGTAGATGTTATACTATATATTTTAGTGGGTCAGTAATATTAGGGTCAAAACAATTTTTAGTAATTTCGACAAACTCTCGGCTACCCCAATACTCCTAGTATAATCGCGGATTTTTACAAATAAATTACATTCCCGTAAAAGTAAACAATGATGTTGGAAATGGCTATAAAACGTGTCATGTTTCCATACAAAGTTAATTTTATCATGTATTACGATTCTTAGTATATTATTACAAATATTCACAGTTTGGTTCATATTATTAGTAATTACTTGCCATCGAGAGCCTACTTGTTATATAAGCCATAAGTATTTCGTTTATAGGAAATTGATAAATGTTGTGTTGAAATTGATAAATTGTTTCCTGCTTTCCAGGAAATAATATTTATTCATATGTTCGTAGATATCTACCTACACCCCCCACACCCCATTTAACTAATTTTATTTTCAATTCTTTACACACGCTGAAACATTTGCTTAGCCCTCAAACTTAATTTGATGCATATACTCAGACTAAAGTAAGACTATCCAAAATTTAGTATGCTGTATTCTGTAAATGAAGGAATTATGTTAACATTTATTGATTTGTGTATTTAAAAAATAACAAAGCGTTTAATAAACAGGAACCATACAGCCCAATAATCAAAAAAGAGCAAAAATGTTTCCTCCGGAGCACCAGAATCCCAAAACTGGTATATAAGGCTCCAGATAAAATCAATCGATCAAACTTCATAGTATTTCTACACATGTAATTAAAGTTAAACTCATGGAATTAAACCTAAACCACATTTACAAATAAAAACAAAAAATATAATCATACCAATTTGATGCAAAATCATTTTTAATAACGAATCTACTCGTACCAAATAATTTCATTAAAATTTAACGAAAAAATTTCATTATTTTAACGAAAAATGTAAAGGAAAAAATCGCATCATTGCATTAATGAAAATATTTATTCATTGGGTCAACGAATATGTATTTATGTCGTAGCAGGAAAAAAAATAATTCATTGGTTTAATGAAATTAGTAATATTACCTTTATTTGCGTAATGTTTGCAAAAAATAGGAGACGCGGTGTTTAGTGTGTTTTATTGTACTAATTAAAATTTATAACTTTTGAAGTGAATTTAATAACAGTGAATCTAGTTAAACGGGAATATAAGAGTATTGTTGCCACAAATTACTCGAAATTTGCAAAAAAAGACAAGTAAAAGTGCAGTGGCTAGTAATATATAATTTAACAATATTATTTAATGAGAAATATTTTATGACGATTTAGTTAAACGATTTTCTTCATTACAATTTTGTAGTCGCAGATGCTGATGGAGAAGTTTAAAACGCAATTCGATCTTTCAAGCTTCATAACCAGCTTACAGACTATGAAATATGAAATATTTATTTGTTGTTGTGATACATAAAACGCGGTCGCAGTATAAAGCACCATTCGATAAGTGTTTTTTTAGAAATAATTTTCTCCACTTTTTATTTAGTTTCTTTAAAGTCACAAGTAATATGAAACATTTGTTTATCCAGAAATCAATGAATACACTAGTTTTCGCGGGATCCGCTCGAAACACGATATTTCAAAACGCGATATTTCGAAACGAGATATGACAAAACGAGATATGGTACAGAATGTGCATTGCGAAGCGACGAAAGCGCAGCGGCCACCTGATGTAAACCGGTGATTTATACTCCCACTCCTATCGATTTTTAAAGTTTTATAAACTGAAATTTTTGTTTTAACTAAGGAGCGAAGCGACGGGAGCACAGCAACCCGCCTGATATAACCCGGTCCTATCGATTTTTAAATTCCTATTAACTTAAATTTTTTCTAACTAAGGAGCAAAGCGACTGGTGCGTAGCGACCCGCGTGGTATAACCCGTTGCTATACTCCCGCTCCTATCGATTTTTAAATTCCTTTAAACTGAAGTTTTTTTTCTAACTAGGGAGCGACGCGCTCACCTCATATAGCTCGATCCTATACACCCGCTCATATCGATTTTTAAATTTCTATATCGCGTTTTGTACCATATCGCGTTTTGAAATATCGCGTTTTGATAATTCGCGTTTTAAAATATCGCGTTTCAAATGGAACCAAGTTCTCGCAACCAAATTTAAACAATCAAATGGCGGTGGGGGGGGGGGGGGGGTAGGGGGTTTACATGTTTTATTTATATTTGATTTTGTCAAGGTTACTATAATTTTTGTTACAGAAACCTATATTTTTTATTGTTGTATGCTATTCTGCTTAAAAAATCAGACAACTTTACTCAGACTAATATTTTTCAGAGACTTGCAAGTTGTATGATATTCAGTAAAATGCGTACATTTTTGAATTAGCTATATTTAATAATGTGTTTTGACCAAACGAGCATTGTTAGTATTTCATTAATACTATGGTTCATAATTACTAGTGATAATAGCCACAATATTCAATAATTTGCTTTATTATTGTGGGCCAAACGTGAAAAATTAACAATTGAATAAGGCATTTATCCAAATTGTTCTTATAAATAAACCAAAGTTATTTCTCTGTGGAAGCAATCAAAGCTTTTTTTTGGACTGCCGCACGTTCTAAACTTGCAAGATACCTCAATAACTATTATTTATTGTTTGTAAAATTTCGATCGACATGGCCTTTGGGAAAACTGTATACCACTAGAAAATTGGGATATCCACTTAAACGAGATTTTAATTTCGATGATTAAGGATGGGCGGGTAAAAGATGAATCGGTCAAGAAACATTTAAAAAAATTGCAAGAGCGAGATGATGTAGCAGAACGAGATGATGTTTTTACCTGATCAGAAGCAATCAGTGCAATAAAACAAAGCATTTCAACTTTTTACTATTTTATTACAGGAAACGGAATTTTCTCACTATTATTACATTTTTTCAGACAAAAATTTTACGAGTATTTTATAGGTGGATACTACAGGTATCCATCTAACTATAAGGCAGGTGGAGGCTCGAAAATTACCACTAACTAAACAATAAATGACTCTCGGGATTTTTTTTTATTTTCTGCAAGTAGCCACCAAGAGTTAACTGAACGAACTGGCTTTTTAACTGAAAGATGAAACAGTTCTACCGTTCATAATGGGTCTTGAGGAAAATAAGTTACCTTTATCACAATTTTTTGTTTATTTGGATGGAAATATGAAATGTTTTCTAGGTTTATAAGATCAGTTGGTTTGGTTACTTATCCAACATTGAATATCCAAAATCCAGTATGTGTTTTTGGCACTTCATTGAAAAATATTTTTATAATTTTAATAGTGAATCGAAACAGAAATTTTCTAAAGTGGAATTGTTAGTTTGATATTGTCTCCTAGTTTTGAAGTGATGTAATTGTTACGTATAATCGAATTTCGCTAAAATATAATAAAATGAAAGAAAATAAATAAAATAAAATTATATGTTTTTGTTATTTATGCGGATGAAATTATGTATTAAATTTAACAAAACTATTCATTAAAGCAATTATTTTCTTTTCATTCACGTAATGTAAGCGTATCGTTGTGTTTACTACTAAAACTCATTTAAGTAATTATTAAAAGTGTATTGAGTAAATGTAAGGATTACATAAAATTAAAGTAAATATTTCGTTATTATAAACAAAATATTAACGAGAAAGTTTCGTTAAACGAACGAAGTGTTAATCTTTATTTTAGAAATAACTTACATATTGGTAACCCCAAAAATATCATTATTTTTCTGTTGTAATATTACGATTTCGTTGGACAAAACATAATGAAAATTTCGCTGCAATTATGATTGTTTTCGTTATATTTACACCACTTTTTTCAGTGATGAAACAGCTAAAAATATGTTAAACTTCATTTGATTGCCAGAATATTTTCTATGAATTTATTGCAAGGTTATTAAAAATAATTAACTAGTACTGGTCACGGATATTATAGTCCCATTGTAGATAAAGTCATTAGCCTTTTATTGAGAACTGTTAACTCAAATGGTTTTACATTTTTTATAAACTGCAAATTTCATAAATATTTTTCTGTGGCCTTATAGATAATTTGAATAAAGTTTTTAATTAGAAGATTAAAGGGAGTAGTTTAAATATCAACTTCGACTCATTTAAAATTGACATTTTATCAAAGTTGATTAAAATTCGTCGTTTTTCTGGGTCAACAGTCAAAAAGGTACAAAATATTTGATAATACCGGACAAGTGGTGCACTGATTAAAGCTGCGGCACTTGGACCGGAGGTACTGGGTTCGAATCCCACCAGAGGCTGGATGCAAAGCGAATTTTCGTCATCGATTACGATTGGTGATATTAATAAACACATAACTAAGATCCTCTGTTGGTGTGCAGAATTCCGACCCACCATATCCACCATGTCAGTGTATAGGTTGACATGGAGCTTGCAATGTGCAGAGGGTATAGTGTAATTGTGTGAATGGGTGGTGTATGCGGGACTGAAAAGAGGTTATTAATTGAAATTCAAAGGACATTAAATCCACTGGACAATTAACACTTTCTTTTATAAAAAAAATGTACCAGGCATATATAGATTTACCTATTTCTTGATTTTCCAATCTCGTGTTATGATCGATCACAACATAAATTTACTGCTTTGACACTTTAAAACCTAATACTCAGTAACAAAATGAACTCGTTGACGAAATGTTGAAGAGTTTATACAACGGCATAAGCTGACCAAAACTTTTATGCTGATGCTTGATATTTCTCGCTGATGCACGGAGTAACAGAAGTTGAATTTTTTATTTCTGATTTCATGGTTTGACTTTGTTGAAGTATAAAGTTGTTTGTTTTAGGAATTCTGACATAAACATTATAAGATTCTTAATATGCACATTACACTATCAATAATAATGTCATTATGCCAGTAATGTCATTACTTGCGCAATTACTAGTTTTGGCAGCATTACACGATCATTCCTACAGTCAATATTATCATCGATACTATATAATTCATAAGTTCTAGTAAATCGTTTTGTATATGTAAGTAAATTTCCATTCTACACAATAAGGACCAGAAAAAACCATGTATTGCCATTATTTTGGTTTTATCCGTAAAAAGGAATGTGCATCGTCGACGCTGGGTTAAGGATTACCCACAGAAAAGCAAGCGGTATTCACACCACTGAGTGAGAGAAATTTTGAATAAGCAATGCTATCATGAAAACATGTGAGGTGCTCATATATGTAATGCGAGGTTATATAAATGTTCCGCGCTGGTTTGTAGGAATAAAAATCGTTCATTTTAAATTTATTTATTTGTATTTTCAGTTTCTCACGACTTCTGATGAATGAGTTAAAATTTGCTGATGATTTTGGTCAATGGCATCAATTTTATATTACCTTAGGGTCAATCGATGCCAAACATATTGGCATCAAAAAAACCTTTCAATTGCAGTGCCCTGTACTATAACTACAAAGGTTTTTATAGCATTGTTTTATTGGCAATTGTAATGCAAGAAAACAATTTCTAATGGTGGACGTTGGGATAATGGACGAATATCTGATGGTTGATTTGGGGAACTCATGAAGCAAGGAACACTAAATCTACCAAAACCTCACCCGTTACCAAATTCCAATGAAGAATATCCATATGCGTTAAACTTGTTGAAACCATTCTCCCGGAAATCCTTAGATGTAGCTCGATATTAAACGTATAATTGATTATCAAAGACTCGCGTAAAAAGGCTGAAATTATCACTATGGCGTGTTGTTTGTTATTTGCATAACTTCATGGGTAACAAACGAAAAATTCAGTTTTGTTGATGTCTAAAGTACATTACATAGAAATAGTACATCACATGCAAAAGAAAACCGAGATAAGTTATGTGCATATTACATAACACTGAAGAAAAATTGAAAAAGTAACTCAGTTGTTGATTAGGTTTAGTATACAAACTTATACACTGTAATTCAAATTATTTATTAGGAATGAATATCTTTTCTTTAATTAGGTACAAAAATTGTAAAAAAAATCCAGAAATTGTGTTTTGTGCCTGATGTTTATCTGAAGACGGTTAAGAAGAAAAATTTTCATAAAACAACGCCTCATGAGAGGTAGTAGATGAATTTGACAAGCCGGTTGGAGAAATTACTGTCCATGGTTCCACATTTATTTTAACCGAATTTTTATGAAGGCTTCTCTGTCGTGCTTCAAGGATAATGCCACTAATGGCTTTCTCAGCAAACATTCGTTGTCTTGAATCTAGTTATGTGAGTGACTACGCCCAAGCTATCGCAATAGCTGGAATGTTATTTTTTGCCGTGATTGAATTATCCAAATAGTTACAGACCTTCTGGAGCACTTCATTTTGCTTTGAATTGGTGCTCATTAGTCGTTTATTTAGTTCCGGTGGTGGTGATGACATTATATTTGAACGTGATGCAGTATGAGGAGCGGATATTGGACGTTTCATTACGTTAACTTCACTTTAGCGACCATCGATTTCTCAAGACTGAAAAGAAAATAAATATTTTCTAATTAATAACGATTTGAGTTTTGAATTTTATTCCTTGTAACCTCGACCATTTGTTGAATTACTAAATTAACTGTCTCCTCATATTTGTCCAAAAACTGGAGGGAATAACAGACCCATGAACTCTGTTGATATACTTTTGATACACCTTTTCCCGATCTCTTGGAATCAATTATTTTCCTTAACTCCTTTCTATAATTGGACCGAAACGTATTTATTTTATTTATTTATTAACACAACTCTTAATTTTCCGAAGAAGTGGTTAAAGTTTGTCTAATGCAACATTTCGTTTATTTTTGTTTGGTAATATTTCATAAAGCTCGATAAAATCTCGCAGATTCTTGGTATGCTCTTGGTATTGAAATTGATTCACTAAACTGAATATTTTCACTAATATTTTCAAAGGTTACAAATTCATTGTACTCAGAAAAATCCACGCTCAAATCGGCATCGTCCCAATCGTCCTCATCCATTTTTCATACAATTTTTGTATATTTATACTCTTTAAATAAATTGAAGTCCTTCGGTAAGATAAACTTGTCAGAACAAAATTTTTCGAATTTGACAGATTCAATTGTTTAATAGAGTAGAACTAAATAAAAGTATGTAATGGTATACAATGGTAATGACGAAAACCCTACACTGTTATTAATAATGACAGTATTGCCGTCAAAGCCAAGTAATGATGACCCGAAATCAAAAAATCCAGATTTACATGATTACTTAACATCATTCCTCAATAACACACGTTACACGATCAATATTAATGTCATTCCCAGAAAGTAATCACATTATTATTGATCGTGTAATGTGTGTTAAACTGATTTTGATTGTTCGGTTATCTAGGTTGAGTGTGTGAATACTATTAATCGACAAAGATTTAAATATTTAATGTTGAAAACACCTTATTTGGTGTCGCAATATCTAAAAACTAACAAACCAAATTATTACTGGCAAATAATTCAATTTTTTTGCATGTTCAATTATTTAAATTATCGCTCCATAATTAATTCGTCAACGACAATTGCGTTTTTCAAACATAATGCCTTATCCATAAATGAATAGTTTAAAAATTTGTTGATTGAAAAAACAAGAATGTGTTTTTTTAAATATCGTACATTTTAGTTTATTCATTACCTAATTGGTATAAAAATTATTTGTACTAGATATAGAATAGAATCTAAATTTGTAAAAATTAGTATTATATATGGTTTTCATACAATACAATTAAAAAATTAAAAAAACACATAAATTATTCAGCTAGACCAAAATTTATTTTAGTTGAAAGGTTGAATTACCATGCATGAAAAAATATCATTTAACATCTGTATCGTTCTTAATTGACTGTTACTCTTCGACCATTTTCTTCAAAGAAATATGAACCAGTCACTCTACCAGCATGAATTGCACACCACACAGTGATTTTATCTGGATGTAATGGTGTCTGAACAATTTTGTGTGGATTTTCATCACTCCAAATTCTGCAATCCTGTTTTTTACATAATCATTTAACCAAGAATGAGCTTCATCACTAAATAAAATTTTTCGATAAAAATGTTCCCCATTTCCAAGAGTCAAGAGAGCAAAATCAGCAAATAAACGACCTTTATGGTGGTCGAATGGCTTCATTTCTTAAACTAGTTGAATTTTGTAAGGATGGAAACCCAAATCTTTCTTAAAATTATCCATGTTGTTGTTTGAGAAAGATTTAATTGTTGGGAACGACGAGGAACCAATAAATTTGGATTTTCTCTTACATTTTCTGCTACCATATCAATATTCTCTTGTGCGCGTGCATTTAGCACTGGTACTATTTTATCACCGATTAACTGAATAATATCGTCCATGAAATCTTCTTAATTTTCTCTCAGTATTCACAAATGAGCACTCATTCTATAAAACAATTTAACTATCTCTAAACGTTAATGAAGCGTGTATCTTTCAATGTTTAAATTTCTTAACCTACTGATCACAAATGACATAAAAAATGTCAAAAAATAATACGCATAGTTGCCATTTTAACCATTTTAAATTATAACATTCCTATTGGAAAACTAATAAATTTACATATGTGGTGAGGAGGAAATATGAATCTCTTTAGTAGTTTCGAAAACAATCAATATAATTAAATCTAAGCAATTCACACTTAATCAAAACCACCTCTCTGTAGAAGGTTTTAGCCATGAGAAATATTTCAATCAATGTCAATTAATTGTTATTTTGCTTACATGGTTTCTCTATCTATCATATGTACACCAGTGCAATTTACTATCTCTTTCTATGAAAATTTCCCAATATGGGGTCTGGTGTGGTAAAATTGCCATAACTTATGATCACGTATCACAAATCCAAACTCCAAAATGTGACTTTTTTGATTCATTTTACAATTTTAAACACAAATAAATTCGATCGACCAACAAATATTATGATGCCGCCAAATTGAAATTGAAGAAATGTGAAAATACCACATGTAATCTATATAGTATTGCGGACATTGCATGTATACATGTTATATACAGATGGTAAATATACAAGGTGTTCGCGATTTACGGTATTATATATGAAAGAGCAGAAAAATAAAAATTTTCGGGTAAAGAATATCACTACGTCACTTATTGTTATATCGATTTCTTTAAAACTCCAAGTGGTAATAATCTAGTTTTGGTTTTATTCGGATAAGAACTATTTGTACTTCTTACAAAATGTTCAGTTACTATTCGATTTGAACCAAAAATAATAATTTTTGAAATAAAACTGCAAATAACGAAAAAATGTCGAAAAGTTATGTTCAAATTGATTTATTTCGAAATAGAGGTTTCAGTGCAAATTTTTTCTATAAGATTGTTGCTGGTGATTTAGATTATTACCACACCTTGAGTTTTTAAGATATTGGCAAAAAAATGACACACGATTTTTAAAATTTAACGATTTATAACTTCTTATGTTAATCGATTAGTATGATTCTTAATTTTCAGCGATCAAAATGGATGTGGCATCCCTTACATTAAAAATTATCTTCTTTTCGTATTTTTGTTTAAGAAAAGATTAACCACAGTTATCAGACAATTTTAGTTCGATAAACCACATAAAACAATCGATTGTGCACAAGCTTGTCAAGGGGCCGCCAAATCCATTGCCATTTTGTTTAATTTGGGTAGGAACACGATCAAAAACACTCAGTTATTCTACAATTATTGAATGTAACCCCGACTACGTTGCTCAATAAACGAACATTAAAACAAGAAATGAAGTATTTGTTTCGAAAATATTTATGCCTGACGGTACATTTGGCCGAACCATAGCCGAATTTACCTTTACACAGCGTCGTAATAATGCATTAAGCCCATGAAAGTATATTGCATACCGACATTTTATTTGATCTCGTTACAAAACTAACTCGATTTTAACCAGAATGAAAATTATCAACACCCAGATTCATTTTCGTATTACATCGACATCATTATAGAATCGATACTACAAACTAGCAAAAGTTATACAATTATATATAACACCATAACAGGTGTGTTAATCACCTGGTATATGAAAGTAACTGGATCTGCCAGTGTACGCTTTATTTTGTTAAACCTGGATTTATAAAATAATATAATTTTAATTCCCAAAATTTAGGTAAACCTCAATTTATACTGGGAAACTATAAGATGGCGACTTAGACCAAAGAACAGTGAAAAAAACAACAACGAAAGCAATAATCTACATTATCTACGAATTATCTACATACATGGTAATTTTTATGTTCCAGATAGATTTTGTGCGGCCACCAATTTGTTTTGGTTTCCATTTGACAGTTGTAGAGAGTGGTCGATAAAAATTTGTTTAAAAAGCATTAAATCTGCAGCAACGCTTTGAAATTATTAAAACATTTTATTTAAGTCAAAAATAAATTACTTGACTTTTTTAGTGTTAATCATGCGCCGAGCAAGTCAACCTGTCTGTGTGTAATGAATAATTTTGAAAATTTGCATTCACTGGGAAACAAAGTAGAGATCGGGCAGCAATTAAGCTACCGTACACCAGAAAAAATTGGTACAGTGAGGTAGAGTGTTGCTGAATGTCCAGGTACCCTCTTATCGACGCCTTACATAATAATTGGTAATGTCTCCATCATGTTTGTTAAACGCTCTCATTGAAGATTTGTATTTTTACCCGTATAAAATTCAATTAACACAAGAGCGACCGAAAAATTACCATAAACGGAGGCGAAATTGAAATGCTAGAGTTTGAACGAAAACGACCACTATTTTTGGCGAAAAAATCATTATGAGCGATGGGGCACATTTCGTGTTGGCTGGCTTTATTAATAAACAGAAAAGCCGTTATTGGAGCTCTGAAAATCCTCAAATGATACACAAAAGACCGGTCCACCCTCGTAGAAAAACTGTATGATGTGCTATTTGGTCGATGGCATCAGTGGGCTATATTTATTTGAGGATACAAGAGGCAATGCTGTAACAGTTACTGGTGACCGCTATCGGGACATGCTGGAATACTTTCAGGTACGCGAATAGAATCAATTAAACCTACAGAACATGTGCTACTACTGGCTTTCACGATCCCTTGATTTGACCACTCCCGATTTCTACATTCTACCTATTAATTAACCAGTCACAACCTCTATGCTTGAGGACAACATTAGAAACTAACATTGGAAGCAAGCCCAAAATTGTGTGTAAAAGTTAGGTAGCCAAAAAAGGTTATACAATAAAGGCACAATCAACGAGTTCTCTTTGGTTCGAAAGACTTGGATTCGAATGTAATTGTAAAATCCTTAGGTTCAACAATTATATATTTTTCTAGAATTATTATAGAATTTTTCTAACCCTTAGTTAATCTCATGTCATACTGTTAAAAGTATATTTCAAGCGAAATTTACATTTCTAGATGACATATTTCGTCAAAATCAGAAATAAACGAATTTTCTTACTCACTTTTCTCATCTGAGCTTAATGAACGAAATTCTTTGGTAACGTACTATTCCGGAATCCTTTTTCCTACTGCTTAGTAAACAGTGAATCCGTTTATCTTAGATGATATAGATTCTCTAGAAAATTCAACTACGTAAACGTGTTTTAGATATGGTAATTAAATTAATCAAATAATGACAAATAATTTCTTTTGTTATCCATCAGCATTGATTATTTTATTCGATCTTTCATTTATGTTTGCCGATTAAACGAACTTTTAGTACACCTATCTAAGTTATATATTGATGAGTCACCAAAACAATTTTAATTCATAATTTATAATTAGATAAATAATTTTAAAAATATTCCAAATTATAAATCTTTTAATATCTTATATTGGCGGCAAGACCACTTTATCTAAATATTCTTCGTAATCCAAAATAATATTTTCTGAAATTAAGTCGTGTATAGGATTGGCTCATCTTTGTAGGTATAAGCCGATAACATCAAAAAATTTATTTTTGTTCAAAACGCTAATCTTTCTAATCTTAATTTCGCTATTCATTTAATAAAATCACGGAAATCAGCTAGACCAAAATGTTTAGCGCTGGCATGCGCTACAATAAATTAAGCAATTCAATTTATATTGTTAATGTTAATTTATTCATTTTTTTAAATTTTGTGTCCATCATCGTTGACACCAAATATATCAAAATCAATTGCTTCTCTATTTCGTTTACAAATTTGGTTTCTATTCAATAAAGAAGCCATCAAAATGCATACAGTGTTCTTACAAAATATATATACAATTGATGTTACGACGTACCAATATCTATTAAAATTATGAAAAGGCTAAAAAGAGTCAAACATTGTTTCTATAATTCAGTTTCTAGTTTATTTTAAAATTAAAAGACGCAACCACACATTTTATAATATACACGTATTAAGACGGGCGCGCTTTTGATATACAATACATTTTAATTCGGCTAAATCCTGTTCTTTTGTGTATACATAAGTAAACTAGAAAATATTCTATAAATATATTATTATGTTATGATAAAAGATAAACTTTCATTAAGAAAATACCAAAAATAATAATAATAAATTAATCGAAAACAAACATACAAAATATTTATTATAACACATGTGGATAAAACAAATTTTCTTTATATTTAAAGCAAATTGAATTTAATTTTCTCACTCAAACATTTGTTTTAATACATTGCTACTTGAAGATTTTGTATAATCTTGTATCTTCTAATTAGTCCGATATAAAATCGAAAATGGTCTGTTATATAGAATTTTAATGAATATTTATTTATAATTGTGAGGTTTATGTATATAGTTATACAAATCTGCCGCAAGGTATTCTGGAATACGCAAATAAGTTCAATATCTCTAACCATGTATATGTTGCCTTGAGAAATATATAGTTTAATTTTTAACTAAAGGTCACATACATTTATTTTATTCTTTAGAAAATAATATAGGTAGTCACAATGCTTAATCAACGCTGAATATTAACCGTTGAATACCTTCTACCTAGGCCTAAAACTTGTTTCAAAATCAAGACGGTTGTTGGCCTTAAAAACGTAAAGCTTCATTTTGTATTGAACTCTCCATTCCGTCGCAGGTGCGTATATATAGATGAGTCCAAATAACGATAAATTACATAATTGTTTACCGGTTTATATATATAGATGTCTCTACGTAGTCGGTTTGTATATTGTATAAATAATAAAATTATTGACAAAACAATCATCATAAAAATTAATCGATCAACATATTTGTATCAGCCTTTCTCTTTCATATATTACAAATATATATGTACATGCATACAAACACAGTTACGCATATAGAAATCGTGTATGAAATGTCAAAATTCCATTATCATTTTCGTTTGAAATGGATAAAGTATTTTGTGAGAAAGATCTCAATTATTTTTATAAAATAAATTACATAAATAATTGGAATAATAATTTAATTCAATATTTAGATTTAAAAATAAATATATTTGCAAAATTGTAAATTATTTCGATATATTTTTGACAGTATATAACAGTATTGATTCAGCCATAATGCCTGGGGCGTGGCATATTTTTCTTTCTATGTGTAAATACAAATAACATTGTACCGACGTTTTATATACACAACGTGAACATTTTGCATGCGTAGACGTGCGGTTAATTTTGTATCGGACGGAATTTCTTTGGTGGTGGCAAACTTATAACCAACCTTTTATCTTTCGATAAGGGTGTATGGGTATTTGTTTTTATTGGTGTTGTTTCGTTGTGTCAAAAAATATGTACGGACCTAGGTTCTTATATTTATAGTATTTTTGGTTTATTTGGTTTTGAGCAATTAAACGATTATGATTAGTGGTTTGCTTTTGTTGGTACAAATGAATTTAGACATCTTGTTTTAGTTGTAGTTTTCAATTTTGTGATTTTTCATTTTTATCTGGAGTTTTAATTACTATTGTTGCGTTGGGTGTCCTATTATAGTGATTAGATAGCGTTTTTTGTTGTTGTTAAATATTGTGCTTAAACGAAAGTGATTATTTTTAATGGTTCTGTGCATTACCTTCCTTCCGTCGGTTTATATATAGCAAATATTTTGCTTCGATAAAGAACGATATACATTTTTAATTAAGATTTTCTTCATTTCTATATTCATCACATAAAATTGTTCTATTTTCGGATTCTTTTTTAATCAGAATTGAAATTTATGATAAGACATTTTCTTCGTTATTTTTCTTTTCTTTATTTTCCAATGTTCGTTTCTCTTCTTTTCATACGCGAGAAGATAATCTACTTTTTGATATATTCATTTCCTTATCAATATGCTCGATATCTTTACAAAGCGGATTTTATAGTAATATTCGAAAAAACACTTTTTGGAAACTGTTTAAACAGAAAAATTGATTTCAGAATTAATAGAATTCATTTTAAAATTGTGTTTGTATGTATAGCAATGGAAATGTATGAGGCATTACATAACTTCTATATAACCATTATACATAACATGTGGAAAACATTTAAATTTTGCGATGGTGTGCTGAAAGTTTATAATTATCGTTGGTGGTTATTTTTAAAATATGTGTAAGATGATAAAATAGTTTTTAAAATAATTATTTCAATGACCAATTTTATATTGATCGAATATAATGAATCTACAAGTTTTGTTATCTAGATGGGTTGCTACAATATCACTTCTGCGCAGTGCTTCAGTCATCGTATATATAGTATGCTTATTTCTGTAAGAAATGTATAATATGTGTATGATGGAACATCAATCTGTTTGACACTAACAGGGCTAACAACAATCTGAGTTGTTCAAAGAAAAAGAGATTCAGTTTATCAAATATTTACTGTAATTGTGTATCTAATTTTGGCGCTTATTCCTAAATTTCGAAAAATAATCTTTTACTTCATTTATAAGTAGGTGCTCTCGATGGTGAATATTTCAATCCGTCTTAATTATTTCAGTGTGGATGGTGGCCCGTGGATATGATCCCGTAAATCGTATAGTCCTGTCCAGTTTCTAAGCGTATTGTTAGTAGTAAAACGGTTTAGTATCAGATGAAGTCATGAATTATTTATGCTCTCATGATTTTAATTTGCACCTTATCGTTAAACGTGGCATAAAAGAAAATAAATTATGTTGCAATATTTCGTTTAATTAATAAAAGAGCTAAAAATTCTAAAGTAAGACCGGAAATGGTATCAAGATATTATCGTAAATATGAAGAATCATAACATGTCTAAAAATTATGTCTATATAACCATAGGCGGCATCGAATTTTTCAATTTAAGAAAATTATAGTTTTTATTTGGTCTTTCGCTATACATACTTGTAATATGTAAAATTTAACGGAAGTTCTTAGTATTATGCCAACCACCGAAAATAGTGTTATAGTTGACTAACACAACGAATTGTTGGCCAATACAATGGGACATTGAATCATGTCCGATTCTTCATCTCTTTCAACATAGCCTTTCCGAGTATCTGAAAGTAAATCATAAAACGAGTGACAATCCTGGGTTATTACTGATTTTAAATCCTGGAGATGGTTTAATTTGTTTAGGCAATCCTTAAGTACAACATGTACTTGTGAATGTTTGTTCAACTGTGGATAGTTTGAAATAGTGGCCACGATTTTGCATAAACTAAAATTTTATTGAACCTATATGTGGTCATCAATCAGGATCATACAAAATGGTCTGTCACTTGAATATCTGCTTGGTCGGATTGTGGTATAGCGTTTCTGATTAGAGATTCTGAGCAAGTGAATATGGCTCAGGTTTGTATACAGCTTTCTTGGGTGCTGATGTTAAAGTTCGATTAGAAATTCGAATACTCGATTTATAAAATTATTTTCAATGCTAGTATTTAAGGAACCGCATTCTATTTAAGTTGGCTCTTTAGTAAACTATTTACGAAAACGTTGTAATTTATCTTAGACGGACCAAATATCTATAATTATTATTTTCATGACTTTCACAGCGAAGAACAATTTTTGACTCGCCATCATGCAGAAAAGAAGTAGTAATGGTATGGGGTTCAATTGTATATTGGGGTGCTCTTAAACTGAATGTTGTTTCCAATAAAATACTTGGAAATTCATATAAGGATATGCTGTAATGCTTGCTCTTCAGTAGATTTTTGAACATAATATTACGCCAATACTTAATACCCGTGCTGTAAAGTTTTGGATTACGTGTTAAAACATTAATTTATTACCATGGTCACCTTATTCCTCCGATTTAAATACTATCGAAAATGTGGGGCTAGTTCACTAACAAAGTTTATGAAAAGGACAAATAATACGATCTAATGAAGAGCTGATTGCAGGAATTGAAGCTGTCTGAGCAGAGATTTCGTTGAACTGCTTAAAATCTTTATGATTCTCTCAAATAATGGGGGTAGTACATTCCCATTTAAAAAAAATTAAAATAAAAATATAAATGATTCTGTTTTCGTTATTTTTCTAAATTGCGTCTAATCAACTGAACCGAAAAAATAACATTAAATTTGAACTTATTTTAAAAAAATGGAAAAACAAGTTAAGTTGCTTCTCAGCCATTTTATTCAGCCATAACAAATAATTTTTCTTCAAATTTATTAATGCATAATGAATACATATCATTACAATTTTAAACTTTCATATTTATTACTTTAACCAAAGGGGCCAGGCGACTATTTACAGCTACCGGCAAACCTGAATAATTTAAAAAAAATTGCATATTTATCGACGAAGTGTAATTGTTTGCAATAACTGACAATCACAATGCATATAATAACCAACTAAACGCATGTCAAGTTGGATATCTTTATGGGCATTGTGTAAACATACATAAATGATGATTTTGTTATATGACTTCCTCCTCTTTCAATTCACGAACGAAAAAAGGTGATATTTCCTTTCATAATTTCATTCGATCGAGAACAATGGTGGCCAAAAATAATTGTATTCTATTTTACATTAATAAAGTTTTATTGTGTCAGGATATAAATATTTATATTAGATTGCGTGTTTGGTGTGCATAAGGAAAACCACGATATAAATAATAAACAGCTGAGCAACGTGTCTTAATAATCTTGCGCTCATGTTCTCCTCTTTCCTTTACATGTAATGGTATATAGGAACACCATACCAATATAGTTTTTCTTATCTCTAAGTTCGAGAGACATAACTCTATCGGAAGTCAATCCGATAGAGAATACAGTAACGCAAAACCCTCACAACCATAAATTTTTGGTTTAGTATTGAATAATCCGCAGATTAGTGACAATATAAATGAAGTTCTCGATGATATTCAGGGTCGATGAATAAATTGTATGAATATCAGGAAATTCGAAATTTATTGGGTGTGGTTTGTTGGTATATTATTGTGAATTGCTGTTCCCTCGACCTTGGGGTCGACGGTCGTCTTTTATAAACGAGCCATCATTTTCTCTGTAATCTCCGATTGCTTTTTCAATGAATTCGCTCAAATGTTTTTCCATTTTATACGATTTAACCTCACTTTTTTCCGTTCTACAAAATGTAAAATTTAGGTTCTATTTCTTTTAAATTGTTGTGAATTATTTTAATTGAAAATATATTAAGCATTATAGGTCGCATGCATAAAACAGCGTACTCAACAAGTATATATCAGCAATACAGTGGATACAACACGAATCGATTACACTAGCAATATGAGTGAGTACATGCTGCACAACATCCACTGATGCAAATAAGATTGAGTTGAAACTGTTTAGAAATTAAAAACTTCTTTGAAAAGACCCCTATAATGTAACCTTTACAGATAAAGTTTCCACCGCAAATTAAATTAGCAAGAATCAAAAAGCCACTGTTACGCTTTATGGAGGTCTCAAATTCACGTGTACTTCGGCTCTATTCCTCAACCATCAGGGCCATTTGATTTTATAGAATTAATGTTTCATTTTCCTTTCATTTTATATTTTACTGATACAACGGGTTAAACGAAATTTTTTGATAAATTATTTAATAAATAGTTCCAACAAAGCTTAGGGGCTATCTTTGAATAAAAATTCCTGAAATTCTCTTTGAGTGAGTAATAAATATGTATTTCATAAATTCATATTATATAATTAACCCATTGAACTTGATTTTTACCGGATTAAGATGAAATTACGAAACCGAGCTAGCATATTTTTAATAGACGGACATTTTTGAATCGATTTTTTCAATAATATTATGTATGGTATATTTGAAATCATCAAAGTATTTTTAAACAAACTTCAGCTTTTGTAAATTATGTAGAAACACTAGCCGACCCGACAGACGTTGTCCTGCCAACGTTCGGCTTTGATTTCGTGGCCACTACTAGCAAGATTAACGGTTTCAGCAAACGTTTTTTCGATATCAAATTTTCGATAAAATGGCATTTGATTTTGAGTTTGACATTTCAATATTTTCGTTTCGTCATTGTGTGATTTGCTGTTGCCCAAAGCATAATTAAAAAATGAGTCCAATTTATCGTTATCCTGCGCCGTTCAATTCTCGTGTCATAGCCGGACAATGTTTGGGACTTGTCATTGGCAGATTTAGCGAAAGAGGCAGTACTTTTCGTGAGATTGATGGTGAGTATAATAAGTTGTAAAAAAGATATTGGTGTTGTATACGTAACGTACGTGTGTAAAAGTATCGATCGATAGATTGTGCCTGTTGCTGGATTTCTTTGTTTGTTATTGAAATGATATCCATCTCCTCGTTTTCAAAATAACAATGGATATTGCAAAGTGTCGTAAGAAGGATGGCTGTTAGAATTGTCGGCACTGTGTTATTTCATTGTATATTATCTCTGCGTCAGATCTGTATATTTTGACTTCATCAACAGTTGGTGCATTGTATCGGCCTAAGTGGTTTCCAGCTAGTACTTTGTCTGCTTTGATGAAGATCAGAAAATTGTTGTTTTGCAGTCTGTTTGAAACGGTATTGAACAACTGGATCAACTGGTTATGACTTTGCAAAAACGGTTCCAAAGTCGCCGCAATTTATCGCTCCTCCATCTACTCGATGTAATTTTATTGTCAGCTTGTGTTTATTTTTTGCTCGATTCAAAATTGCGACCATCCTCATTCTGAACGTTTTTTGTTGCTCCAAATGATGTCATTTGGAAGCAAGAATGCATGCAAAATACGAATTTTATGCAAAATAATTTTGATTGAGGTGTGACTCCAGCCAGTAGTGGTTTCAGTGGTTCTGGTGGCGAATTCAATCATGGCAGTAGAACTTTTCTGTAGGTGCAGCACAAACCGGCCGATTCACTTTTGGATTTGAATACATGGCAGTGTTGCCATTTTATTGTCCATAGCGAAGATGATAATTTTTTGAATGTGACGAATAGTCGAAGTCCGACTCATATTCGAACGCAAGGCGGAGAAGTAGTGCACGTGTCAAAGCGCGATGTACTTGCAACCGCTGTTCATATGTGTGTCGGTGGCTCGTTGACGTATCTGTCTTTGTCTCATTGCATTAGCTCGACGGAGTTCGCAGCGTTGCTGCGTCACTTTCATTTGCACGAGTATTTGCAACATAGTCCAACCGTTTAGAAGAAGTTCAGTGACATACACACGTACAGATGAATCATATATATAAAGATGCGTGAATGCGCGATGTACTTGCAAGCGCTGTCGTTTATGTGTTCTATGTGTGTCGGTGGCTTGTTGACGCACCTGTCTTTGTCTTAATGCATTAACTGGACGGCGCTCATTGCGTTGCTGCGTCACTTTCATTTGCACATATATTTGAAGCTGGTCTTTTAAATTTGCATTGCCCCATAATTGATTTTCTGCCATTATATTTAACCGACGGGTGTGTGGACTATTTGTGAATTCCGTGTAGGTCTATAAATATTTCCTCCTCGTCCACGAAGACGTACCATTGTTCTTTAATAAACACACAACACAGAAATATAAGTAACTTTTATTTGGATGGATGTTATAATTTGTTGAGCAAACTTTCATGTTCATCATATTTATTTTTGATGAACCGTTTAACACTTCGTAAATCTCATATAATTATTGAATGCACATTTATATAATTAAAATTCATAGAAGGTTATGTAAGATATTCACTTCAGCATTGCATCTTACACATTTGCACAAAGTATCTATTTAAGTGGTTCATTTATGACTTAAAACGTTATTTCAATATGTTTTGTAGCTGAATAATACACTCAATATATACGCAAATATGATACGTGTAATATGGAAACACGGCGAACAGAAATTGAAATGTCAAAACAACGCCAAGCTATACATGTATTGATGCGTATGGCAAATACCACAGAATTCGACATCAGCGCCACCTATAGTGCACAAACATAACTATGAATTATTCTCAGAAGGTCAATTATTCACGAACTAAAGATTCTTTTCAATTTATTAAATATTGGGGAGTTGTGGGGGTGAAATTGTGGAGTTAATTGTTCTGATATGCGAAAAATCTTAAACAAATATAAAACAAATTTTCTATAACCCGATCGCAGCGACACCTACCAGGTAT
The DNA here is from genome assembly GCA_963691935.1 of Nephrotoma guestfalica. Classification (NCBI taxonomy): domain Eukaryota; kingdom Metazoa; phylum Arthropoda; class Insecta; order Diptera; family Tipulidae; genus Nephrotoma; species Nephrotoma guestfalica. The sequence continues at coordinate 220,307,168 of OY829913.1, read as the reverse complement.
AATTTTGAATCTAAGGTGGTGAGGCAGGGGAATGAAATTTTGGAGTATTATTTTCTGATATGCAAAAAACCTTAAAATAATAAAAAAAAATCGTAAAACATAAAATAAAAATTCTTAGAACCCGAACGCACCGCCACCTACTGTGTTCAATTCTAAATCTAAACCATCATGCGGCTCACTCAACTCAGTTACATACACAAAATTGGAACACAAAATTCGGCGAGTTATAAGCGAGATACAGCCGCAATTGCTGCGAATAGTGATCGAAAATTGGACCTCAAGATTACGCCATGTACACGCCAGCCGCGGCGGCCACATAGCCGAAATCATATTCAAGCATTAATTCAAATATTCAAATGTTTTTCTTTGTTTCTTTCATATAACATGACGTCCATCGAGTAACATAGTCTGAGAAACAAACTAGCCTTTGGGTGGAGCGCGGTACTATCTAGGATACCAGTTCTGTTACATGCACTTTTCGTACACTGATATTCAAGTCACAGCAATAATCCGCGTAGCAGTTTGCAAAGGTACTTACTTTACTGCCTACATGACGCAACACCCCAAGAGCAGCGAAGCGTGTTCCAAGCGATCTGCACTATCGGCTGAGTAGGATCTTATCAAGCGACAGTTTGTGAACGAATTGTGTCCTTTTTTGAGGTTATGAGTAACTGCAAAGAGCCATAAATTGATGCTAATATAAAAATGTCTATATTGTACATTCTATATTATGATTTTGCAAATTTGCTGATCGCTGCTGCTGCTTGGTGTGTTTCATCCTGACCGCACTTGAAAATGTATAAAAGCTGAGCCACCTTTAAATACAGTCGCTTCCCCTGTTCTTTCTCATAATAACTAGTTTAAATTTATATTTTTATAAATAAATTTTTGTAAATGAATACAGAAATATTCAATTGTAATTTTCAATTTCAATAGAAATACACATAATTACGAAATCAATATATTTACAGGGTGAGCCATAAGTCACTGAACATTTTATTTTTTATATAATTTTTTAATTTTTATTGAAAATGAATAATTTTGATTATAAAAGATAGTTTTAATCACGAAGAGCTTTAAAACAAATACAATTTTAAAAATAATATCTGTTAGATGTCTGCCATCAGCCTCTACGTAAGCTGCTGCTCTCTGCTATACCTGATCCATAACTGAAGCCAAAACTGGTTGATCAATCGCAATAATTTCATTTATTATGTTGTCTTTTGGTTGTTGCAGTCCTTGCGGTTTATTTGCGTATACGCGATCTTTCAATTGTCCCCACAAAAGAATTCTGGTGGTGTTAAGTCGACCGTGATGGCCAATTAACATCTCCAAATCGTGAAACGATACAGTTACCAAAAGCCGTTCGCAGCAAATTCATTGTTTCCCTTGCAGTATGGGACGTAACTCCGTCTTGTTGAAACCACATTTCTTGACTATTATCAAATTTAGGAAACAAAAAATTTTCTAACATAGTCCGGTAACGCTCACAATTTACAGTCAATGCATTGCAATCTTCGTTTGGGAAGAAGTACGGGCCGTATATCTTGTCTGCTCATGTTCCGCACCAACTGTGACTCTAACTGGATGCCACGGACGCTGTTGAATCACTGTTGGATTTTCAGTACCCCAGATTTTAAAATTTTGCTTATTAACATAACCACTTAAATAGAAATGCGCTTCATTGGTCATTATAATTTTTTTCATAAAATCATGATCATACGTTAATAATTTGGTCAATTTTGCACAAAATATTATGCGGGTTGCATAATCTTTCGGCAAAATGTCATATACCATTTGTATCTTGTTCGGAAACAGCAATACATTTTTTTCATTATTCTTCGCAGTGAAGTTCTGGACATTTGAAGCTGAGTGGAACGTTTACTAGTCGATGTTTCAGGGATCTCGTTTACATCCCGAACTCGTTCGATATCTTCGCTTCGTGCTTCAAGCGGTCTTCCACTCCAAGATAAGGCACTAACAGATCCCGATGACTGAAAACGGGCGACTAGATTGCGTACTTGATTTTGTGATGGTGGATTTCTGGTGTTAAAAAATTTCGATATTTTCTTTGGGTTTGAATTATTAATTTTTTAAAAACAAGATAAAACTCAACAATTTTTGCTCGTTCCTCAATTGTATACATGGTTACTGAATCTCCCAAACGTTGATGACAAACAACTGAAAAATAAAAAGAGAAAAAGAAATGCAAAATAAAAAAATTATATCAAAAATACAATGTTCAGTGACTTACGGCCCACCGTTTCAGCGCAAATCGGCGTATTTTATGTTTTTTTAGTCACCTTAAAATTTTACAAGAATTACAATTAAAGGGTTTAAGGAGAGAAGAAACTGGGTAACTTTTAATACAACTAGCAGATTTTTATAGTCACTTGGAACGACGAACTAGCGGCATCGGAGTGTTAATAAGGTAAATTTTTTAAAGATTCATAAGATGTCTGCTTTAGTGCGTGTTGTCTGTCTAATTTTCATATAAAGGGTGTAGTCAATAACTAACAGCATTCGTTTATCAGACTGAACTGTTTAATTTTCTATCAAATAAATCTTTTGTGGGATTTCTATTCAATTTGCTGCCTAATCAACTTACATGCATTTCCGCACAACTAAACAGAAAGTGAAATTCTATAGAAAAATATTAAAATTCTGTGTACCTTTAAATCATTTTCAATAATTACAAATTACATAATATTATCTGATTTTCAAATAAGTGTTTTTTGAAAGTTTTCTAAAATAATAATTAAAATTACTTGTCTGAATTTTAATTCATAAAAATTAATTCAAAATTTGGTTATTTTATCTTTAACTGTTGCGACTCTTTAAATCATAGATGGCTCTCATAAAAGTCATCAATAACAAATTTCGTTTTGTTTTGCAAGTGCATAATTGCACGACTACATTATTCCTTAATCAAGACTTTTTAATTAATGTATTTATTTATAACAAAACTTTTTCAAATTTAGCTTTGTTAAGTATATCTGACCTCCTTACCCGTTTGTGTAACTGAAGAACATTAATTTCAGTGAAAATAAAATATGGAAAAATTCATCAACATTCAAATGTATTTTTATCATACTGAAAAAATTATTATCGTTGTATCCACCGTTTTCATTGTAACCATAAAAATAGAAACAAGAACCTATAAACCACTCTAAACTAAAACAACAACAACGCTCGAACAATTTAAATAAAATATTATGTTTTATGCAACATAAACAACAAACAAAAAATCTAATTTTCTAAAAATAAAAAAAAAAATTGGAGAAAACATATAAATTTGTAATGCAATTTTGTCCGTCCAAAATATAATAAACTTTAGCAATATATACTCGTATATTCAAATTAGATTGCATAAAAAATAGCTGTAGCGATATACTAAAACGTTACATGATGAGATGAAAATAACCTCCATTATCTTAGCAAAATATTGATGTTGACTATACGAGCATGCATATACGATGGAAACCCTCGCATAAAATTTAGAAAAATATTTATACCCGAAAAATATGGAAAACATTTTCCCGCAGTTTCTTCCGTTTTGCGATTTTCATTTTCGTTTCAATAAATAATCATATATGTATAAATGATTGATTGGATTAGCTCAGACGTACAAGGCGATCCAGAGAAATGGAAATTTAGATGATGATTTGTTTAGATAAGCGGGTTACAATAATAATAATAACAATATATAGGGAGGGAGCTTCTCGGTCGAAAAAACATTTCACCGTCTGGAACAATCCGTCTAATTTAGTCGCAAAAATATTTTTTTGCTGCGTTATGTCGATATCTAAAAGTAGCATATAATGTTTTATGATTGAAAGTTTCTCCCAACATTTTTGTTAGCTCGTATACAAAATATTTTTCTAATTTATTTAAAACAGAAAATTGTGTTTACATATTTAGTAAACCGAAATATATTTACGAATATTTAACTCGAGCATATATTTGAATTTCAAAGTGGAAATAAAACCAAAATATTTTACTGATAAAGGGATCATATATTTAGACATATACGAGTATTGGAATATCAAATTGGACATCTGAAAATATCAAAATCGTACCCATGAGAAAATTTATGGTTTTCGTATTTCAGATTGGTACTGTTTGCATTTTGGAAAAGAAATATAATATAATTTTAACTATAAAGTTAATTTAAAATTATGAATTCAATTATTAGCAGTGCGATTTGCTTTAAAATTGGGTCTTCTAAGCTTCAAATTTTCTAAGCTCTACACGTTGAAGTTGATGAAAATTTTAATAGATAGAGTTTAATATGAAGCAAGCTTCATATTCCGGGACCACAAAAATTTGTCTTCTTTTTGGCGTTTCTTTATGAAGGATTAACTGTATAAACGAAACTTAAAAGTGGCAGGCCGAGAGAACTGGGAACAAGAAATTGAAATTAAATGTTTTAAAGGTGCTTAACAAAAACTCTCTCCAAGTCTGTTCGATTCGAGCCAAATTTTGCTTGCATCTGAAAATTGATTTCTCTATTACGTTGTCTGCAATATTACAGCATTAACTGAACAAATCGATTTCGTCAATCGGACGAAAGAAGTTTTTTAGAAAAGATGTTCGTCTGGCAAACGATCTATAAATGTGGCTTTACAAGCATCCAAATTTTGACGAAATCAACAAAAAACACTGAAATCAATATGAACGATTGCTTAAAAATAGCTCTAATACAAGTACGAAAACAAAACAATTCCACAATAATCTGGTTCGGGTTTGGTTTGGGCTTATTATTAAAAAAAAACTTTGGTGTGGGTCCTCCGAAAAGAAGTGCATCTTCCAAGCACAATCGGAAGATATTGGGCAATTATGAAACGATATTTGTGAAAACATCGACGATCTGTAAAAACAGTTGCAGACCTGAGAAAAATTATCAATCTGCTCAAAGCAAAATGGATTTAAATTCCGTGCAAGACTTTATGAGAAACATCAAAGGAAAAATTCTTGAATTCCATTGACACTGTCATTGTTAAATTAAATTAAATATTTTTGTTTATATAGCTTTATCAATATAAAATAAAAATAAAATACAAATTTAAAAACTTTTGTATATAAATGAGCAGTGTACGCAGTCATTTAAAATAGTCCATGCCTTACGCGACAGACCTTAGTTGTATATCTAAAGTTAATTTTTTTAGTCGAGTAGAGTGATTTTTAGCCGAGGCCAAAGACTAAGCGAGAGCAACAAAATCCTTTGCGCTCGTGCTACACACAATATTTCTTCTAGGATTTTCCATACAAATTATATTAAAACTTGTATTTAAAATTATTTGGGTTAAAAATGTTTAACTACTAGCAGACTAAAAATATTTAAACATTCGAAATTGTTCTATTCGTCTTGCTGTGCGAGCCACAAGTACTATATACTCGAGCGTAAAAGTGCGAGAAAATTTTGAAAGCTGGAATGACTAGGACCAGATATCACGGCTTTGATTGGAATACAAAAGTATTTGGTTGCAAATTCTAACGTTATGTACGATAAATATAATTTTAACACGGCTAATCCAATAGAGAATAAAAGTTTCGATACGTATTTTATTCGTGTATACAGCCTCATTAAATTGTGTGAGACTATCTAGAGAATGTGTCAGACTAGTTGCTGAAAGATCGAATTGTTGTCGGTATTAGAAATAATTCTGCCACGAAAAAGTTAATGGAAAAGAGTGATTTAACCATTGATACTTACAGATTCAATGAAGCTGCACAAAGCAGAGTCAAATTCTCATAACACGAATATTGAGAATAACATTGCTGTTAATAAAATCGAAAACACAAAAACAAGTGTCAAACAAGTGTTTGAGAAAATACCAATATATCAAATGTCAAAATGTAATATTTGTAAATACAAGCACCACTTTGAATCATGCTGTAGATATGTACAAATAATGAATTTAATAAGAAATCGGCAAGTCATCGATCCAAATATAAAGTAAACAAATTAACCGCGATGGCAATCCAGTTTTGATGACGCTGTATAAATATAAGTAGAATATATGAAATTAAGACATCTTTCAATAAACGCAAAATTACGGCAAATCTATGATTGAAGTTTAATTTAATCTGAAAAGATGTTAGATACATTTTACACACAGAATATAATGCATGCGTAATAAGCTGGCATCAATATTCGGAGTATATGAATAACTCCATTATAGAGATACTTAGCTACCAAACCAAAAAGGACTGGTTAATTTTAATGGACATCCTGCACCATCCAACAGGAGAGGCACATATTCCGTGCTTAGTCGAAAATCGAAAGGTATTTTTATTATTCAAAATGATAAAGCACAGCACATGCAGAAAACCAATGGCCACCAAATATACGTGATGTGGCGGATGTGTTAGAAGTGTATTATAAATTCCAACGCGAACTTTCAACGGGAAATGGACTTATATTTAGGAATGATAAAGTAATGATTCCGTACAATTTTTATAAATTAATCATCGAAAAGGTAAATGTCAATCATAATGGAATCGAGGCAATATTAAATTTTGCTAAACAAAACAATTTCTGGCCTGGAATGACAGGAAATAATAAATAAACTAAACAATTCGTATGCATATATGTCAAATATTTTGATGTACAACAGAAATCACCAATGCAAACACATGAAGTGCCAAATTATCCGATTCAAATAATTTCAATATATGTTTTCTTCGAACAAATCAGAAACCACCAAGGCCACCATTTTTAGCAAGGCAAAAAATATGTTTAATAATTTATTGTACTATTGTTCATTACTCAGAAGTCAACGATGGAACGAGATGGTGGAACAAACTTCATATCCAGAGAATTCAGGTAGTGCAACCCATTAAAATAGATATGTTTCGTTACACTTTGCTTTTCGCTTTTTTCGTAATATTTATTGTATTGTATTGGGGGTGGAACTGGAATTTTTTACAAATTAATTGTAATATATAGGGTTTTCCAATAAGAGTGATATGATTCGCAATAATTCAATTGTTGCACTTGCTGTGTGGCACGTAGCCCCGTCTTGTTGGAACCAAATTTTGTCAAGATCAACTTCTTCCAATTTCGGCCATAAAAAGTTGGTTATCATCGATCTAAACCGATCTCCATTGACAGTAACGGTGTTACCAGCATCATTTCGAAAAAAAATACGGGCCGATAATTTCACCAGACCAAAAACCACACCAAACTGCCAATTTGGGTGAATGTAATGGTTTTTCATGAATAATTTGTGGATTTTGTTCGCACCAGAATCGACAGTTTTGTTTATTTACCGCACCACTCAGATGAAAGTGAGCCTCATCGGAGAAGATGATTTTCTTAAAAAAATCGTTATCGTTTTCAAGTTGTTCCAAGGCAAAATTAGCAAATTCACGACGCTGAATGAAATTGTATGACAAAATTGTAAACATTACTGAATACAATGAAACAAAAAATGACAGATCATAACATATTACAAATGGCCGAAACGTCACTTAAAAATCATATCATTCCTATTGGAAAACCCATTATAAGCATACTTCAACCCCCCCCCAGCAAACTACTCCAAAAAGGAGCAATCCATTAAAACCCATTTTTTTCTTTATAGATCACGATTTTTTGGATTTTTGTTAATATTTATTGTATCGCACTGGAGTGAGGGCGATACTAGACGGTTTTAAAAAATAATAAAAAAGTATTTTGAATAGTTCAATCTCAAAACCACTAGCCATAAGAAGTGCAACTCTTTAAAACCCATATTTATCTGTCTAAGTAATAGACTTGCTATAAATGTAAGAGCTTAGAACAGCCCACACCAATCGAAACTGATACAAATGCTTAGAATCACCTTCCTGTATTGTAAAATGTTACTCCTGTATTTTTTACAACAGCCCACACCAACAAAAATCGAATGTCATCGAATTTATTACAACAGCTTTTACCCTTGAAATCACTCAGCTCACTCAATTAGTCACTCAGCCTAGGCGGGCCAAATAACCCAATTGAATTTTGAAAGTAATTCGTTGCACTAATTTTTGTTGGAACGAAAAAAGCAATATACGATTACATATCGATAACGACACTTGATACACTTCAATACCACGAAGACATCACTTCTATTTATTCGAAATCTTTCACGGTCGCAAATAACAACGTATAGAAGTTGAGCTTTAGTGGAAGTATCGTGTTAGATTTTGCAAAAAAATAAAGATCGCCAAAAAAAATAGCTAGAAATTTTGTTTTCATATTTTTTGACCATTTTATTTTTTAGAAATATGAAATGTGCTGGAACAGGAACAATACGAGAAGATTGTTTGGAAAAAATTAAGATAAAAAGCAGATTAATAAACAGTTACGGGAATATTACGAAAGCTTCATATATGAACAAAATTAACTAGTTCTTACAAGATTACGAAGGACAATAAAAATCTCCGTATATTGGAAAATGCATTTGGTAGAAATCCGCTAGCAACGACTCACCAATATAGTCATTCAGAGCAATAAAAACTTGATACTCCGCACAATCATAGCCGTACGTAATCACTACCAGTGGAACGGTATATTTTCAATTATCGGGTGAAAATTAGTGGCTCGACGAGAGCTAGTTAAAGCTTTACTCATACAATATGGGAAGCTGCACAAAATGGGAAGACTTTGTAGGTTATCTCGCTTAAGAAGTGCGATTAAAGTACAGTTTCAACTGGAATGTAGGCAATGTCAGTCACATAACGTCACGCAAATTCCGCTGAATTTCATAAAAATTTAAAATAAATTGTAAAAATTTGTTCAAATTTTTGTTCATAAATTGCTATAAATTTTTATATTTTAAAAATTTTTTTCTAAGTATTATTGAATTTTGTTTTGTTTGAATTTGGGAATTTTTTTTTTTGATAATGATAAGTGACGCATTTGTGCAGTTCTTCATATTTCGGCACTCGTTGAATATCATTTTTTTGATCTTCACTAATTGGTTAATACAGTTCTTGAGGTTAACGGGTAGGCAGAGTGCAAACGACGTACCATCTACTGATTGATTCTCTACTCAGTTTGGGCATTTCCAGAAAAAAACTTACGGAATTTTGAAAATGAATATTATAAAACTTTCCGGCAGATAGCCAGCGATTATTTTAATTTTCATTAAAAGTAATGTATGTGAATAAAATTTAATTTTTTGTGGCATTGCGAATTACATTACATAGCGTACATCACACCGCTCAAGATGCAGCATTCGATAATAATATGCGGTTACAACTAAAGGAGGAGCTTCTTCTTGAACGTCTTGGTGAACAAATAATTTCCAAAAAATCTGTTTCGCTTAGCGTCCTAGTTCACTTTATTCGATTGCTCTTGAATTCTATTTGTAGGACTACTTGAAACGGATCGTGAATGTCAACAAATCGGAAATAATTAAATAACTTACGCAGAATATTTATGCTGAAATAAGAAATTTAGACTCAGAACCTTTACAATTGGTAATGGAGAACAATCTTGAATGAGCCAATAATATGTATCACCAGCAAGGTAATGCCACTCGTTTGAGGATATCATAATTTCATTATAGTTCAAAAATGTAGTAACATAGTTAAATTTTAGATAAGCTGATGCTAATTTTAGATGCTGATAAAATCACACGGCCATTACAAATAACAGGTCAAAACCTATAAATAAACTAAGCGAAAACCAATTTAATGTCCTCAGTGTGAACGTAATTACGTTTATTATGTAATTCACAAAATATAGAATACAAGAGATCAAAGATCTTTAGTATTCCGGATTGATGGTAATTTTCAAAATTTCACATTTTACAACCATTACATTTCACACTTTTTTTGTTAGGTTAAATTTGAACACTTACAATAGTTGAGATATTAAAACATGTTTTACGATCACAAAATTGGACGACAACGGAGGTACTGGAGGCAATAATGGAGAAACAGGACGTACACGATTTCCTACACATTCAGGAAGTCAATGTAATCTTGTTTGGTATTGTCTTGTTGCGAACTGAGATTTTTAAGAAGTTATGCTTGGGTCTTTCCTTGAATGTATATCAGCAGTTGGTAACCAAATATTTTAATTGTCGAATGACAAATATTTATATTTTGAGAATACTTAGGCATTTGTTCAGGACTAAACACAGATACTTAATGTTTTTCGTTCTAACCAATCGCTTCTTTATTGTTTTTGTTGCTTTGATAATTTCACTGGTATTAAAAAAATTTATTTGAAACTGAACATAATAAATTTCAGGATCATTGAAAGAGAAACGTAACTTAAAGAAGTAACAATTTACGTCAATAACGAGTATGATAGCTTCATGTGTACTTACTGCTAATGTGCATACAACTTGGAATGAAATAATTTATTGAAAATAATAGAAAGGCTATACGTTTTTTGTAGTAGTCGTCTAATAAAACTTAAATTGTTCGCAGATTATAATAAACGGCCAACAATCGTCTTATAAGCCGCCATCGGTATTAATTCTACATGAATTAATTTCAATAACCAATAAGATTATTATACTTGATTTTTAAGATGATCCAATAAAAGCAAATTAAATTGTAACAAATTATGCTAGTGCAATACATTGTGCATACACAACACGTAAACAAAAACAACTTTCATAATAAATAATGAACTATGGAATCCACAAGATGTAGTTTTTAATTGCTTTGGTAGCAAACATTAAATATAAAATAATTATTTTTGAATTGTTCGTGCACTTTAGATATGGATGTGTATATAGGATTAAGTGCAATCGTTTCGTCGTGTAATATCCAAATTCGAAAGAGGTTTTCGATATAAAAAATATTGTAAAACTGATCAATAATTGAAGCCAAAGCTAAATATACCATATATAATAATGGATTTCAATGTAACTATCTAACTATAAGCTTTTCTATCTTCGCCTTTAAGAATTACTTAAATGCAAAAATATAAATTGCTATCAAATATTTCGGAATGAAACAGCATATAACTTTCCAATTCTTCGGAGTATTAGATATATTTAAGATAATTGCACCTAGCAGAATTGCATTCGTGTCTGCAAGATTCAATTTTTTGTTTTATTCAGACCGGGTGTCTTGCTGATCTCTATTGCTTGCCTTGTACTTAATACTCCCAATATAAAGTTGTCAAATTTTGACACGGTTGTGGAGGGATTGGGATAAGTACCTACTTATAACAGTAACTAATTATTTGAGAACATCAGGATCAGATTAAAAGGATTCAGCCAATAGTTGATCAATATCTAGTTCAGTATTTTTCTATCTTACTCCATACAACTATAGTAGATATAAAGCTAGTTTAGGCTCTCCGTAAATTCGTAGGGTCGTAAAGTGTGTTAGCATTTCTGCATTCTTCCATTTTAACCTGATGATGATGAGCTTTTAATTTTACATCAGTTTTGCAACTGTTCTATTTATAAATTTGAGGCTAGTTCTAAATTATAAACTGAATTTTATTATTAGTTGGATTTTAATGACACCTAAGGCTAAGATAACAGGATAACCTACGACTAAAAGTTAATTACTAAATTCTTAGTTGAATATCTAAATGTTAATGCAGCAGTTTGTAACAAAAGAACTGTAACTCATATTTACATTCATCCCCTTCGAAGTAAACTTAGTTACTAAATCTTAAATTTCTATAATGCTTTACAATCATAATTTTTCCTGTATGACGTAAAATAAAAGGATTATTAATTTATGTTTAAAATTAAGGACATAATGCTTATTTTGAAAAGATAAAGTAACTTTAATTATCACGTAGTTCTATGATATCATTAAACTTATGTGTGCTCGTTCAAATCGCATTCATTTGACGTTTGTTCAAAATATTTTATTGATATACCGATACACAACCCAACTACGTTCTAGCAAATCCTTTCGGTACAAAATTAATATTTCCGAAACCCACACTATCATGGCCCACAATAACTGAATTGCGTCAGTTCTGGTCAAGTTAAAATCCCAAATTGTTTTATTTTAGTCCGCTAAACTAAAGTAAAGTTGTAAATTAATGAAACTGTTTTGACTCGTTTATGTCTACTACCACCATAGAGAAATATTGGTTTGAAAATGGCGGATGGTTTTAGAAAAGGCTCGAATTTCTCAAACCCGTAACAGTCTTCAAAACTGCCGTATTAAAACCTAAATTCTTTTAATCTATTGTCTTCCAATTTAAAAGTTACAAACAAAATAAATCGAACGATACCTTCAGGCCCACGAACAATATCCGTTCCTAAATGTTAAAATGATACGAATGTAGAAAGCTATCTACTTTTTAAGTTCAATTTAGGCTTCTTTACAATTATAAACTTCAGATTTCTAAAACACATATACGTAAAGTAAAGTAAATGGCTTTACACCCCACCATAAGACAACATAACATAAAGCTTATGTGTTTAGCTTAGTACAAAAGACTTCGATCTCAGAAGAAACTGCCCAAAGCCCTATCTGATCCTCATGAGAGAAAACTCGAGTTCGCATTTGAAGTTGAAGTGCCGACCATCGACATCACCGTTTGTCTGGGTCCAAAATGAAGCTCAATGATCTCCATTTTGGACTGGTGGCTTTGGTTTATATAGTTATTCGCTATATAAACACAAGGGAAGGGTTTGGAAACCAGATGAGCTCAGGGATTATAGAGAGGTTTTAGAAATGCTGGAATTGAAATTAGCCATCTTACACTCAGAGAAAAACTTGGATCAAAGGAAACAAAAATCTTAGTCTATTTTGCCAACATCTTGGTGTTTCCCGATCAACCAAATCTCTTAGTTAAAAAGATAAACAAGATCTTAGTTGAATAACATTTTAATTTCAAATAACCAAATCGTGGTTATTTAATTTTTAACTTAGTTAATATAACCAAAAATATATATATGGTTATTTTATTGTATAGAAGTGGAAAAAATTGGTAACAGTGATCATCTATTTTGTAAAATCAACCAAGGGAAAAAATATTTTATTAATGATTTGTTAATTCTACCAAGTTTTCTTAGTAAATGTAATCAAATTGGCGGTTAATGTTGACCCAAATATGGGAATGAAATGGGTACTATCAAACAATATTATTGGCAAATTGTACCAATATATCTATATAAAATTTGGGTTATTCTGGGTGATAGCCAAATATTGTATTTACATCTAGGTGAGGTTACCAAGACGTTGGAAGTTTGGTTTTGAACTAATGAAACTTGAATTCTTTAATTTAAAAAATTCGGTCGTCTCATCAGACCAAATAACAAATATATACGAGTATATACATGCAGTGACCAAATTACAAATATATTGGAAATACTTTGCACTTACACACAAAGTATGATCACAACGCCTTAGCGAATTATTACGTTTCGCTACGCAATTGTCAACCCCTTCGTAATCTTGAATTTTATTGTATTTGACTGTATTTGATTTTTTTTATTATGGTATATTGAACCAAGTTTTTGGTATTATATTATTTTAACCGAAGTTTTGGCCAATTGTACCAAATATGTAACCAAGTTTTGGTATTTTATTTTTTTATTAATATTTGTTTAGTAATTAAGATAAACCAAAATACTTTGTTAATTATAACAATAATATTGGTCACCTAAAAAAATCATTTTGGTTAAATTAAACAAAACTACGTACCAACATCCTGGTAACTCAAATTGTATGCATTTTTTGTAGTAACCAAATAAGAAAATACCAAATTTCTAAATTAAACAATAGATTTGATTTATCTAGCTCAGAATTTTGTGTTAAAACAACCAAACTGATTTAAGTAAGTATTTGGTAGTAATCTTTTTTCTGAGTGTACCTATAGTAACTCTATAGAGGCAGGCAATAAATTGGAACATTGGCAGGCTGGAAAAGCAAAAGGTTGAACCAAGGACCTACTTACCTATAAGTTCCGGGAAGTACCACTGAAGAAATTTAAGAAGAATAGAGCTGATAAATTGAGGGCTCCAGTCCCAGAAAAAAGCTCTTTGTTACTTTTGATCACAACTTTTCTTCTGTTGGGTGTATTTGTACTATGACAGACAGCCCTAATTCAAGAAGTAGCAACTTTCGTGTTTTTTATCATAATGATATTTATTTTTCGGCGATGTTATATTATTTGATCAAAAACTCTTAGTATTTATAAGTTCCGGCTGTAAGTTTTGTATGTTTATTATCCCGTTACGTTTTTTTTCGAAAATATTCATTACACCGGACTGGGGTCTAGAGGGACAGTTTCTTGGGGGGTTCAATTACTCCAACATGTGATTAATTTGTAAAAAATTCGTGTGGTTCCCTCAGTACGATACGAAAAAAATTAACAGAAAAACGAAAAGTGTGATGAACATTGTCTAATTTCAACCCACACACGATTTCAGCTTAACGGGACCTGTGATAAATTTGATAACCATTTTCATTTACTTGTGCTACAAGTGCTAATAAATGTTGTATTCAGTAGAAACAAACAAATTTCATTTGGTCGGTTTTAAGAAATTGTTCGGAAATATTTTCGAACTTCGGGGCGGAGTGGTGGGCAAATTTTCTAATAAAAAATATTCGTAAAATAGTTAGTGGGAGAAATTTGTCTATTTTTTGCGATTCAAATACAAGGACATATCAAATAAAAACCAAACAAGGAACTCATCCAAAAATTATATTTTTTTGGCTGACTAATAAAATTTGGATTTGAAAACTAAGGGCGAATTTTTGTTATTAAACCAATGTATCGGGTTTTCGAATAGGGACATAACAATTTTGTGTTTTAATACGAACGAACCCTTGAACATTTTTCACGATCTGTCAACTTCAAAACGGCTGTTATGATTAACATTTTTATCATGGCGAAATTGATGAACGTTATGAAATTATTTAAAGTTACAACCGCGATTCTGAGTCGGTGGTCGCATCTTTAAGAGCGCTTACTCCAATTTTCGGTCGTAATAATAATTCCACCAGACTGGCTGTGCGTGCTACTCGGAGAATAGATAAATTCGAGTCAAAATATTCAATATTGGATGTTTCTGTACCCGTGAGTCAAGACACCGGTCGAAGTACCGAAAATATTGCAGCCGTAAGTGCTTCAGTTCCAAATGACCCAAATCAGTCGATACCACGCCATTCACAGGAATTGGGAATCTCTCAAACCACAATGTGGCGAATTTTACGTAAAGGTTTTTGATTACACTCTTACAAGATCAATTTTACTAAAGAACTGAAGCCTCTTGATCATTTGAAGAGCCGAAACTTCTCCAATTGGGCTCTGAATAATCAACTGCAGCAATGTAGCTCTTTTTTGGCTTAATGGCTTTGTCAATAAGAAAATATGCGTTGTGGTGAGAATTTCATGCTGGAATATTGGATGAACGATTCCAGAAGATTGATCGCTGCAAACGTGCTCACGGTGGTCATATGAACTAGATAGAATTTCATAGTTAAATGTAACATGTCTACCTGGAATACATTTTAGCCCAATATCTCAATTATTCTGTGTTTTATTTAAATACAAAATCGTTATGTCCTTATTGAAAAATCTTTTATGTGCATTTTACATTTCACGAGAAATAGCTGTCGATCCGAGATCGTTACAAATAAATTTCCCAGGTTCATATATAATTCAAATATATTTAACATACATTTCTCTTTCAAGATTACTTTCTAACTATTTCGTTAACTTTCATATACAATTTTGCAGTGAAGAAGCAGTAACGTTGGAATGCAGCCGCAGACTCTAGAGACGTAGCGTCTATTATAGCCATCTCGCTACTATTAATATTTTAATATTTAAACACTTGTATACCCACGCCTAATTTGAATCAATTAGTGTCAGTGTACGAGATTAACAAGTATTTCATTCAATTTCATTATTACAGAAAACACAACATTTTTCACGATTGCACATTTAAAATTAAAGATGATTTTCATTTATGTATATGTGGTACAAAACTACATCTGTTGGTTTTGCAGAAGGGGTTAATGATAAAATCAGCAATCGATAATATATTTATGATCATACTTATTGAGTAGAGTAGTTGATCGAGTTAGCAGATGTCAATAATATTTTTGAAGAAGCTGACTCGAAATTAGGTGTAATTCACATGCTAATTACATTATATAATGCATCTCAAGACGCATATGATTGTAAATGTTTTAATTATTTTTAAAATATTCGAGAGATATCGTCGAATTGTATAAAAGTTTTTAAATTTTTAATTGAATTAAGCAGAAACCAGATATAAAATACGTGTGTATGCGTTAATAATATAATCTTGAACGTAAACCTCCTCAAAATAAAATAAAACCGCGGCCATTAGCTTAATTGACTTCAAACATGAAATTGTAAAATTATAAAAAAAAAATTTCAAACAAAACTTTATAAAATGATAATGAAGTTAAAATGGTTGTGTGGTATTTAATTCCAATTACACGTTTTTCCGATAAAAACTAAAAATTGATTTTTACAATTTCTTTGATGCCATGCCACTCGTGGAGTTGCTTATGGTTTGGATAAAATATGTGCTAATAGTAGTAATCCAAGATATTTTAATTATTCTTGGTGTATGTTAAAAAAAATATTTAATTGGCGCTTAATTGGATCTGAATTAATTGCATGCAATTAATTTATAATCGATGTGATGTACAATTATCCGTTTAAATTGCAGTGTTTTAGATCATAATAATTATTTGTACCAACTAGGCCATGATCGCTTTAGAAGAACATAATCAATACGTTAATCCTAATACTTTATAAAAAATTTGAAATCTTCGTGTGAATGCGGCCAAATATAACTTAGCTACATTGATTCCAATATTTTAGAGGTTTAAAGGCAATAAAACCTAATTCAATAAATTTAGCGATATTGAGTATAGGTTTTTGTTTACTTTAACTATTTACTTTTAACGTTGACAATCACTTCGATTGCATCCGTGTTGTCTTTTAGAGGAACTAATATGGCTGCCAACTTACCTAATTTGGTGCTGAAATGTCAATAATTGTTTTAAATTAAAGTTTTATTTCTGGATTTAAATTAATATTGAAAATAGTATTTACATTATTTTATAGTACAATAATTTTAAGAAATTTGTGAAGGCCACACTTAAAAGTACAAAAATTGTGTTTCTTGACGTTCAGTTCATGTTTTATAAAACATTGTAATGGCGCTCATTTTAAATCAAATTTGGACCATGATTTTTTTAATAAAATTCTTGTGATCCGGATCAGTTAGTATCATACAACACAACAATTGTAATGCAGTATAAATAATGAAGAACTGATGCATGAAACTGAAAAACATGTTTCGGACAGCGACAATATGTCAACTTTATGTATTATGAATAAAACAGATATATTGTAGTGGTTTCACAGTTAAATTTTATTGGTTGCACAATCGTATGTATGGTGGGAACGAATCAGACCAAATATTCACAATTGGAAATTATTACGCATAGCTAAAACGTTTATTGTTATCGTGAAGTGAAAGATAATTCTGATTGTAACTTACGTTTAGTTTTTCTCCCTTCGACTGGCATGCATCAAATACTGAACTCTGAATAGAGCAGAAACAAAAATATTTTGGAGAAAATCTCTTATATATAGAGCACAAATAAAATTGCCAAACCTGGTATAATACCCAGCTCAGAGTATTACTCCAGGTTGACGAGGTTGGAGGCGCCGAGTGCAACCGAGTTGCAGAAGATTGTTAGGAACGGATAAAATCTAACTTATGCATTTCGATAAAAATGAGTTTAAAATCTATCATCTAGCTCTATTTTAGATCTATATGATTATATTGTATTTCTATCAGTTTAAGTTCTGTTTTCTGGTCTCAAACTAACAAAACAGGAGGTTAACACTGCCGTACTTATCACAAATAACTTAACTGCAATAGATGAATTTTGAGATAATCAATGTAAAATTTTCGAAACTAGTTTTAGGTTTGGTACTTACAAAATTAATTTAAATTAAATTTGTTTGCCAAATAATTAAAAAATATACTTAAACATACATTGAGGATGATTTTTTTTAAATAAAACGTATTAAATGAGTTTTTTTTAATTTTATTAAATTATTACATTTGATTATTTCATTAAAAACTATTATTTAATAATTTAATTTCATAAATTCAATAAAACGAAAATATTTCTTGAAATAAAAAAATAATATAAAAATCGCAAGAAATATTTCATTATCACATAAATAAATTGTCTCGTATAATTTAAAAAAAAATTAATAATTGTAGAACAATTAAGTTGTGCTTAGATTATTTATGGAATGATTTGTTCATAAACTATGACAATTTTGGGGTAATAATGGAAGCATCTCTTTTAATATTTTGTCATAGTTTTGCTGACTTATTTCGTTGGGACACTCCTTTATATCAGGGATAATTGCGAACGATAAAATCATCGCCATCGTAATTTACAGAATAAAATAACTTCGTATTGCCTCAAATTTTATTTTAACCATATCTTTAATATAGGGTCGCGGATTTGCATTTTTAATTTTAATTTGTAAATAATAAAAAAAACCTGGTCGGCCATCGTTTCAACAATGACATTGCGGTTGTTGGAATGAAAACTGCCGACATGAATGTGTGACTAGGTTTATGTATATGTGAAGTTAGCCCGAAAAGTAGCCCGAAAAAATGTGTCCTTGCTAAAAGTTTAATATTTTCGGGCCAGCCCGAAAAATTTATAAACACTGTATTATCTTAAATTCTCATCCCGAAATATTTTTTTATTAACGTATTTGATTTTACATGCCGAAATAAATTTGCAAAAAAATTAAATAATGTATTGTAATAAAACTTAATAAATAAATATTTTGTTTATTCACCATACAAATTTGCCAAAAATATATAATAATAATAATAATTAAAAATGAAATCATATATTACGTTACATAAGATTACGTGGTTGCCCTCACAAAAATGTCCAAAAACTACGGCATGTGCTCATTATCATATCAGTGGGATAGAATTTCCTTATTAACACGAGTCCGCTCTTAATGATCACAGCATAAAATTGAAATGTTCAGTGTTACATTTTATTATGTGGCAGATTCCACAGGGATATCCGACCACTTCGGCCAATGTTTCGAGTTAGTGTTGGTCATCAAAAATCTAAAACATATACCCACATTATCATATCAGTGGGATAGAAGGTTCATATTAACACGAGTCCGCTCTTAATGATCACAGCATAAAAATTGAAATTTTTAGTGTTACATTTTATTCTGTAGCAGATTCCACAAGGACATCCGACAACTTCGACCGATGCCTCAAGTTAGTGTTTGTCAACATAAATTTAAAGCATATACCCACATTACCATATCAGTGGGATAAAAGGTTCATATTAACCGAGTTCGCTCGCTCTTAATGATCACAGCATAAAATTAAAATTTTCAGTGTTACATTTTATTCTGTAGCAGATTCCACAGGGATATCCGACCACTTCGGCCGATGCCTCAAGTTAGTGTTGGGCACCATAAATCTAAAGCATATACCCACATTATCATATCAGTGGGCTAGAGGGTTCATATTAACACGAGTCCGCTCTTAATGATCACACCATAAAAATTGAAATTTTTAGTGTTACTGTCCCACTGATATGGTAATGTGGCTATATGTTTTAGATTTATGGTGACCAACATTAACTCGAAACATTGGCCAAAGTGGTCGGATATCCCTGTGGAATCTACTACAGAAGAAAATGTAACACTGAAAATTTCAATTTTATGCTGTCATCGTTAAGAGCGGACTCGTGTTAATAAGGAACTTCTATCCCTCTGATATGATAATGAGCACTTGCAGTAGTTTTTGGACATTTTTGTGAGGGCAACTACGTAACCCTATGTAACGTAATATATGATTTCGTTTTTAATTATTATTATTATTATATATTTTTCTCAAATTTGTATGGTGAATAAACAAAATATTTATTTATTAAGTTTTATTACAATACATTATTTAATTTTTTTGCAAATTTATTTCGGCATGTAAAATCAAATACGTTAATACAAAAATATTTCGGGATGAGAATTTAAGATAATACAGTGTTTATAAATTTTTCGGGCTGGCCCGAAAATATTAAACTTTTAGCAAGGACACTTTTTTTTCGGGCTACTTTTCGGGCTAACTTCACATATATACTAGGTTTGATATATAGAAGCTCAACTTCGTCTGCACTTGATGTTGGACAATTTCTTATTTTGTGATGCAAAACTGTCTACCCACAGTTTAAATTTTTTGACGTCTCGATCGTATAAGAAAAACTTATAAAACCTTGAAATGTTTTTTTCTACGCCCTGATATTGCTTCATGCCAAATTACAGTTGTTTGTAGAATTTAGTTTGTCAATAGGAATGAAAAATTCGTTGAACGCAACTAACCGTTTGGAAAATAATATTTGTTTGAACATATCCATGCAATATTATTATTTTTTGATAATCAATTGACACACAGATTTCTGTTGTATTCCAGGGACTTATTCTACTCACTTCGAAAGCTGTGCGGCTTTTTTGTGAATGAATTTTATGAAGATCGTATTCCTTGCAGGTTATTTTCGTATCAATTTAAATATTTCGCATTTCTCACATTCTTCATTTCCAAGAGCGGTGAATTTGGTGTACATCTCACTACGGCTCGATAAGTATCATAGGAACACTTGATAGTGGGATTCATTTCGTGAAATGAATGATGCTCTTATGTCTTCTTTGTAATCTGTTAGTCTTAAACATTTTCCCCTTTTTTCAACAATTCGAACAAATTTTTCAATGTGTATGTTGCTAATAATGAGTTATTATTTCTTTTGTATCCCAACGTTCCCAAAAAAAATATTTGGCAAACATTTTGAATTTCGCCATTATCATTATGAAAAGAAAATTGTAAAGTATGGTTTCTTCTGCTTGAAATTACCGTCCTTCTGGCGATATATTTTACTGACGTCATATTTTTTATAAAATTATTCTGCTCAATTGATGATCATTCCGTGTTTTTTTTTGTTTTTTGCATAAGTAACCCTTCACTTGATGCCCGCAAACATTTTTTTCATTTTCGTAAATTGCCAGCTTTGGTTAATGATGTTTCCGTCATATTTATGTCTTAAGACAAACAAAATATAAACATAAAAATAACTTGAATAAGCTTACAAATTTTACTCACAATTGGAGATGTCTTCTAACATATTGAACTCACACTGTGAAGATGGTTCATCAACTAATGGTTGGAAATCATCGAGCTTTATCAGATGTTGTTGCTGATCTCTCTGTGCATCTTGAAAGATATGATTTGTTGACATGCTTCTTGGCGGTAACAAAGATAACCAGATGCTGCTTGATCATCTTGATTTAATCGCTGGATATTTATTACTTCGGAAGATTGCTTGGAACTTAAACTACGTTCGTCAAATAGAGAAGGACTTTGAATACTTTGAATGTTACTGCACTGATTTTAACTTTTTACATTTAAATTATATTTCGAAATTAATTCGTTTTGAATAGTTTTTGATTCTTTGATAATCATCTCTACTTCCTTCTCAATAATCTCACAATCGCCTGGAAGTGAATAATTATTCTCAGAGAATAATAAATCTAATGTGTCCATTACTATTTTTATTATAATAACGAACGCTCACTCAAACACTTTTAAATTAATTGTTTCGCATTAGGATAAGATACCGTTTTAAAGCTTTGAAACCACCATTTAAATTAAAACCTTTCAGTTCAATGAACAAAATTATGAAAATGTGCTTAAATACCCGTAAAAAAATAATCTAAACATGATCCAAAATAGTAAAATCTCGTTTTCAGAAATATCCATATGGCATATGGCCGTAAAACTGCAAAACAACATTTTTATGGGAGTTGCTTATTTTTTTAAACGGACGTCGGGTATTCATTATTATTCCCCCACTTAAGGTATTTTTTTGTAGAACAACACATTATTTTGTTAGATAAGGTATTATTTGTTGTACATAAGATGTTTTTGTTGCACTTGTTGCGTAAATAAATTCGTTTAAGGCGATTTAATGAAAGGAAAAGAAATAACAAATTTAGCTTAACTGCACTTTCAATTTAAATATAAAAAGTAATAATAAGTTATCTGACACGATTGAAATAAAAACACCTTATCTGCAACGTAGATACGGTGTTTTCGTTTAAAATTGCTCAGTTAAGTCATTTTTGCTTAGTTTATGTACCATTTTTCTGTTTAATTGAAATATATATTTCTAAATAACAGGTTTCTGTTTATTTTTTAAATTTATTGTGTTAATATTAAAGATTAATAATAGCTATCGAATGGCATCATTTACTCAATTTTGAAAAAAATATATTAAGCCAATTATATTTATTATCACAGAACAGGGCAAAACTTTTTAATCGATTTACGAGAATACGAAGCATAATTGTCCCTCTGGCAAAGAGAGTTGCTAAATGATCATCACAAGTTAGTTTACAATTCAAAAGCAGCCCTAAACTATTAAGCACAGGAACAAAGGATATAACATCATTATCTAAGAAAAGTGTAGGTGTAACATTATGATGACTATTTTTTGAGAGTAATAAAGTCTTACTTTTAATCGGAAACATTTTTAAGATCCGAGTTGAATCACTATCTCATCTAGCGGTCACATCTGACTACCAATATAAATTTGTAAATCATCAGCATAAAAATGAATCCGCCAATCCAAGATTTTCCATAGTAGATTATTTATGTACAGAGAAACAAGTAACGGACCAAAGAGTCTCACAAATTGTTTATGATTACTCAAATATGAATAATAATTTTCGTTATTCAAGGTAGCGGACAAATCATTAATAATATTAACAAGAGTAGTAGTGGTACTGTAATCGGATTTGTACCCCGTTTGAAACTCACTTAGGAAATAAAGCCTATATATGAAGTTGTTCCTGCATTTGACATTGCATGATCTTTTATATATAGCTTTTGAAGAAGAAATAAATCGATAAAAAGTTTTAAGACTTTAAAATCTTATATCATAAGCTATTGAATCAGATTTAATTTCATGAATAACACTTATTCCAATAACTTCATCAACACAATCATATACAAAAGCATCACTTACAGAATGATCAGATTTGGCTTCAGATAGTGGCCAAACTCCCAAACAATCAAGAATTTAAGTGATGCCAACCAAAATGTCTTCTGCTGAAAGTCAATTCTTGCATCACTAGTGACGCAAGAATAGTAATTGTTTAGCAAAACTATCTTGTATATTATGTCACATAATATACGTTGAGCAGTTAAGAACTCAACCTTACATAAAGAATTAGAAGAAGTTTGTTTATTTTAAAGGAGAAGCGATAATAAATAAGAACACCACCTTCACGAGAATCAGTACGATCATCCTGCAGCAATTTGTAGTTGTTTATTTGGAATGACTATAGTTTTTATTTTTTTTAGTGAGCCAAGTCTCAGGCAAAGCAAGAATATAAAATTGATAAATATGTAAAAGAATAGTTACATTATTAAAATATTTCACCAAACTTCGAACAAATGACCAAATGTCAAAGAAAATTTTTTATCGTCAGACAAATGATCAAATGGAAATGATGTTTTATTGCTAATCGTAAAATAATTATTTAGAGTTTACTTAAGATAGATTGGGTGTACGAGTAGATGCCCATGTCCAAAATTGTCCTCCTGCAGATCGAGCTGTCCAAAAATTTGTGAGCTCGAAAGATTTAATGTATATACACCAACATACCAGGTAGCAGTATTCAGAGCTTTCACTTTCATATCATCTTTACACCTCATTTTAAAACGTACGTATTCCATTTTCGGCACGTTCGAATTTTTCGGGATCAACTTATGTACTTTACAAACTTCAGTTTGTAAACAGGATTTAGCCATACTGAAGATATCTTCTTCCTTAGTTGTAGTGTGTCCAAAACATCTTAGGAACAGGAATAGTTTTAATCGTGAAACTCTCAAATTTGGGCCCTCAAACCGAGAATAGCCCATTTTCAGCCACTTTACGAACAATCATAATAGTTAGTGGAAGTTGAGATTTTCGGTGTTGGTCATCAGCCTTACTAAGATTCTCGGACAGATTTAGTTCTAGCCTTTACGAGTAAGATGTTTCAGGAGGTTGTGATGGGCCCTTATTCCCGAGAATGGCCTATATTCAGCCGCTTTACGAACAACCATAATAGTTAGTGGAACTTGAAATTTTCGGTGTTGGCCATCGGTCTCACTATGATTTTCGGACAGATCTGGTTCTAGCTTTTATGAGTAAGAAATTTCAGTAAGTTGTAATTTGGTCCTCATACTGAGAATGACTTATATTCAGCCGCTTTACGAACAATCATAATAGTTAGTTGAAGTTGAGATTTCCGGCGTTGGTCATTGGTCTCACTAAGATTTTCGTACAGATCTGGTTCTAGCGTTTACGAGTAGCCGATGACCAACACCGAAAACCTCAACTTCCGTTAAATACTATGGTTGTTCGAAAAGCTGCTGAATATCCCTTACAACCCCATCACAATCTCCTGAAACCTCCTACTCGTAAAGTTAGAACTAGATCTGCATGAGAATGTTTAGTATATATTATATGTATATTAAAATAAAAACCCTTAATGAACTGGTCGACTAATCGTATTTATTTATGAGGCGTTTTGGTTTTTTTGGTTACTATTGAATCCTTTCTTAATTTGATATTTTAGTTATGTACAATTGTGAAAACATCAACAAGTTCAGATGAAATTCGAAAAATCGGTAATTTTGTTGTATGTCCGTCTTTGAAACTCGAGGCCACATATTATTGTTCATTAAAAATATTATTTCCATGAATCAATATTCGCGTGAAGTTTGTCCTCAACTGTCCTAAAAAAACAAAAAAATTAGGATTTTTTTAGGAAAAATTTGACTATACTGTACAAAATAGTGAGTTTGTCCTAAATCCTAAAAACATTTAAATGTGGTAGTTAGTATAATATACTAAATTCGGATAAACCGATTAAACCATTGATTGATTCGTTTTTACGTACTAATGCAGATTGAACTTGCTACAAATTTGATATTACCCAATATTCTGGGAAACAAATAGAAAATGGCCACAAAAATTAAATAAATATTTAGGAAATATTGAGACAAAACTAGAGTTTTTGTGTCAGGTCAGCCAAATTTGACGTGGAGTACTACAAATCGAACGTACAATTTTCTTAATTGTTCTGGGAATCTCCTGTTAACCAACACGCAAAGTGACGTATGGTGAGATGGTATTAGGTCCCATCTAATAGAAAAACATATTTGTTTTGTTCAAATTGGGGGTTTAGGGTGTTTAGGACAGCGAGATTTGCCGTGGAGGACTACAAATCGATCGTAAATTTTCTTAATTTTTTCGAGAATCTCCTGTTAACCAGCACGCCCTGTGACTTATATGGTGAGATACTATTAGGTCTTATTTAATAGAAAACACGTTTGTTTTGTTTAAATTGGGGGTTGAGGGTGATTAGGATAGCCCAGTTTGCCGTGGAGTACTACAAATCGAACGTACAATTTTCCTAATTTATCCGTGAATCCCTGTTAACCAGCGAAAAGTAACGTATGGTGAGATGCTATTAGATCTTATCTAATAGAAAAACATGTTGACTATTCTAAACAATTTGGCTATCCTAAACACCCCAACCCCCAATTTGAACAAAACAAGCGTGTTTTCTATTAGATAGGACGTAATAGTATCTCACCATATATGTCACTTCGCGTGCTCGTTAACAGGAGATTCCAGGAAAAATTAAGAAAATTTGGCTGTCCTAAACACCCTGAACCTCCAATTTGAACAAAACAAACGTGTTTTTCTATTAGATAGGACCTAATAGCATACCACCATATACGTCACTTAGAATGCTTTATTGAAAATTCCCGGAAAAATTCATAAATCTTTACATTTTTGTTAAAAAATGTTTTTATACAACTATTTATTCTAAAATTCGTCCTATCGAGACAATATACAGACACATTTACACATGGTTTGTTGTTGTTGCTTTTTAGGACAGATTTAGGACAAACTTCACTAACGTGAATCAATTGAAAATAATAAGAATTGCTTCTTGGCTGTTTTACATTTATTATAAACGGTTCTAACGGTTCCTATAGCTATGAATATTTGAATTTTGAGCTGAGTGTGTTCGACATAACTGTCAAGACACTTGTTACTAAAGATAAAAAAAATCGGCTTACTTCAAAAATCATTAATGAAAAACATTTTGGTTTGTTGGGCTGACATCATTAAAATGTCGTGCTTTACGATTTTTTTAGGCTGACAGTTCATACGTGACAGAAATTATAGTTTTCGTGTTGCCATCGCAATTTTTTGGGCTGGCATTTGGGCCAACTTCACATACATATGTAACTATATATATAGAGGGAGAGATGTAATTCTTAAATGCGATGATGTTGAAAATGGAATTGTATAGGCTCAAGTAGGTTTTTTTTGCAATACATATTTTAATATAAAAAGGAATGTAAAATTGCGAAAATTTTATTATATCTGCTAATTGCTATACAATTTAATTTAACTTCACAAATTATTTCATAATTTTATTCAAAATTTTATTGCGAAAGGTGTGGTATAGTTGTGTTAACGACAATATCAAAAAATGTCGAATACAAGCGTAAAAGTGTCATGCATAAGTTGAGTTGAGTGGTAATTGGTGATGAAAAATATGAAGTCGTTAAATAAGAACTATATTAGTATTTTAATTTCATAATTCAATCAAAATTCTGAGGGAATGGTCAAGAATATGGTCATATCAAACTAATGTAGAATACAATTAATTCCAATTAAACACCAACAATCAAAAATACAAAAGCACTAAAGTTAGTCATTATAATGTCATATATTCGTTAAATTATCTTCGCACATTTAATGCCTAAAAATAAAAATAAATAAATTTTAATAATGATAATAACGTAATTTTTAATGAATAATTATAATTTTGTTTGTGTAAAGTTGCGTTTATATTCTTCTGAATACAATAAAATGTACGTCGGTATGAAGCACAGGTACGATCATCATTACCATCATTTTAAGTATTGTATGTACAGCTACAGCTATATAAATATTATTTTGTATGTAAGAAAAATAACAACACAGCAATAATACTAAAATTTATAAAGAATTTATATAATAATCTAAAAGTCTGTCAGATAAATTGTTTTAAATTTGCATAATGAAATTATTATTATGATAAATTTATATTATTTTTTTCACTCTTACTTGTGTATACATCACTTTCCTCTTAACTTATAAAAAGACATTAAATGATAAGGTGATGAGCTGATAAAAATAAAATTATTAATGTAAGTTTGTTTTTGTTGCTGTTGTTGTTGTAATCTCGTTATATTACAGGAGGATGTAACATATGGATTTAAACTTAAAACATTGTATACGTAGGTACCTGGGAAACGTAAGTTATATGGTTTTGATTGGATTATAATGAAACTGTTATATGTATCTCGAGAAATATACATTTTTAGCCAAACTTTTACTTTTTATATCGTGAAAGTGTGCAGATTAATGTGACTTTTAATACTAGTTCAGTTCCATCAGAAATCATGTCTTTATAATGTACCTATACACAATATTTTTTTTGTGTGCTGATTACCATGAATATAGTAATGATGATGATTATGATTTTGTGATGCTGTAATAAAAGAAAATATAAACACCTTTTTTATATTTTTATCATTTATATAATATAATCTACGTTCTGACGCACCTATACAAACAATTTTTTTGTTTTGTCTTATATATTCTATATATAACATTATCTTACATCATATCTAAGTTGGTTTTCTTCTTCGCAACTCATCAACCAATTGAAAAGATAATATTAGTTGTTCTCTAATGAAAAAACGTTTATTAAAAGTAAAAGAAAATTTTCGCCCTTATTTTATTAATCCTTTTTCCATGATGTTTATGTTGTATTTATATTTGAGATAATAGAAACAACCTGACATGTTTTTATAACATAATTTTCATTTCGTTTAATATTAGTTTGTTGCTATTAAAAATAAATGGTTGTGGAAATGGTAACCCCTTCGCTGTGACATTTTCTAGTAAAAACCTGATTTTTTGGAATCCACAACAGTCCTAGTGTTAATATATTAACGAGTGGAACGTCCTATAATTTAATCAATTTTTTCTTATATTTTTATATTTATCCTTATTTATGTGTTTAGTAAACATTAAATAAAATGAAATATATACAAAGAATTTTTGAAATATATTGCCAAAAATGTTTACTAATTTATGGTTATTAGCGAAAATGTTAAAAATTTACATTTTTAACCCATAAAATGATTAATTTATGCAAATTATATAAAAAAAACATTTTACATTGTATTAATTACAATCGTAATTCTTATGATCTACAAGGTCTCTAAGATAATGTTTTACGTGTTTTTCAAATGCGTACGCATTCTGTTCTTCATGATTTTAGACCACAAAAATATGCGCAGATAATAATGAAGGGGATAGTTGTGGTCAACACCCGATTTTATTTTTATTTCTAAGGTCGCTAAGTTAAATAATGAAAATGTGGAACTGAAGAAGTCCAGACTGGCTGAATTCCTGAAAACTCTTCTTACTAGCTAAGTTCCATACAGAAGATGAGGAACTTACAAGAGAAACTGATTGGATGCACATACAAAACAAAAGACCGCAAGGAAAAAACGAAACAGAATTCTCGCCAGAAGTGGGGGAGCACTCGCAAGCAAAAGTTAATGCAGCTATACTGATCCAATATCTGTACCTCAATATAACCAACAGCAACAACAATGCAAGGTTGCAATGAAGACTAAGGCACTACCGCCAATTAATGTGATAGGCATTACTGAGTTTGCGATTATCCAAGCCCTAATGAAATCAATGTCAACAAGCGACTATAGAATAATGTTTGGAAGATAACCACTAGAAATCCCAATGCATACAGAGCTTTAGCCACAAACCTCACTGAAGAAGTTAAAGTGTGGTATACCTATGAAGACAAAAATAACAGAGAAATTAAAGTTATGGCCAGAGGTTTTCATCCCACCTGCAAGAAGAAGGATATAATAGAAGATCTCAAAAAGAAAAAACTGTAAAAACAGTAAACATCTTTAAACGAAACAAAGTTGAAAATAGTCAAGGAACCAAAATCATTAAAAGTAGGCTCCCGCTATTCATGCTCACCTTCAACAAAAGCGAACAATTGAAAATATACTTAATATCAGAGCAATACTCCATATGAGGGCCAAAATAAAAAAACTAAAAAAGAACACGAGAATAATACCTCAATGCAATAAATGCCAAGGTTATAACCACACCCAAAGATATTGCGGGCGAGATGTCAGATGTGTAAAACATGCCGGCAGACCCAACACGAAAGACTATTCTGTTAGCCGAACCGAACCTGCAAGGTGTATAAACTGTAAAGGAAAACACGCCGCCAACTACCGAGGATGCCAAGTAGTGGTACACCTGCAAAGATTAAGAAATGTAACACGCCAATGGACTCAAAAAACTAACGTTATACGAGAAAGGATTCCAGCTACAACTAGGTTAAAGAAAATCCTTTGGAAAGGCTGCAATACAAGAACGTGGTCTAGAAGGTTTATATCAGCGGGTGAATAAACAAGAAGCTACGAATGAGCTTACATCAATGCTATATTAATCAAAAGAATCGAACACTTAAGGAATACCACAGCATGTTTTAGATAAACCTAGAAAAAATAGGTATACAGTCATGCAAACAGTTATATAGCCGCAGTAAATAACTTAAAGCAAACGCGTACAGCGAATATTTTCTGGAAAGTTTTAATATACATATACACTACCCTAATAATGTGTAGAAGTAAGATAACAGTGTGAGTAATGCAATACCTAGATCGTTCAGTCGCATTTTCTTTCTTCTTAGTCTCATGAAACGTTGAAATGAGAGGAAGTATTTATATAGCCAGTGAACATATTTTGGTTTTTTAAAGTAATATTACTTGCTTAAGTGGGTATATTTATTGTATAAAGGTGCTTAGACATATTTACACACGAATAATTCTTATGTCAAATTCTACTCAAACTTTTAGGAATGCCACGTGGCAAGGAGTTAACTGTAGACGAAAAAGCCAAAACTAGTAGCTACTTGGAATGTAATCTTCCAAATTGAGAATATTACTAGAAGACTCAATAGATCGCATAGTGTAATTGACAATTATCTTCGCTTGGGTGAAAATTTTGGATAGACAAAAAGATCTGAAAAACGCCAAATTATTTTCGCTGCTAGTAAGTCTGGAGCTAGTTGCAGAAAAAATAAACATGAATTAAATCTAAATGTAACCGATCGTCGAGTCCGGCCTTAGAATTTGCCGAAAGTAACCAAGTTAATTGAACAGAGAGACAACGTAAACCTCGACTAAAGCCACATCACATTGCAGCACGATTCGCTTTCGCCAAAAAATATATGTCTTAGGCCAATGAATGGCAAAAGGTTGTATTCAGCGACAAAAAAAATTTAATTTAGATGGCTCGGATAGCTGCCAATTTTATTGGCATGATCTAAGGAAGGAACCGGAGACAAGAATGAGCATGAATTTCAGTGGTGGTATGTGGTGCTTTGTGCTTCTTTGGCAAGTTTCGGAGATGCTGGATATTTTCAAAAACGAAATCTACGAATTACATAGATCTCTTAGACGATGCATTATTAAACATGGTTGAAGATATTCCTGAACTGAATACGCAGGAATAAATATTCTAACATAGAGAATACGACGATTCATGTGTCAAGGAAAGCAAAAAAACTGGTTTCAGGAAGGACAAATATCGGTTTTGGAGTAGCCAGCATGTAGCTCAGACTTAGTTCGGGACGTTTATAAAAACGGAAGAGAATTACAGACATGTAATGAACGGAGAGATGCAATTCGTCGATCTTGGGAAAATATACGGCCCGCACAGCTGCAATCATTGGTGAATTCGATGCCAAATCGCATTTATGATGTCATACTACACAATGGAATGAACACTACTTATTAATTTTTTCTTTCACGGTAATTTAAAGTGGCCATATAGCTAATTATTTCCACACGAAAAATTACTATTCCTTGCAAAAAAAAAAATAGTGCATATACTCGTGTTTTTTTTTTTTAATTAATCTTTAATATGTAAACTTTGTTACAATAAATAAAGTTATTCACTTAAATCAAAACTAGCCTTTTATACAGCATCCGACTTAATTTAACCTCAATAATAATGGTGGCTATAAAATTATTTCTATGACTATGTCTTGTATCGGTAACTCATTTAACATAAATTTTATTTATTAAAATAGGAGACTATGAATTATATCACGATATTCAGCCAGGAGGAAACGCTAGAGGTGGATCTACCGAAATAATATTAAAAATAATATTAAACATTATGAAGTGTCTGATATTGAAGAAGAAATTGTGCAAGTTAAAACCATAAAAGTTGATTAATAGGGATCTCAATATCCCTCTACTTACTATCCCCATGCCATTAGTTAAAAAAAGTAGACTACAGTTGACCATTTAAATCACTAGGACCAAATTTTATCATAGGCGGTGTACAATGATAATAAAAAAAGGTAATTCACCTAAATTAATAAACAATAAAACCAATTGGGATTTATTCAAGAAATTAGTGGAAGAGCGAACAAATTTCGGCGAACCAAATAGAACGAATTTACAGCTGGAAGATGAACTAGAAGTATTTAATAATAATATACTACAAGCAGCTTGGGAAAAATCACTGATTTCTCATACCAACACCACAACGAAACATAACTATTCTCTTGAGCTCAGAGAACTAGTTAAAGAGATACGGAAAGCAACACAAAAATATCCTTAATTTTGTGTGCAACAAATTTAAACAACTGATAAAAGAAATAAAGAACTAAAGCATAAATAAGCGACTTCGATAGATTTCTGAACTAAAGGTTGCCAATTACTCGCGTTGGAAAGCACCAAAGAGGCTAAAAGAACAAAAATTCATGCGCCACCTCCAAGTCTGTTTATTTGCTGCTTATTTAGAAGAGACTTTTCAGCCGTTGTCGAGACAATCAGGCAATGAAAGTATAACGGTCGTAAACAAAATAGATGATCTTAACATAAGACATGTGACCTCATTGAAACTTAAAACAGAAACCAACAATAACTTAAGTATCAGAAATGTTCGAAGAAGATATGAAAGCCATTCCCGAGATAAGTTTGCGTAAATTAGTTCAAATAATTAACGCAGCTTTCAGATTGAAATATGTTCCACGTCAATGGAAGGTGGCTGAAGGACTTATGATACCTAAACCAGGTAAACCAAGAAACGATAAAAATCAGATAGACAGATATCACTACTTCCGGTCATATCAAAAATATTTGAAAAACTGTTGCTGAAGAGACTCAAACCTATAATAGAAGACAGATGCACACCAGAACAAAAAATTGGGGTTAGAGAAAATCTCTTTACACTTAAACAAGTTCACAGAATAACGGATGTCATTGAGGATGCACTTGAGAATAAGAAGATATGCTCCAGTGTTTTTTTTGGGTGTAGCTCAAGCCTTCGACAAACTTTGGCACCAATGGCTTGAATTTAAACTGTATCGGAACCAGCCTAAGCAATTTTATCAAATTCTTAGATCCTACATAGAAAGCAGATCGACACTTTAGAGTCAAATTTGAAAATGAGTACTATGAACTAAACGAATATCAGCAGGTATGCCTCAAGGTACCGTACTAGGATCTATTCTGGTTATTCCTTATACGAGAGACTTACCGAATATTAAAGGTACTACAGCATAGCAGTTGGTATATATTTCACAAGCACTACTGGAATAAAAAATGGCGCATCTTATTAAATGACGCCAAATCAGTACACACACGTCAACTTTACAAATCAAAATATAAACTGTATTCCCGTGGTTCTCAACTCATACCAAATTCCATATGCAAATACAGCTAAATACCTTAGCACGACCCTCGATGCTAAGCTAGGATGGAAAGAACACATCAAGAAGGAAACCAATGTACAAATGATACAATGCTTCCGAAATAAAGTGATGCGAGGGATTGTGTATGGCCCATGGTATATTAGGAACGACAACCTTCATAGGGACTTGAAGATGGAATTTGTCACCGATGAAATAAACAAACAAGCAAGAAATCACGTACAGGGATTATCTTATGAAAATGCTGATATCCGTCGTATGTTGGATAAAACCAATGGAGCGAGGAGACTCTAAAGGCAGAAACTGCTGGAGCTGGGCAACTTGAATTAGAATAACAAATTATTGTAAAATGAGTTGGTTACTAGGTAGTAGGTTACTCAACCTAAACAGAGAAAATAATTTAAGCTAGATAAATTACTAGATGATTTCTGAATCAGGTGTAATATCGAATAAAAAAACAAAAAAATTTTAAGGTGAAAAATACCCCTTACCAGACTTTTGGTTAAATTATCTTGTTTAATCAAAAAAAATATCTCTGCTTAAATTTCAAAAACCTAAAAAGGTCAATCGTTGTTGGCTGAAAATCTAATTTTTAAATTTATTTTGTTACTGTTTGTAAAAGCTAAACTTTTCAAGATCATTGCAAAAATTTAAAAGCTCCCATTGAAGCTGCTACATATACAGATATTTCCATTAAATTTCACAAGGATCTTACAATTAATGAAAAATAAATTACTATGAAGTTTTATTCCGAATAGCCAATCCGCCGTAAATATAGAGATGCGGAATTTTGGTGAAACAAAGTTTTTTTTACCAAACTTAAGTAAAATTTAAAAAATGATCTGAACCAATTTTGTTTAAAATTAAGTTTAGATTTTTTAGTTTTATTCGTTTTTTCGTAAATGTAAGTTAGTTTTCAAAATATTTGCAAAAAACGAGAAACCTCCTATAAAAGTTGTCACTTGTGGTGGACTGATGTCAGTCAAAATTCACTGAGATCTCCCAATGTATGAAAAAAGATTTATTATTACGTTTCATCCCGATCAATCAATCCGTATAAGCACACAGATTTTCTGCCAAAAATCGTAATTTCCACTTAAATTCTGAAAAACTGATCTGGACCGATATTGTTGTAAACCTAATAATGATATACTTTCCACAATATTTGCAAAATACGCAAAAGTTTCAATGGGTGCTATCTCTTCCGGCAAACCATTTTCGGCCATACATTACTGGGACCTCCCAATAGTAAAAACTTACGTATAAAATTTTATCCCGATTCATCAATACATCTAGGCTGTACAAAAGTCGAACTTTTTTAAAAAATAATTTTTTTTGATGATTTTACACATCATTTTATTCTCTTAAATTTAGAAGAACTGGTCTGGGAAATATTGCTGGTAAATTAATTTAGAATCTTTTAGTTTTTAATCGTTTTTTTTGAAAATGATATACTTTTCAAAAAATTTGCTAGAAACAAAAAAATGTATGTGAAGGCTGCCACTTCCACTCTCAATTTGTGAAAAAAACGTAAGTTAGAAGTTTCACCCCGATCACAACCGGTTTGGGCAGTGTACAAATGCCGATTTTTTGATGAAAAACGCGTTTTTGTCAAAAATCGTGATTTCCGCTTAAATTTTGGAAAACTAACCAGGACTAGTTTTATTGAAATTTTATTTAAAATCTTTTAGTTCAAAGTCGATTTTCTCGTAAATGATATAGTTTTCAAAATATTTGCAAAAAAACGATAAAGCTTTGAGGCTGTCACTTCCAGTGGAACGATTTCGACCAATATTCACTGGGACCTCATAATTTGTAAAGCAAGCCTAATAACGAAGTTTCATCCCAATCAATTAATCTGTCTGGTCGTCCGCTCGTACATGGCCGAATTTTTGCGGAGAAACAGTTTTTTTGTTAAAAAAGTTGGCCTTGACTTTTGTGTGGTGTAAAAGTTTTTCGTATATAAAAATTTATAATTAATTGTTAAATATAATTAATATAATAAATTGCCATAACGAGTTTCAAAAGATGAAAAGCATACTTACAAGAGGCGGAACATATTATTCCAAAGGACTAATTTCTGGATTGAATATACCTAACTGTAAACCAACGTGTAAAATCTTTGTTTCTAATTGGGTGAACTTTGGCCCTGGACACCACTGGCAAAAGGTCATTAATTAGTATTTCAATGGATTGCATACCATTTTATAAATAAGCTTAAATGTTTAAAATTTTATGGGTAGTTCAAAACTAAATTGTATAGCAGCAAAGTAGCAAATAAATAAATCAAAAAACACATCATTTCTGACTACAGTTTGGAAAAATGGTGTGGAATAGTATATTGTTGCAAAATTAATTAGAAATCTTTTAGTTCATAAATGTTTTTTCTAGTACATGATAAACTATTCAAAATATTTGCCGATCAAGTTCCATGAATTCGGCCATATCACTGGGATCCCCCAATTTATGGAAGCAGCTTAAGTGTGAAATTGCATCCAATTCGGTTAATCCATTTAGGCTGTAGAGAAGCTACAACATTTAGTCGGAACGGCACCACATATACCCGCACACACAGAGATTTTCTAAAAATTCCTTTTTTGACTTCGGCGATATAGCTTAAAATCTCGAGGTCCAAATTTACAAAGATTTACAAAATTTTCAAATTCCGCTGTCATTGTTGAAAATTTAATCTAAAAATTTATTTCAATCTTTTATTTCTTTGTTGTTTTTTGTATATGCTTAACTTTTCAACATCACTACAACATTTGAAGAAAAGTAATCCATCCGCGCTGTAGAGAAGCTACTTACATTTAACCTGCACGGAACCACAAACACAGACACACAGATAGCTTTGAAAAGGCGAGCAATAATTGGCCACCGAGGAAAGATGTCACCAAATACAGAAACAAATATTTTGGAAAGATTGGAGTGCGGTCCAGGGTTGCTCAAGTTGTGGGTTGTTAAAACTGAAGAACCGGAACGAGCAATTAGAGGTATGTACCATTGTGAGTATGTTCAAGGTAAGTACCATAAATGCGAACAGAAAAATCCGGTGATAAAAGTCAACACAGCAGAACAAAAGGAAATAAAAGGACAACTCAAACAGAATTGGATAGAAGATCTAACTAAGGAGCAGAAAATCGAAGCGTAGCTTTTACTAGAATAATACACGTCTATTTTCTGTAGTGCACCAGAAAATAATGGAAGGACCGCTATGGTTAAACAAGGAACTGACACTGAAACAGAGTCCCGATTTGCCAAGCAGATTGCCCTTGGTAAAACAAGAAGAAGGACATGCGAGTGGCAGGAATGATAGAATCATCGAGCAGTCCGTTGATCTCACCGGTAGTGTTGGTCGAAAAGAAGAATGGCAGCTTGACGTCAGACATCATATTATCGTTCGCTAGAACGTTCTTGACATTGGATCTTCGATGTGGCTATTCGCAGGTAGAAGCTCAAGAGGGAGATCGGTATTAATTGCTTCGGCAACGGATTATAACAATTATAATGTAATGCCATTTGGATTATTTAATGCCCCAACGAACTTTGAACGATGAGTGAAGCGCTTGTGGAGAATGTGTCTTGTATATTTAGACCATATTATGGTCAAGAGAAAAACACGAAAATGCAATTCAGAAATCTATTTGAAATCTTCGAATGAATACAATCCACCGGGTTATAATAAAGTCCTAAGGTTTACTCTTCAGATGAGAGTTAACATATTTAGGTTACAAAGTAACCACCAATGGAATTCGGACGACGAATACAGACGAAGCAAAAACATCAACGGTAAAGGAATTTCCAAAACTAAAAACTTTACATGAACTAGGAAGCTTTCTTGGTTTGTGTACCTATTAGAGATGATTCGTTAATGGTGTAATAAAATTTCACAATTTAACTAGGAAGCCGTTTGAATAGAAGGAAGAGAAATTACTACTCGAAATTATTCGTTGAATTACGGATCGTATATCCGACGTGAAATTTATTTTGGGTACCGACGCAAGCAATGATGGTATAGGTGGAGTGTTGTTACAAGAAATCGATGGACGAGAGCGAATCTTTGCATGTTCCTCCTATCGGAACAGGAGCGTAACTATTGTGTGGCGCTAAAATAATTTTTGGCTATAGTGGAATGCATGAAATATTTTCATAAATATTAAAAATTCCATTAATTAACGGGGCCAATGGCGCGTTATGATGGTTTCTACATTTTAAGATTCCAGAGAGACAGGTGGTACTCGCTGAAGCGAAGGTCTAACCATTGTGAGCGAATGAAAAAAAGTAGGATATAGACGATGCACGACTTATGAAAGTTGTACTCGATGAGGACTAGACGGATGAATCAAGCCGGCAGGAGCAATTATTAGATGCGGATTTAAGGAACAGTCAGCAGTAGAGTGGGGAAAAAAACGAGATCAATGTGCAGCAGTGAAAAGGTGGAACAATACAAGCGGTAATAGGAATGTATTAGTGAAAATGGACTATTTCAGCAGGAGGAGTATTCCATGCCAAATTAGCAAACAACAACCACCATTGGCATCATAATTAATAACCGGGTTAGTCGCTATTGAGTTCCGATAGAAATCCACTCATACTGAGCATCGTCTTTACAAATTTGTGAATAAAAATCCGAAAAGAAATTCATAAAGGCATAAAAAGGCCCATATACTGTCATCACAAAGATAAACGTTGAAGTTTACATAATAAAGAAAGGGTAGTAGGACAAACCCAATGTAGTGCTTTTGAAATGGCTGGCACTATACAGAGGTAGTAGATTGGATCATGTTCGGAACGAACAGACTTAGGTAGGGTAATGTTACGATCACAACTTTTGGTTTAAAGGGCAAACAATTCAACGTGGACGAGAAATTTATTCAGAGAAAATTGCTCATTTAAGGTTTAGAATATCACTAATATTTCTTTATCGGATTAGTGACATCTAGGTGAG
Source organism: Nephrotoma guestfalica (assembly GCA_963691935.1). Classification (NCBI taxonomy): domain Eukaryota; kingdom Metazoa; phylum Arthropoda; class Insecta; order Diptera; family Tipulidae; genus Nephrotoma; species Nephrotoma guestfalica. The sequence goes on along the minus strand of OY829913.1, from coordinate 220,269,303 downwards.
TAGTCTAGATAAGGACATCTGTAATAAGGACTGATCTGTAATAGGGACACCGTAATACAATTTTGTGATTTATTATAATCTCTGAAAAGTGAATTAATAATAAATAATCATTTTTAAGTGTTAAGTAAATTTGAACAGAGATTTGACAGCGCAAATATGCAGGTATCCTATTTAATAAGTATTTTAATATTTTATTAGAATGAAATTACGAAATTCTAGCCTAGATATGAAATAATTATGATGCAACAGTTAAACATTTGAAGAACATAATTGTAATATTTTCCAACGACAATATTCTTGAAGTTTCCTAATCTAAAATTTTGCAAAAGACATTCACAGCGACTTCGCATCTAATTGTAAAGACATGAAATAATAAGACAAAGTGTAATACACGAAAATGTACTTAACAATGCGTAACATCTAATTTAAAACAAATCCTTATCCGCTTTACATCCTTCCATCAAAACACCATCATCCAACTTTGTCGTCGTTGTCCATCATAATATACAAAAAATACTGATACACTTCTTATTTTCACATTTTCATTTTGATTAAATCTAATTTTCATATTGTCAAAGTACGAATTATGTGTGCATGTATATCTGTATGTATGTAGGAGAAACATCTTACATTTTTGATGAGATTTTTTTATGTTATCTGTTGAATCTTATGATTTTTTATTTTGTTTTATTAACTTAGAAGTTTATTCTTTATGTGAGAATAATTTAAACAAAAAAAGTTGAAATTAAGAAAAAAAAACATTTTATGAGAATTAAAAGGGTTTTTGAGTGCTACTTAATTTTTAAGATTTCTTTGCTTTGGATTTTAATTGGTTTGCTAAAGTCTTTGGGATTTGTATATTTATTTTGTTGTTTCTCGTATTTATTTAGCGTTTTATTTATCATATACATAAATCCACCTTTTTGGGTTATACTTTTTATTAGTGAAAGCTCTCTTATACGAGTACGGTTGTTATCCATCCTTACATTACATGTTTAGATGAAATTGCACAAAATGTTCATCCTTTTTGATGTTTCCGAGACATTATACAACTCCTATTTCTAGTTTGTTGAATTAAAGTTCGTATTATTAGATACGATATATGAGCTTTTATCTTATACGAGCATTATATGTATAGAAGCAAACAAAGTTTGTTGAATCTTACCATTTTTTTTTTTTTGGAAATTTACTGTCGTAAAAAAACAGCATACACAGTAGGAATGAAAATTACTTTTCTTGTCAATTTTCCTGTTTTTGTTTTTAGCAAAAACATAAAACCAACCAGAAAAAATTCAATTTTTCTTCTACGTTATCATTTTTTATTCAAAATAACTTACTTGTTTTTTGTGTGTTCTGCGGGTACGGGGAAAATGGAAAATACAATTTTCTTGTTCCTTGATTTTATTTTATTTTTTTAGTTTTTGCTTTTTTTCGTTCCTCCGCCTTTCATTTCATATTCTGATAGTATGTATGTACGAGTGTACAATAAAAATACATTCTACATTTGCAACTAAGTAGTAAGAAAATATTTTGTTGATGGTAATTTTCTTCCATCGTTCTTTGTATCAAATAAATTTATATATTTTTCTGTCACGAATATAATAACATAACAAGAAGCTTGTATACTTACGATAAACATAATTTACTGTACAAAATCTAGTACATTTCGTTTTAACCAAGAAAGCAAAAACAAATAAAAATTGTTAAAATATTTAGTTCAATTTATTTTGTTGAATAATTACTTAGCTTCATGCTGATTAAACCTTGAAAATATAATGTTGGTCTTTTCTTGTAATATGCATCATAATATGTATATAATATATCCGTATGATGTTTATTGTATAATCTCATGTATTATTTGAAAGGGTGATTATCACGATTAAGATACGGTTTCCCGGAGAAAACTATGGTCTCAGTTTGTTCTTAAAGTAATTAAGCAATTTTATATTTTTGTACATCGTACATACATTGTATGGTCACGTTTATCATCAACTTGTTTGCATAGATTTTTATTTTGAGGGTTTCCTGTGGGTAGAAAAGGTTTTTCCAGTGTTGTGCCGTATTGTCTACACCGCATACATGTTTAATATTTAAAAATTCCAACTCAAATTGTTAGATGGCTTTACATGGCAATGGCGCGTAATACTTGGAAAACTTAATGATAGATACAGTTTATACTTCTGCATATTCTGCATATTCTGCATTTCTACTTTAGTCAGTGTTGTGTGTCTACCAGTGTTGTGCAATTACGCGGCAATATAGTTGTTTACATTTTTTAAGTAAATAATGTAAACAATTATTAATTACGTTAAAAAATTGTAATAAATGTAAAAAATGTAATTAATTAGCGACATGACATCTACCTGAAAATAATTAAATTAGAAAAAAATTTAAAATCAATTGTTTTCTATTAAAATTTTTTAAATTACTAGTTAATGGCGCTACAATAATTTAAGTTTGTGCTGTAATGGTTAAAATCTATTTCTAGCATTTCTGATTATTTATTATTGGAATATCGATTTCGAAATGCAGTAATTAAGTCTCCCTTAAGCTCGATACATTTAGTCCAGCGTTTTTCCAATGTATCTTCCTTCCAAATCATAGGTTTTCTCAAGGCGCTCAAAATAAGAGTATGTTTCAATGATGACCCCTTCGCTAGAGGCAAATATCTTACTGCCCAGCCATTTCTTCAGGTTTAGAAACAAAAAATACTCGCAAGGGGCAAATTCTGGAGTATATGATGAGTGGGGTAGAGTTCATGTTTTGGTATTGCATTGTAAATAGGTGTAGGTAAAGTTTACGTTTTTGTAAAGAATTATTGTTTTTATAAGCATTTTCCAATCCGCATTCGATTCGCCCCCGCGGATTCTATAATCGACGTGAATAAAATAGTATGCAACGTTATAGAAAAGTTGATATTTATTTAAAATATCTATACAAATGAATATTTAAGTAATAATTTACACCTTAAATTACTGTAGTAGCGCATTTAATTAGCAGATGTCAGGCTCACAAAATAATCTGTAATATATTAATTTAAAAAATTGCATTAGATGTAGTTGCAGGTAATGGTTGGACTCGTATTATCGAATAGAAAATAATGTGTTTTAAATTTTTTTATTAGTTTAATTACTTTCAGGTAGATGTCGCTAATTAATTACATTTTATACATTAATTACGTTACATGACGTAAAAATTCAATTATTTACGTGTCGATAATAGCCTAAGTAATGTAACGTAATTAATCTGCACAACACTGGCATCTACGCGTATTTCGAAATTATCTACATATTGGGTTGAAAACATTGCAGAAAATTTGTACGATTTTGTACATAAATCGTACCTGTAAAATAAATAAAACTAAACTAAACGAAGTTTCCCCAGCCACTTGTAAAAATACAGATAAAAACAATACTAGAGCCCATAAATTAATTTGTCGGCTTGGGTCGGTTTAAAATTTACGACTGTAAAATTTCCGACAAAATTTAAGAATAACAAAACATGGCGGATTATAATAAAACAGTAAAACAGTTGACAAAAGCAATGTTATGATTAATCAAAGATTTTGTTATGAAAAACAACTGCTCGTAAATACGCAATTATTAAACTAGCGACTTCGGCAATGACATTCACAAAATAATTGATTAATACGAAATTCGAAATGTTCAAAAAAGTTAAAATTATCCCCATTTTAATACGATGATGCAGACCTGTTTGTTATTGACCCCGAAGTTGATCAATTTTTGCAAAACTAAAATAAAAAGAATTTAAGCGTTCACGGTGATCGCCAAAATTCCATTTACTTTTTTAGTATTGCAAAAATTGATCAAGTTCGGAGTCAATATCAAGTGAGTCTACATCATCGTATTATTGGGAGAAAAAACACGTTTATTTCTAAGAAATGGTAAATTTTATTTTAATCAAAATATTTTCCATCGTTATCTATGACTTTCGACCATCTTACTGGGAATTTATTGATCCCATCGAAAAAAAAATAGTTTGTCTGATGATGCGGATCCATTTGTCGAGCCATTTTTTAATTTCTTCGTGGTTTCTGAAGTGCTGGTCCTGAAGGTCGCTTTGCATTGATCGGAACAAATAGTAATCTAGAACTTACCATTTAAGTACTTCCAGCGTATTTTTTACTTGTTTTGCGACATGTGGTTGAGCATTGTCGTCAGAGATGAGCGATTACTCGTCATCTACTAAATTTTACGTTATTGCGTAGACAACTTGTCGACAACGTAGAAAACTTGTCGACAATTTAGAAAACGTCAACTAGTCGTAGACAACGTCGACAACCAATTGTAATTCCGCCATTAGTGATTAAATGTTCAACATATATTTAACTTGCGTTAACATATTTCCAAGTTACATATTACATCGCCTGAAAAGCTCCCGGTCTGACACATAGATAGTGCCACAAATTTAAAACCCATATAATTTTTAAATTCTACCAACCTTTAAACGACAAGTATGAAAATTGCATTACATTCCGACCATTAGTTTACAAGTTACAGTTGTTTTAGTGACGCTACTTTTGTTAATTTAAGAACAATGGAAAAAAAGAATTTTGTGTCTTGATTAAACACTGTTTTTTGACGGGAAAAAATAGCGTTCAAGCAAAGCAGTGGCTTTGATCGTACAACCACCGATGATGCACCACGCTCTGGACGCCCAATTAGGCTGTGACTTCAGAAAAAATAAAAAAATCACGAAATTGTTTTGAAAAACCGTAAAGTGAAGTACCATGAGATAGCTGACATTGTCCACGAAAAAAATTGCTCTTTCACCAAGGCAATGCACCATGTCACAAGTCGATCGCAACATTGGCAAAACTTCACGAATTGCACATTGAATTGATTCCTCTTCAACCGTATTCGCCAGATTTGGCCCCCAGGGCCAAGTGATTAGGGCCAAGTGATTCCCTCCAAGCTGGAGGGAAAGTGATTTGGCTCCAATGATGAAGTGATTGCCGAAACTAAAGCTTATATTGAAGACAAAGTTAAATCGTTCTAGAAAAAGGGCATCATCATGTTAGAGAGGCGTTGAACTGATTGTTGTGCTCTCGTAGGAAATTTTGTTGATGAATAAGTATTTTTCCCAAAAAAATTGTATTACTTATACTCTGTACCTCACACCGTTTTTTTCTTTAATGATGTGTGCTCGTCATCGATTTTTTGTCTAAATTTTCAATAAACTAATTCGGAGGTGGGTTCATAACAGCTAAATGTCTCTAATTGTTTTAAACCAAAATATTCAAGATATTTACATCTAAATTTTAAACTTAGTTCAGATTTGACAATAGCCGATGTCGAAATTGATAAATTTTAATTAAGTTAACAAATTTTAATTGAACCCCTGACAGGATTTATTTGCGCCATCCTTGAAGGGAGGAATGATCCTTGAACCTACCTTTAATTTTGTTAGTCGGAAAACTAGACAAAAAATTGGCGCGAGACTCACAGTCTAAATGATTTACTAAACTAAATAGCCGTTACTAGTTACTAGTTATTTCTAGTTGATACTCAAATTAAATTAGCGAATTAGCATAAAATTTCAGTGCATTGTGTTTTACTTCTTCTATTGATAAGTGGTATGAACTAATATGAAGTTCGATTATACTTTGAGCCTGAAGCAGACTATTTTGTCCAAATTTCCGGCTAACTAAATTAATGGTTAATTCATACAAGTCGTTGAGAGATAACACAAAGCAAATAACGTGCAATCACGTTCATTGATAAACGTGAACTAGGTTTGCAGGTTCAAATCTCAAGCATGTTTTGGTTTTTGAAACTTAGAGCCACGAATCAATAATTTTTAGGAACTAACCATCAGTTTAGTTAGTCGAAAATTTAGAAAAATACCGGTGTCACGCACACGGCTTAAGTCAGTAATTTAGCCGAAAAAATAGCACAGTATTAGATATTTTAGTTATGTGTGCCTGACGTCGAATTTTTGTCATAAGCCGTGGCTTTTTAATTCAATTTTTCGAGTTCGCGAAGTGGTAAGTAACACTTTTTAAAGCATAACGTAGATAACACAGTCCTCTACGTATCACAAAAAATATTCATCAACAAAGTTAGATGGTTTTCTTGTAATATTCTTGTTCTATACAGTTCCATTATTATACAGAACTGTTGAGAATAACGATATTACAAGAAAACTATCGAACTTTTTCAATGGATTTTTTGTGTTATGCAATTTCATCTAAGATACAGAGTGGGCCATATGTTGGTCCTTTTTCAATCGATGAATTTTAGTATTTAATGCTATCTGTTCTAAAAAATTCTTTGACATATGAAAAGTCAAAAATATGCAATTTATCATCATTTTTTCGATTTTGGGGAGCGGAGAATCCTCACGTTATTCAGGAAGCAGAAGTTCATCCTCCAATAGTCACTATTTGGTGTGGTTTATTGACTAGTTCATTGGGCCGTTTATCTTTGAAAACGAACTGGAAAATGTCCTTACAGTGAATGGGGAACGGTGTCGCAACATGTTAACTGGTATTTTGTAAAAACCTTTAGTTTCAACAAGACGGAGCGAAATGTCACGCAAGTCGTGCAACAACCCATTTATTGTTAACAAAATTTGTTGATCGCATAATTTCAAGGAATGGTGAAGTTCCTTGGCCACCAAGAAGCCGGTTTTAACACCACTTAATTATTTTTTGTTGGATTATTTGAAAGGTAAGGTGTATGCTAATCATCCACAAACAATTTTTAATTCGGCAAAATCTGTGTTTAGTTCATGCTAGTCATTGATAGATGATTCTAATATTCAGAAATCAAATTATGTTTGATATACCGTTCTAAACTGCAAAATTGGTTCAGATTTATCAATCACCATATACAAATATTTTGGTAATTATTAATGTTAATTTATTTAGTAAATTTTAATTAAACCTCATATTTTGTGTCATTTTAAACAGCTGGAATGAGCTAACCATCAAATTAGTTAGTCGAAAATTTAAACTAAGAAAAATCGGCGTTCGGAAAAAACAAACCTCATAACATAAAAAAATGTTCGTTTGAAAATCATAATTAAGAATTTAAAGTTCAAATTTGAACTATGTATATTTTGTTGACCTTACATTTCATTCATGCATAAATTAGCTGATGTATTTCGAATGAATTATACCAGCTAATAATTTACGTCTTTCTATATCACAATAAAAACTTATTTCACCCCTTGGATAAGAAGATGATTACCTGTTAGCTTAACAGTTTGTGAGACTAACTACCAAAATCTAGAAAAAATAATGAGAAATGTAGATTTTAATATCATTTCTTAGGTTGTTGATGTTACCTACATCGACATACGACGTCGACAAGAACGCAGAAAATCGCTATGTAATCTTCGTCATAGATTACGTGTCGACAACTGCGTAGATTACATTACGTAATCTACCTCGCCCAACCCTGATTGTCGTGCAACAAAATTACTTTACGCTATTTGTTGGCTGAAATCGGACGATTTTCGTTCAATGCGTGGTTCAAATCTATCAATTGTTGCTGATAACATTCACCAGTAATAGTTTCGTTCGGTGTTAGCAGCTCCTAGTACACCACTCCTTTCTGATCCCACCAAATGCACAACATAACCTTACTTCCATGAATGTTTCGTTTTGCTGTTAATGTGGAAGGGTTATTGTAGTAAATCCAATGTCCACAATTTCAAAATCCACAATTTGAGGCAAAAAATGCCATCTTCGGTGTCTTATAACCAAAGAATTGCAACCCATTAAACCATTTTCAATGATGGCTTCAGTCAGTTCATGTGGTACCCATTTTCCTTCTTTTTTAATCATTTTCATGGCATGTAAACATTTGTTTATGGCTACTTGAGTGACATTTAACTGTTTTACAAGTTCTTTTTCTATTTGATCTGAGTTTTCCTTCAACAATACTTCCAATTCTTCATCTTCGATTTTTTTGGTTGACCAGAACGTTCTTCGTGACTGACATCAAAATCACCACTTTTGAATCGTTTAAATCTGTTTTCGCGAGTCTGTTGAGTTGGTGTATGTTCACCATAAGTTTCTTGAAGCAAACGAAAACTTTAAAAGTAATGCTTCTCCGCAAAGCTGTCGTGTTGGTACGAAATTCGACATGTTTAAATGGGATTCAAAAATATTTTTAAAACTAAATTTTAATGTGGAATGTCAACACTTTAAAACGCCGTAGGTGTCATTGTAAAAGAATGAAGTTGCGGCATCTCTTAGACATTCTGAAAAACTAAGTATTCAATAAAAAGGGAATAATTTTATTTGTTTAGGATGTCTTAAGCTCACTACGCGGATATACAGTGTTCGTCGGAAATCTCTGTGAACCGGCCAATCCTCGATAAGGTGAACGTATAACTCAACTGTTTTAATAATAAAGTGTGTTTTTTAGAGGTTCACAATTTAAATTTTTAGAACAACAAAAAACATTTTGAATATTACTGAAAATAGCTTTATTGGATAGATAATTGTATGCCATTAATGCTTGAATATGAGTTCGACCATGTGGTCACTGCGGTTGGCGCGTACATGGTGTAATCTGGAGGTCTAACTTTCGATCACTCTTCGCAGCAATTCCGGCCATATCTCGCTAATAGCTCGCCGAATGTTGTGTTAAGTATTCAATCGTCTCTGATTTATCGGCGTAGACAAGTGACTTAACATATCCCAAAACAAATTAATCTAATGGAGTTAGAACACACGATTTCGGTGGGCAATTAGTAGAACTATCAAGTGTAATTAGTTTTTCATCAAATATTTATTTGAGTCTTAATTGTATCCCGGGCTGTGTGGCATGTGGCACCATCCTGTTAAAACCACATATCAGCAAGTTTTATGCTAGCCAATTGAGGTATAAAAAAGTTAGAAAGTATGTCTCTAAATCGTTGACCGTTGACTGTAACATTCCGACCATCATCATTTTTGATGGACTCATGATTCCACCGACCCATAAAGCGCACCAAACAGTGATTATCTCTGGATATAATGGTGTTTGGGCAAAGGCATGTAGATTATCTTTACTTTAAATCATATTTTTTGTAGTTAAATTTAGTTTATTAACGTAACTAACTATTCAGCCAAAAAACAGCTTCATTGATGAACAAAATTTTGTTTGGAAAATCAACATCAGTTTCAATTTCTGCTTCAGCTCATTGGCTGAATTGGCGGCGTATGCGATGGTTGAATGGCTTTAATTACTGCACAAGTTGAATTTTGTAATCCTATAATCCAAGATCCTTAGGCAAAATTTTCCATAAAATGGATGTATACTTTTCCAGTTGCTGTGAACGACGTCGAATTGATTGATTTGGATCTTCCTCAATTCTATGCTGTACAGTGTACATCGCTTGTTCGGTACGCACTGTTTGATGTGGATGCTGGATGCGCATTATCATTTAGAGTATACGTGGTGTGAAAACGATCTATAGTTAACCGAATTACCCATTTTATTATAAAAAATTTGAACAATTCGCAATCGTTGCTCTAACGTGAATCTATTCACTATGTAATGGCAAAGCAAGTTTCAGCTGTCAAACAAACCAGTGTTGCCAACTTATAGATGTGAACCTCTAAAAACACCCTTTACATGTGCATTTTTGTTTTTTCGACAAATTTTGTAGTCCGCCATGTTTTGTTATTTTTAATATTTTCGGAAACTTCACAGTCGTTAAAATTTTAACATTTTCTACTATGTATAATCCTCCAAATGTGTTGGTTATAATAATACGGTGCAGAAGAAATTTTCATTGGACCACTGTTTACTAAAATTTGTTTGCTTTATTTGAGTGTACACCTTAAACGAGGTAAAATGGTTTTTTCTAATCGTTACAATTTCATTAGAAACGCAAAATGCATAGAATAATATGTGAATACGAATCAAGGAGAATTGGAATGCTAACATAATCGTGTGAAGAAATTTTGGTATAAATAAACGGAACTAGCCCATTTCTTAACAAATTATTGTCAAATTTGGTTTGCGAAGCAGTCACCTATAGGGAATGAAATTTAGCCATTTCTCAACAGAAAATGTTCAAATTTAAAAGAGTTTACGGAGATAAAGTGATATTTGAACATGAGTTTCAGATAAAATTCTTGAAGTTCAACATGCTAAATGGAACCAAGCAGATTTTCCCGATTTTTTTAAATGTTTTTTTAATATAAGATATTTTTAATGAAATATGAAATTTGATATTAATAACATTATAATTAGTTTCAACAAGATCAAAATTCAGAACTTCATTCAAAATTGATGTTAGATTTCCATTTCTGTTATACAAATCGAATGGTCTAGGTCTATTCAGCATTATCGAATTTAAGAACTTCATTGAAAATTAATTTTAGAATCCAAATCCGCTTCTGAATATCAAATTCGACAATAACTGGTTCAGAATTGGCCAGGTTCCGTACATAATGGTGAAATTCCAGAAATTCGTTCAAAATTCATGTTAAAATCCCAATCTGGTTAAGAAATTAACAAGAACGTTAAGTTAAGTTAAGTTAAGTTAAGTTAAGTTAAGTTACATTAAGTTACGTTACGTTAAGTTAAGTTAAGTTAAGTTAAGTTAAGTTAAGTTAAGTTAAGTGTTGTCATATGATGTGTTGTCATATGATGTGTTGTCATGTGCTGTGTTGTCATGTGATGTGTTGTCATGTGATGTGTTGTCATGGGTTGTCATGTGTTGTCATGTGTTGTCATGTGTTGTCATGTGTTGACATGTGTTGTCATGTGTTGTCATGTGTTGTCATGTGTTGTGTTGTGTTGTCATGTGAAGTGTTGTGTTGTCATGTGTTATGTTGTGTTGTGTTGTGTTGTGTTGTGTTGTCATGTGTTGTCATGTGTTGTCATGTGTTCTCATGTGTTGTCATGTGTTGTCATGTGTCGTCATGTGTTGTCATGTGATGTGTTGTCATGTGATGTGTTGTCATGTGATGTGTTGTCATGTGATGTGTTGTCATGTGTTGTGTTGTGTTGTGTTGTGTTGTGTTGTCATGTGATGTGTTGTGTTGTGTTGTGTTGTCATGTGATGTGTTGTGTTGTGTTGTCATGTGTTGTGTTGTGTTGTGTTGTCATGTGTTGTCATGTGTTGTCATGTGTTGTCATGTGTTGTCATGTGTTGTCATGTGTTGTCATGTGTTGTCATGTGTTGTCATGTGTTGTCATGTGTTGTCATGTGTTGTCATGTGTTGTCATGTGTTGTCATGTGTTGTCATGTGATGTGATGTGTTGTCATGTGATGTGTTGTCATGTGATGTGATGTGTTGTCATGTGTTGTCATGTGATGTGATGTGTTGTCATGTGATGTGTTGTGTTGTCATGTGATGTGTTGTGTTGTGTTGTCATGTGTTGCGTTAAGTTACGTTAAGTTAAGTTAAGTTAAGTTAAGTTAAGTTAAGTTAAGTTAAGTTAAGTTAAGTTAAGTTAAGTTAAGTTAAGTTAAGTTAAGTTAAGTTAAGTTAAGTTAAGTTAAGTTAAGTTAAGTTAAGTTAAGTTAAGTTAAGTTAAGTTAAGTTAAGTTAAGTTAAGTTAAGTTAAGTTAAGTTAAGTTAAGTTAAGTTAAGTTAAGTTAAGTTAAGTTAAGTTAAGTTAAGTTAAGTTAAGTTAAGTTAAGTTAAGTTAAGTTAAGTTAAGTTAAGTTAAGTTAAGTTAAGTTAAGTTAAGTTAAGTTAAGTTAAGTTAAGTTAAGTTAAGTTAAGTTAAGTTAAGTTAAGTTAAGTTAAGTTAAGTGAAGTTAAGTTAAGTTAAATTAAGTTAAGTTAAGTTAAGTTAAGTTAAGTTACGTTAAGTTAAGTTAAGTTAAGTTAAGTTAAGTTAAGTTAAGTTAAGTTAAGTTAAGTTAAGTTAAGTTAAGTTACGTTAAGTTACGTTAAGTTACGTTAAGTTACGTTAAGTTAAGTTAAGTGTTGTCATGTCATGTGTTGTCATGTCATGTGTTGTCATGTCATGTGTTGTCATGTCATGTGTTGTCATGTCATGTGTTGTCATGTCATGTGTTGTCATGTCATGCATGTGATGTCATGCATGTCATGTCATGCATGTGATGTCATGCATGTGATATCATGCATGTGATGTCATGCATGTGATGTCATGCATGTGATGTCATGCATGTGATGTCATGCATGTGATGCCATGCATGTGATGTCATGCATGTAATGTCATGCATGTGATGTGTTGTCATGTGATGTGTTGTCATGTGATGTGTTGTGATGTGATGTGTTGTCATGTGATGTGTTGCCATGTGATGTGTTGTCATGTGATGTGTTGTCATGTGATGTGTTGTCATATGATGTGTTGTCATGTGATGTGTCGTGATGTGTTGTGATGTGTTGTGTTGTGTTGTGATGTGATGTGATGTGATGTGATGTGATGTGATGTGATGTGATGTGATGTGATGTGATGTGATGTGATGTGATGTGATGTGATGTGATGTGATGTAATGTGCAATGTAATGTGTAATGTAATGTGTAATGTAATGTGTAATGTGATGTGATGTGTAATGTGATGTGATGTGTAATGTAATGTAATGTAATGTAATGTAATGTAATGTAATGTAATTTAATACGTTATGTTATGTTACGTTACGTTAAGTTACGTTAAGTTACGTTAAGTTACGTTAAGTTACGTTAAGTTAAGTTAAGTTAAGTTAAGTTAAGTTAAGTTAAGTTAAGTTAAGTTAAGTTAAGTTAAGTTAAGTTAAGTTAAGTTAAGTTAAGTTAAGTTAAGTTAAGTTAAGTTAAGTTAAGTTAAGTTAAGTTAAGTTAAGTTAAGTTAAGTTAAGTTAAGTTAAGTTAAGTTAAGTTAAGTTAAGTTAAGTTAAGTTAAGTTAAGTTAAGTTAAGTTAAGTTAAGTTAAGTTAAGTTAAGTTAAGTTAAGTTAAGTTAAGTTAAGTTAAGTTAAGTTAAGTTAAGTTAAGTTAAGTTAAGTTAAGTTAAGTTAAGTTAAGTTAAGTTAAGTTAAGTTAAGTTAAGTTAAGTTAAGTTAAGTTAAGTTAAGTTAAGTTAAGTTAAGTTAAGTTAAGTTAAGGTATCGTAACGTAACGTAAGTTAACGTAACGTAACGTAACTTAACTTAACTTAACTTAACTTAACTTAACTTAACTTAACTTAACTTAACTTAACTTAACTTAACTTAACTTAACTTAACTTAACTTAACTTAACTTAACTTAACTTAACTTAACTCGTAACGTAACGTAACGTAACGTCACGTAACGTAACGTAACGTAACGTAACGTAACGTAACGTACACATGAACTCCTTATACATTTTAGCAAATTCTTGATCCCTTTTAAATCGTCTCTCCATTACCTGCATTCGTTTGGCTGCTGTTCGAAATGAATCTCCTAAACCTGTTGGTGAGCGTTTAAAGGGAAGACGTACTTTGAATCGACCAGACCTGTCTACTATAGTGTTGTCTTTGAAATGGCTTTCGCAGAACCTTTCTTCGTCATTTAGCCTGGGTATTGTATTTTCAACGTTCGCGATTTCCCAGAACTTTCTTAGCAGTTTTTCTATGTTGTCTCGTGGGCTATTTAAAGACACGGTGAATATTTCACTTGACTGGCTTTCCATTGGCTTTCAGCGATGACCCAGCCTAGTACAGTTTTTTGCATGGTTAGATGATTGTTTATCGTGATCTCTCCTTCAGCTAGTAGATCAAAAAACTTGTCTGCTCCAATAATCATGTCGATATCATTACCAGAATAAAAATGTGGATCTGCTAACTCGTACTGCCTGAAGAAGTCCATATTGAATTATCGATCGAATGACTGCTGTTTTGCGGTTAATTTCGGAAAAACGTAGGCTTCGATGTGTAGACACATTATTGTCCCATGGTGTGATTTCTAGAGTAACTGCTCCCTTCGTATATCCACTTGCTATCGCACCAATACCCGTGATGGCAATCTTGGCGCTTTTTCTTTTTAACACATGACAACACATGACAACACATGACAACACAACACAACACAACACATGACAACACAACACAACACATCACATGACAACACAACACAACACAACACAACACAACACATGACAACACATCACATGACAACACATCACATGACAACATATGTGTTGACAACACATGACGACACATGACAACACATGACAACACATGACAACACATGACAACACATGACAACACAACACAACACAACACAACACATCACATGACAACACTTAACTTAACTTAACTTAACTTAACTTAACTTAACTTAACTTAACTTAACTTAACTTAACTTATTTTAACTTAACTTAACTTAACTCAACACATCACATGACAACACATCACATGACAACACTTAACTTAACTTAACGTAACGTAACGTAACGTAACGTAACGTAACGTAACGTAACGTAACGTAACGTAACGTAACGTAACGTAACGTAACGTAACGTAACGTAACGTAACGTAACGTAACTTAACTTAACTTAACTTAACTTAACTTAACTTAACTCGTAACCTAACGTAACGTAACGTAACGTAACGTACACATGAACTCCTTATACATTTTTGCAAATTCTTGATCCCTTTTAAATCGTCTCTCCATTACCTGCATTCGTTTGGCTGCTGTTCGAAATGAATCTCCTAAACCTGTTGGTGAGCGTTTAAAGAGAAGACGTACTTTGAATCGACCAGACTTGTCTACTATAGTGTTGTCTTTGAAATGGCTTTCGCAGAACCTTTCTTCGTCATTTAGCCTGGGTATTGTATTTTCAACGTTCTCGATTTCCCAGAACTTTCTTAGCAGTTTTTCTATGTTGTCTCGTAGGTTATGTTTACAGCGAAATCTCGATTTACAATTATAAACGTTGTGGTTGTCGTTTAGGCAATTAAAACATCGTTTTTCTCGAATAAACAGCACTTTTGTATCATTCACTAGCACTTCTTTAGTTAAGTTAAGTTAAGTTAAGTTAAGTTAAGTTAAGTTAAGTTAATGTAACGTAAGTTAAGTTAACGTAAGTTAACGTAACGTAACGTAACTTAACTTAACTTAACTTAACTTAACTTAACTTAACTTAACTTAACTTAACTTAACTTAACGTAACTTAACTTAACTTAACTTAACTTAACTTAACTTAACTTAACTTAACTTAACTTAACTTAACTTAACTTAACGTAACTTAACTTAACTTAACTTAACTTAACTTAACTTAACTTAACTTAACTTAACTTAACTTAACTTAACTTAACTTAACTTAACTTAACTTAACTTAACTTAACTTAACTTAACTTAACTTAACTTAACTTAACACAACACAACACAACACATCACATGACAACACATCACATCACATGACAACACATGACAACACATCACATCACATGACAACACATCACATGACAACACATGACAACACATGACAACACATGACAACACATGACAACACATGACAACACATGACAACACATGACAACACATGACAACACAACACAACACAACACATGACAACACATGACAACACAACACAACACATCACATGACAACACTTAACTTAACTTAACTTAACTTAACTTAACTCAACACATCACATGACAACACATCACATGACAACACTTAACTTAACTTAACTTAACTTAACTTAACTTAACTTAACTTAACTTAACGTAACTTAACGTAACTTAACTTAACTTAACTTAACTTAACTTAACTTAACTTAACTTAACGTAACGTAACGTAACGTAACGTAACGTAACGTAACGTAACGTTACGTAACGTAACGTAACGTAACTTAACGTAACGTAACGTAACGTAACGTTACTTAACGTAACGTAACGTAACGTAACGTAACGTAACGTAACGTAACGTAACGTAACGTAACTTAACTTAACTTAACTTAACTTAACTTAACTTAACTTAACTTAACTTAACTTAACGTAACTCGTAACGTAACGTAACGTAACGTACACATGAACTCCTTATACATTTTTGCAAATTCTTGATCCCTTTTAAATCGTCTCTCCATTACCTGCATTCGTTTGGCTGCTGTTCGAAATGAATCTCCTAAACCAGTTGGTGAGCGTTTAAAGGGAAGACGTACTTTGAATCGACCAGACTTGTCTACTATAGTGTTGTCTTTGAAATGGCTTTCGCAGAACCTTTCTTCGTCATTTAGCCTGGGTATTGTATTTTCAACGTTCTCGATTTCCCAGAACTTTCTTAGCAGTTTTTCTATGTTGTCTCGTGGGTTATTTAAAGACACGGTGAATATTTCACTTGACTGGCTTTCCATTGGCTTTGAGCGATGACCCAGCCTAGTACAGTTTTTTGCATGGTTAGATGATTGTTTATCGTGATCTCTCCTTCAGCTAGTAGATCAAAAAACTTGTCTGCTCCAATAATCATGTCGATATCATTACCAGAATAAAAATGTGGATCTGCTAACTCGTACTGCCTGAAGAAGTCCATATTGAATGATCGATCGAATGACTGCTGTTTTGCGGTTAATTTCGGAAAAACGTAGGCTTCGATGTGTAGACAGGGTTCATTATTGTCCCATGGTGTGATTTCTAGAGTAACTGCTCCCTTCGTATATCCACTTGCTATCGCACCAATACCCGTGATGGCAATCTTGGCGCTTTTTCTTTTTAACTGCAATCTTTGTGCACAGCTTTCAGATATGAATGAGCCTTGTGAACCAGAGTCTAAAAGTGCTCGACATAGTTGTCTTTGATTGTAACCATCGGTTACACGTACTAAAGCGGTTGGTAATAGTGAACTTCCTAATTTGGTGTTGGTGCTTAGTACCTTTTTCTCTCTCTCGCTACCTTGAATTTCAGAATGTGTAGTCTCTTCCACCTTTGCGCAGTTTTCGTGAATCAGGCTGTGGTGCTTTCTGTTGCATTGTTTACAGCGAAATCTCGATTTATAATAATAAACGTTGTGGTTGTCGTTTAGGCAATTAAAACATCGTTTTTCTCGAATAAACAGCGCTTTTCTATCATTCACTAGCATTTCTTTAGTTAAGTTAAGTTAAGTTAAGTTAAGTTAATGTAACGTAAGTTAAGTTAACGTAAGTTAACGTAACGTAACGTAACGTAAGTTAACGTTACGTAACGTAACTTAACTTAACTTAACTTAACTTAACTTAACTTAACTTAACTTAACTTAACTTAACTTAACTTAACTTAACTTAACTTAACTTAACTTAACTTAACTTAACTTAACTTAACTTAACGTAACACATGACAACACAACACAACACATCACATGACAACACAACACAACACAACACAACACAACACAACACAACACAACACAACACAACACAACACATGACAACACATCACATGACAACTCATCACATGACAACACATGTGTCGACAACACATGACGACACATGACGACACATGACAACACATGACAACACATGACAACACATGACAACACAACACAACACAACACAACACAACACATCACATGACAACACTTAACTTAACTTAACTTAACTTAACTTAACTTAACTTAACGTAACGTAACGTAACGTAACGTAACGTAACGTAACGTAACGTAACGTTACGTAACGTAACGTAACGTAACGTTACGTAACGTAACTTAACTTAACTTAACTTAACTTAACTTAACTTAACTTAACACATGACAACACAACACAACACATCACATGACAACACTTAACTTAACTTAACTTAACTTAACGTAACGTAACGTAACGTAACGTAACGTAACGTAACGTAACGTAACGTTACGTAACGTAACTTAACTTAACTTAACTTAACTTAACTTAACTTAACTTAACTTAACTTAACTTAACTTAACTTAACTTAACTTCACTTAACTTAACACATGACAACACAACACAACACATCACATGACAACACAACACATCACATGACAACACATCACATCACATGACAACACATGACAACACATCACATCACATGACAACACATCACATGACAACACATGACAACACATGACAACACATGACAACACATGACAACACATGACAACACAACACAACACAACACATGACAACACAACACAACACATCACATGACAACACAACACAACACAACACAACACAACACAACGCATGACGACACATCACTTGACAACACATCACATGACAACACATGTGTTGACAACACATGACGACACATGACAACACATGACAACACATGACAACACAACACATCACATGACAACACTTAACTTAACTTAACTTAACTTAACTTAACTTAACTCAAGACACGGTGAATATTTCACTTGACTGGCTTTCCATTGGCTTTCAGCGATGACCGAGCCTGGTACAGTTTTTTTGCATGGTTAGATGATTGTTTATCGTGATCTCTCCTTCAGCTAGTAGATCAAAAAACTTGTCTGCTCCAATAATCATGTCGATATCATTACCAGAATAAAAATGTGGATCTGCTAACTCGTACTGCCTGAAGAAGTCCATATTGAATGATCGATCGAATGACTGCTGTTTTGCTGTTTTCATTATTGTCCCATGGTGTGATTTCTAGAGTAACTGCTCCCTTCGTATATCCACTTGCTATCGCACCAATACCCGTGATGGCAATCTTGGCGCTTTTTCTTTTTAACTGCAATCTTTGTGCACAGCTTTCAGATATGAATGAGCCTTGTGAACCAGAGTCTAAAAGTGCTCGACATAGTTGTCTTTGATTGTAACCATCGGTTACACGTACTAAAGCGGTTGGTAATAGTGAACTTCCTAATTTGGTGTTGGTGCTTAGTACCTTTTTCTCTCTCTCGCTACCTTGAATTTCAGAATGTGTAGTCTCTTCCACCTTTGCGCAGTTTTCGTGAATCAGGCTGTGGTGCTTTCTGTTGCATTGTTTACAGCGAAATCTCGATTTAGAATTATAAACGTTGTGGTTGTCGTTTAGGCAATTAAAACATCGTTTTTCTCGAATAAACAGCGCTTTCTATCATTCACTAGCATTTCTTTAGTTAAGTTAAGTTAAGTTAAGTTAAGTTAAGTTAAGTTAGGTTAATGTAACGTAAGTTAAGTTAACGTAAGTTAACGTAACGTAACGTAACGTAAGTTAACGTTACGTAACGTAACTTAACTTAACTTAACTTAACTTAACTTAACTTAACTTAACTTAACTTAACTTAACTTAACTTAACTTAATTTAACTTAACGTAACTTAACTTAACTTAACTTAACTTAACTTAACTTAACTTAACTTAACTTAACTTAACTTAACTTAACTTAACTTAACTTAACTTAACTTAACTTAACTTAACTTAACACATGACAACACAACACAACACATCACATGACAACACAACACAACACAACACAACACAACACATGACAACACATCACACGACAACACATCACATGACAACACATGTGTTGACAACACATGACGACACATGACAACACATGACAACACATGACAACACATGACAACACAACACAACACAACACAACACATCACATGACAACACTTAACTTAACTTAACTTAACTTAACTTAACTTAACTTAACTTAACTTAACTTAGCTTAACTTAACTTAACTTAATTTAACTTAACTTAACTTAACTTAACTTAACTTAACGTAACGTAACGTAACGTAACGTAACGTAACGTAACGTAACGTCACGTAACGTTACGTAACGTAACGTAACGTAACGTAACGTAACGTAACGTAACGTAACTTAACTTAACTTAACTTAACTTAACTTAACTTAACTTAACTTAACTTAACTTAACTTAACTTAACTTAACTTAACTTAACACATGACAACACAACACAACACATCACATGACAACACAACACATCACATGACAACACATCACATCACATGAACACACATGATAACACATCACATCACATGACAACACATCACATGACAACACATGACAACACATGACAACACATGACAACACATGACAACACATGACAACACATGACAACACATGACAACACATGACAACACAACACAACACAACACATGACAACACAACACAACACATCACATGACAACACAACACAACACAACACAACACTACACAACACAACACAACACAACACTACACAACACAACACAACGCAACACATGACAACACATATGTTGACAACACATGACGACACATGACAACACATGACAACACATGACAACACATGACAACACATGACAACACAACACAACACAACACATCACATGACAACACTTAACTTAATGTAACTTAACTTAACTTAACTTAACTTAACTTAACTTAACTTAACTTAACTTAACTTAACTTAACTTAACTTAACTTAACTTAACTTAACTTAACTTAACTTAACTTAACTTAACTTAACTTAACTTAACTTAACTTAACTTAACTTAACTTAACTTAACTTAACTTAACTTAACTTAACTTAACTTAACTTAACTTAACTTAACTTAACTTAACTTAACTTAACGTAACTTAACGTAACTTAACGTAACTTAACGTAACTTAACGTAACTTAACGTAACGTAACGTAACGTAACGTAACGTAACGTAACGTTGTGTTGTGTTGTGTTGTGTTTGTGTTTGTGTTGTGTTTGTGTTGTGTTTGTGTTGTGTTTGTGTTGTGTTTGTGTTGTGTTTGTGTTGTGTTGTGTTGTGTTGTGTTGTGTTGTGTTGTGTTGTGTTGTGTTGTGTTGTGTTGTGTTGTGTTGTGTTGTGTTGTGTTGTGTTGTGTTGTGATGTGTTGTGTTGTGTTGTGTTGTGTTGTGTTGTGTTGTGTTGTGTTGTGTTGTGTTGTGTTGTGATGTGTTGTGTTGTGTTGTGTTGTGTTGTGATGTGTTGTGATGTGATGTGATGTGATGTGATGTGATGTGATGTGATGTGATGTGATGTGATGTGATGTGATGTGATGTGATGTGATGTGATGTGATGTGATGTGATGTGATGTGATGTGATGTGATGTGATGTGATGTGATGTGATGTGATGTGATGTGATGTGATGTGATGTGATGTGATGTGATGTGACATGTTACATTTAGCATAACCGATTACCAGAACATATTGGGTACGATTCGCAAAATTCAGAATATAAAACAAAATACCCAATATCAAAATTCACAAAATTGCAAAATAAATTCTATTTTACGCCTATGGAATTATGACACCTTTCATATTTCCATGGGAAAAAATCGGAATTTTTTTTGGAAATTTTATTCTAATTTATAATTAAAAAATCTAAGACTAAGTTTTAATCAATGATATATTGTAATTTGGTAAAAAAGTTTCAGTACTTATTTATTAATGGCTGTACCACAAACAAGTTTGTACTAAGTATAGGTATGTTTGCAGAATAGCGGAATACCGGAGTACTAAAAAAAACTCAACCCTGTTTGTACAATCACAATAACCGGTAATGAATCTGATAACCAATGAGAATCAATTAAATAATTAAATTCAATATAAATAGTTAAAATAACTTAATAATAATAATTTAATTAAATAGATACAAATTAATATTAAACTGATGAAATAATCGAATTTTGAAATTTGGAATTTCTTCGAAATTGGAATTTCTTTTTGGTATTTGTACCATTGAAATTTTAAATTTTGATTTTTATGTTACGGTAATTTGTAAAATGGAATTTTAATTTTTTTTGCAAAAATTGTTGGCAAGAAAAAAGTTAATATGTCGTATAAAAAAACATTTTAAAATTTTTAATTTTGCCGCTGAGAATTCAATTTTGGCGTAATTTTTTACGATTGCAACAATAGCAGGATCTTTAAAAGCGGGACTTAAAAAGCGAGATTTGAAAAGCGGGATATTGGATAAGCGGTATGTTCATAATTCGAAATTTAGAAATTGGAGCTTTTGTACCATCCCTTTTGTATTTTTCACTGGTCAGGATCAATGATGATTTGAGTGCAAGGCCAAAGCTCAAAATGAGGGCATTACCAAACCTCATCCGTGAATTTCCGGAATTGTATTAAGACCGCTATGTGTAACCTATTTAGGTGAAACTATTTATTATAAATTTTGTTAATAACAATTATTGATTAATAACAAACTGCGGTAATGCTCCGATAATATGATGAAATTGTAATTGTAAATTTGTGATCCCTCTTCTGATATTCATTATATTTTTGAACATATGGAACCATGATAGTAGACTAAAACTGGCGCAGTAAATGTAAAAAATAAAAATCAATAACATAAGAGGAATCATCAGAATCTTCATAGTAAATCTCTGAACTATCAAATGCATTTTAATCAATTTATCGGTGTTGCTTGCGAAAATTAATTATAACTTCGGTGAAAGTGGCTATTTTTTAATACTTCCACGCGTTATTCTGCTATTTCCACTCTAATAAGAATCCCACGTTGAATGAATATTTTTGGTAAGAACAACTCTTTTGCTACAGTTTCGTAAAATAACTGTTTTGTTTAGTGATATTAGATTTCGATGAAAACGTTTAATTTCAAATTTTATGACCAAAACGGTGATCGCATCTTTAAATTTTAATTACAATGGTTTAGTGGATTTACTAAAAGATGAATATGTTATATTGCAATTATTTAAGGGCGCACAAACAAATGTGCTCTTTATGTATGTAATAAAGATTAATCTTTTAATTTGCATCTCATTTCTAACTCTATATAAAATTTTAGAAATAATTTCTTCTAATATTATAAATTTTCCTTGGTAGCTGGCTTTCCTGTTGTTATCTCAACATACATAGTACCGTGTATGTACAATACAATTACGATGCAGAAGAAAAATTTGTATGCTCTATGTTGTTTAGTTTTATTACAGCGAACCAACATGCTGATTATAACATTATGTATCCACATAGATAAATGAAATTTTGTGGCAAATATGTAATGTTATGTATGAGTAAATTCATGTTTAAAGTAGGAGATATGTATACATTATACATACTCGTAAGTATACGACCAAAACGAATTGAAACGTGTTCTGATGTACAATTTATATATTTTTATTCCGGTTTTACTGTTTTTTACTATAACATCGAACCTCGAAACATCTCATCACCGCCGAACATGAAAATGTTTCAATTATTAAACCAAAAGATATACTTGTACAGTGTGACCCATTTGTACGGATACAAAAAAATTGTTCTAAAATATCTTCCGCTATAAGAATTCATTACAAGATATATTTGTAATAAATTTAGATCGGAAATCATTATTTGATTTCGAAATCACAATCAAAACTTTATATAAGATGATTTAACATTACAAGGATATGCTAAATCATTTTATACAAAGTTTATTATTATAAAAGTTAAAAATGTTCCCAATTTTGTACCATATTTGTCAACCGCAGTTAGCCCAAAACAAATATTTCCGCAACTCCAGCATGTGACATAGCAAACATTTTAAAATAGTTCGCGAAAGACCCATAGATGGAGTAAAAATAAAAGAACGACAATAGATGAACTCTTTATACCATAAATGATTCATAAGGAACTCAACGTTCTGTATTATGCGCCAGCGTGATTCACGAAGAACCGGCCCGAAATGAATTTGAGAATGCCCAATGAAAAAACCTTCGTCTATTGAAATTGAAAATAAAACAGGCATTCAACTTTTCAGATGCTGAATTTTATATTCTCCTAATCAGGATAGAAACCAAGCACACAATTTATCGATAAAAAATATCAACATAAAAAAATTATTTTTAGGAGAAACTGGAGAAGGCAAAGGCTACCATATCCATCAAGAAATATTAATGATATAGTTTTGTTTTTTGACCATCCACTAAAATCAAAGGCCAGCTACAATCTTATTTGAAATTTTATCGATATTTACTTGATTTTTTAATCGATAAACTTTGCGCTTGGTTCTTACCCAGATTTCTCAATTATTTCTATATAATTGATTGTCAATTTTTTATTGTATCTCGATTTCTAAAATTTCAATGAACACTCAATTTTTAAAAATTAAGTTTTTTGTTTAAAAGCACGATATCCCAACAGGAAAGTCATCGACGTCACACAAGTTACTCATCAGCGACAGTCAAGCATATTTCGTTTCATAGAAATAGAAATTTATCAGCAAATGGCACTAATTTTCGTTTGTTAATTAATTTAACTTAGATTAATCGTATATTAGGAGTTTTAACCGACTCTTATACGACACCGTCGCTGTTCGCTCTACCTTTGAGTGAGCAGCATCTTTTTAGTTTTGGGATAATTCACTTTGAAGTTGTATCATAATTGTGCTCATAATTTATTAAAACTATTATTTTTTAATCCAAATCGATGAAAATTGTAACGCTTTACATTTATGATTTTCGTTTTCCTTTCTATAAGAACCAGTTTTCTCGGCAAACGTAATTGTTTTTTTTATATTTAGAAACTCTTTAAAGTAAGTCACACAACTGGAAAACTAACCTGGATATACACCAATAAAAGGGAGATACACTAATATAGAATTAGTCGAACAAATTTAAATGGGCTACTAACAAATTGGAGATACATAATCCTCTTAAGAGAAAATTCGATGTGGCCCAGAGGTTGGATTTCATAAGAGTAGTTGTGGCAGTTCCCGATAACATTTTGTTTAAGGGTTCTCCTTGAGAGTATGTTGTACATTTCAAATATTTATTTAATATAGAGGTACTTTTAAGTTCAGGTATACGAAAAAAAATTATTTTATTCACAAATATAAATTATTTTCAGTCTTATATCATAAAAATTATAAACATAAAATAATTATAACATACAAAGCACAAAATTAAAAATAAAATTGAATTAAATTCATATTAACAAAATGTGTTTGTAATTAAAATAATTACTTGCAATTTTACAAGACGTAAATATTCACTTCTGGCATATAATTTAAAATCGGCCGAATATCTTTCTTCTTTTCGGCAGACATTTTATACTGAAATATGCATTGGCAATTTGTTTAAGTGTATCTGATTTCCTGATTAAATCACATGATTCTATATCATTGTTATAACCAGTACGATATACCAGTACAATAAAATGGAGGAAATACAAATCCAACCGACACAGCATTGTTTTTTGAAAATCTTCCATTCTCATTTGCAAACTTTTGTAAAATTCATTGCCTTTAAAGTTTTTATAAGAGTTACTGGGCTGTGAAGTTCTGTATTTCTTAAAAATCGTTCAATGGAGCTATGGACCGCGTTCATCTCATGCAACTGAGAATGTCCAGGCTCTGAAATTTTTTGTTGTATTTGCACTAGCACTGATCGCTTCATGTCATATTGCACAATATGTAAATTTATTCGAGCTGCAATGAGCTGTTAAATTATAAACAGAAATCTTTCGTTTATAAAAATAATTTGATACGTTTGCCCGAGGTAAGGCAAACACACCGAAATCTCGTCTATATTGCGACTATCAAAATCGCGCTCTGTTTTTGTCATCTTATTATTGAGCTCGTGTTTTTGATGATTCAAAATTTCTTCAGCAGTAGATAGTACAGCGACTGTATGTGTCACGCACCGATCGCACTGATCCTATTTTGGTTTATAAAAGGCTAGATTAAACTCTTCGTTGAACACTTTAGAATAAATGTTCAATTTAACAGGATCTGTTGCGTTGTTTAAGTACAAATTGTACATTCGACTTAAAGTCAAATTATCTTCGAGGTATTGCTGTTTACTGGTCGCTCTACAATAATGGGATTCCATTGTAGGAAAACGTTTGATGTGGTTTCGTACCTCATTAAGTTTTTCATCAACAATTTTAAATTTAACATGTTTACTCTTGAGGTGGCTGCCCCGACAATAGTTGCTTTGGTTTTGTGCAAATGGTAAATCCTGTTTTGGCTTACATCAAGCGTCGTCAGGAAGAACACCTTGCATATTTGTACTATGATTTAGTTTTTTTTCGAAACAATGGTAAAACAAAACAAGTCATGAACTTTTTGTCGATCATGATCACTATAATATTTGTTGATGATTTGAAAACGCATCCGGCAGTACATCCTTCAGTAATACGTCGTGATCTCTTGACCTTGCCTTTTGCGTTTTCGTACTTACGCCCCTGATTGTTCTATATCTATTTTTCTCCACATTAAAGGATTGCGTTGCTTCTTGCGGGTCAATACCTTTTCGCTTACATCGGTATCTAATCGTTGGCATAATTTCATTTAAATTAATATAATCTGAAGCATGATGGTTGTTAGTTGATGAAGAAGCGGCAATGATAGTACTATGCTACTTCTTAGATTTGGCTGTATATTTAAATCAGTTATAAAATTTTAACATTCAATTTTAATTATAAAATTTATATTTAAGTTAAATACTTACTTTTTCTGTTATATAGTGAAATTTTGGGTGTCATCGTCTGAAGACCATTCCATTGGGCGAAAATCCGGGTCTATATATGAATCATTGAGTATATTGTCGGAACAGGAACCACTTAAATTTATTTCATTTAAAACCCTTAAATACAATTACTTACAAATTATTACTACTTAAATACAATTACAACACACTTACTCGTACCTATAGACTTCCGATGTTATATAGACCGAGGTGATGATAATTGTTCCTCAGGGCTATTGATTTTTGTAAGTGAGAAAATACGTCCTTTGAGAAAATGTTTCCTATTTACATAAAAATATCACGTGATGTACAACAAAATTTTTTCATTGGTTGATGTTTGGAGTTACGCAATAAGAATAAACATTTTTGATAATGGAGTTACACCTAAATGGAAAATTGTATTTACTTACGTACATTTTTCAGTCGAATACGGGACACACAACATTAATGAACGTTTCATATAAACGTTTCACATAAAAAATTACATAAAACACCGTTGAAAACCAAAAATGTCATTTTGGACTTACACCAAGACAGAACTACGGCGACGACATGTCTGAGATGTATTTTGTGTGATATATCTATAAGATGAATCGTTTGTGATAAGTCTGACATAAACTTTTGGACGTATAAACAAATATAATAGTATGTTGCTGCAGTTTGTGTTTTTGCTGTAAAAAATTATACAAATCGTTTTGTTAAAATTTTCCTAATCAGTAAAACAATTACAAAATGTTTGCTTAGCAAAGAGCGAACATGAAATGAAAAGCCAATTTTTTCATATCTTTCGATTGTTTACTTACGCCATTAAATTATATAATATGAGAAACATCGAGGACTTGTCACTGATCTTTTGCTTAAGACATTGCCAATATATGTGACATGTCCCACTTTTGTTGTCGAACGTGGACAGTCTATTGACGTGTCATTTGTGAAATTAACGTGACTTGTCATAAATTAGTCAATTAATCAACATTCCATCAAAAATAAACAAACAATTATTTTTTCTGATTTTCAAACACACAACGGATGTCTTTCCTAAAATAATATTCACATATGCAATGTTAACAAATTTCAAAACTAACGTGTATATTTTGTATAAACTCATGTGACGGCAGCCCTCGTTTCGCTCTGGTTGCAAGTTTCAAATAGTAAAAATTAGTAATGCAACTTCCAGTTCCTTGTTTGTTATACAATGTACTAATTCAGCACTATTATCCGAATACCTTGTGAGTTGGAAAATGTACTATCAAACAATAACGAAATATTTTTGAGAAAAAAGATTTGAAATTGTAATTTTTCCCTTGTTTCGTCGATAAAATCGTCCATCATTCGAGATTTTGCAACATAGATACCAATTTGACTCTGTCGATTCGATAACCCATGGCCATAGGCAGATTTTGATTGTAAGGTAGAGGTGCGTCTGATGGGTTATAGGGGTGCAATTTTTATTTTCCCCTTTTCTGACGATAAAAATCGTTCATTATGAATAATTTTATCGTCAAAACAAGGGGAAAATATAATTCCTATACTCATAATGTTTCAGCCTAAACTTTAAATTTAAATCTTAGGTCGAATTTTCTAGAGTTTTCATAGTGAGACAGACACTGGTTATTTGGCAAAATCTCGATAGGTGAACAGTTTTATCGTTGAAACAATGGAAAATGGAACATTTCACCAATATAACCTCAAAATCTTGATTTATAAACCTTTCATCAGCTAAACGTGACTATTGTATAGATGTCTGTTATTGACATTTTTCTTTTAGAAAATTGATGATTCATTTGTTATATTTTTAAATCTGTATTTCCGGCATTTTTCGGTTAACTTAAACTTTTTTATCGATACAATCTGCATTATTGACATATTATAATATTTACAGTTGGGATGGGAAACATAATATCTGCACTACCATATTATGTCTGGGTAGCAAAGACACTATATGCATTACCAAGTTTCAACTGGAAACTTTCGGCTAACTTTAACAGTATAGAAAAATCACTCAATTCGCGAGAGAAATTAACATTTTAAGATATTGGAAACTATTCTAAGAAAATTTGCAAAATATTAAAGAATTACAAAAATTAAGATTCGATTGAGCATGTAAGAATAGAAAAATGGACTTTACTAAACAGAATGTATGTTTATTTATTATTTAAAAACGCCGTTTTTACAAACAATTTTGAGTGATATTTTCAAATCGCTCTACTGAAAAATTAAAAATTTTGGAATGTGTCCCTCTTGCAGCAAACGAGCGAAATTATTTATAATAAATACCAAAATATGCTTCCGTCTTAATTTTAATCTTTCTATGGTACGATTCTTAATTATTCAACCTATAGATAGTTCTTTTGTTTTTTCAAAACGTGATAATTTGAAAAAATTTAACGCCTAAAAATAATCAAAATTATACCGTCACATAGAACGATTTAAAAGACCTTGTTCAACTTTAATTCCTAGAAGAGTCCTAGAAGATAGTTTTTGTTATTTTCATTAATAAAAACTTAAAAAACCCGATGTTTCGACGACATATTCCGTCATTCTTTGTACTATTTTCTTATTAATCATATTCCTGTTATGTCGCGGTAAATAATATATCGGAAAAGCTCGATAAATTTAAATGTTTATCGCATTGTTAAGTTGTTGTTGGGTAAGATCATGAAATTTTACCAAAATCAACATCCCAAAATCATGAAGCGTCAATGCGACAGATTTCTGGTTTTTTTCGAAATAGTTTTAGTTTTATCGAGCAGAAATTTTTGAAATTCCTAGCCCAGGGTTCGTTTTCGGGAACTTGCAACTAAAAAATGTTCTTTTAATCTATCTTAAAATTAGTGACTAGCAGATACTAGAAGAACTACATTCTTAGTTTTGGCTAAATATTGTTAGATTTTTGGAGCGTGACGAAAAATTAAATAAATATCATTGAAATTGGAACTTGCCATGGAACTAATTTTTTCTTACATAGCCTATAATTTTCCATTACTTTTATAGGCATCTCAGAATCGTAGTTTTTTGATACTTTGTTATTCTTCAATTAGTTTTATTTAGATTGCCATCTCGGTAGCCCACTCCTCACAATTTTCTTTTCGTTTTAAAGAAAAGTACCATATAGTCCAGAGAATTATTTTTCAAAATGAACCGGTAATGTATTAGCATTTGAAACCACGACACCCTACATGGTCTCTGGAGCAAAAGCTTAAAATAATAGTTTTAAATATTTTATATTTGTCGTACTTTCAATGTAACTCGAAACGACATTACTGTTCCTTTTGAGTAATGTGCCGGTTGTCGGAATATGTCACAATCTTAATGTTGAAAAATCAAGATAGAGTTTTGATAACATATAAGGATACTAAGCAGCGCAACAAAAAAATAAGTGTTGCTTAGTTAAGCAATAACCTTTTGTAGTTACCAATAGTAGTTTACGAACACATGCATGCTTGGGCTGTTTTGCTATTACTCGGTGGATTCCTCTCAATTATCTTGACAATTCTTCTCATACGATTCCCTGAGTCATTGCGAGTCTTATAGTCGTAATTTTTTTCATTTACTTTTAGTGTTAACAATTTTACATCGATGCCAGGCCTTTGGAAAAAGTTTTTTATAGTTTCTGTACGAATACAAGCAATTGACATTCGATAAGGTACTTCACAGGTAATTCTTCAAAAACTTAATGCTATTTGGCTTTCCAGTTTCTAATCGAGTTTATCTGTCATAAAGCATCTTCCGGAAGCACCCTAGGGTTCTCAATTGAGTATTCTTAAATTCAAGCCACTAAAAACAATTATCTTCTATTTATGATAATGATGATAACAGTTTATGAGAGTATCTAAACTCGCTTTGTATATTGTGCTAGCTGCTTGTCAGGTAGCATGCACGTTTCCATAAAAGGAAAAATATATTATGTGGTATAAGCTGAACTTAATGGGAAAATTCAGTTTCCAAGTAAATTCAACATTAAATTTTCATTAGCGCTGATCGAAAGAATTCTGGGATTCACACCTTACAATTTTATAAAGTACCTAAAGCTGCCCACAGTTGCATATGTATTGCAGTTGAGAATCGGTTTCGAATCGTTTTATACGAGTAAGTTCTTATTAAGACCTGAACTAAAACTTTCCAGTTGCGAGGCACGATTTATCTATCGTTGTTTTATATCAAGTGTCACCATACTGAATAAGGCAGATACGAACCCATCACACAAATGCCTCGTTTGATTAAAACTAACACTGATTTGTTTTAGATAGAAAATTTATTTCTTTAAAATCTCGCTTTACGAGTACAAGACAGCACTAGTTAAGGCAATGATTCATGTAGAAATTATGTTTGACAGACATAAATAATAATCGTTCTGATTTAACCAATCAGATATTTGTTTGTTTTATACAATAAAAACGAAATTCACAATTGTGATACATGTATGGTATACAATTTTTTCGCATGGATATATTTTGACATTTTATAAAGCATAACCTACAAAGTGTTTTTATTTTTGTTCTTTTCGAAATTGTATGAAATTGTAAAACACTGTGCGAATTCATTTTTCAAAATATTTTTTTTTATATTTTTTTTTATATTTTAGAATAAGTATTCGTTTGTTTTCACTGCCGTCAAAATTTTAAATATTATACAAAATTGAGAAATGTTCAATTTTTAATTTTTGTCGTACGATAAAAAAATATGACCGACCTTCAACCAATCAAAGGGATTATTATTTATGTCTGTCAGACAAAATTTGTACATGCCTCACCGCCTTTAGTCGTTTATTATAAATTATCCGCCTTTTGTTTTTCGATTGTGTGAAAGTTGGTTTTCGTGTTTGCGTTTTTAAAGTGTGTGAATTTAGGTAAGCCAATAATAGTTATATTCCATCCCAGGAATTTTCAATTCACCCCAGAAAATTTTAAAATGACACAAAACATGATAATTGTTGATCTAGAGTGTTTATTCTTCAAATACATAAGAAACGCATGTTGAGATTGACGCAATTACCCATAACTTTATGGCCTATTATATTATTAATTAATACGAGAAAATAAAGAAAGAAAAAATCAGAAACGGTTTTACTTAAGGTATACACTTATCAATTAAAAAATTTAAAAATCTAAAACTAATTAAAATAATCTCTTTAAATAATTATTTAAAGCGTCTTTTGAGAAGTGGAATCCGAATGTATCGGTAAGAAGTACGGTATACCATAATCATAGTTCTAGTCGTCGTTATGAGCAATATGTAATAAAAATTGTTTTGGACACTTACAATGCGTTTAATTTGGCCGAGATGATAGCGAGATCATACGGGAACAGTAAACTGAGATCGAACACAGGTGAAATAAATTGTGAATAAACATTTAATGTAGTTTATTTCCCACGACCACCGTTTAATAAACCCCAACATAGAGGTGCCTTTTGCTATTATTGTGTCGATATGCATATTGAATAACATATTTTCAACAAATATAACTCCCAGGTCTCGAGTTTTGCTGTTTTTCTTACATATATCCTGTTAATACGATACTCAAGTTGTAGTGGTTTCTTCTTTCGATGGAAAGCAGTGATATTGCATTTACTAATAGTTGCAATTGATTAGTTTCACACCACCGGCTAACTCTATTCAAATCGTCCTAAAGTGCAGTCCCATCGTCACGGTTTTTAATTACTTTAAAAATTTTCATATCATCATCGTATACCAGCACATTTTGTGGGATGAGTTTGAATATCCTGGGATGGGATATAACTAGTATTGCTTGATGAACATTTTATATTTTCCTGGGATGAAATACTGGGATAGCTTCACACGTTTGTTTTTTGGGCCGTATTTTTTTATTTGCCTTCCACTTGGCCGTGCAAATATATGCAATGACTTTTTAAAGGGTGGGCCATTTAAAAATTTAAAAACGTAATAAAATGAATATACATAGATTGGAGTCTCCGATTTCTGAATGAAAATCAATTTCGTTCATGTGACTCACTCTGCTGGCCTTATAGTTAGCCATCCTCTGAGCCCAGTTTTTAAAAACTTTTCGATAATATCGACGCCTATTTCGTGATATTATGTTGTTACGGGGTGGTTTAACAACCACTCGGCAGATTCATCTAAATATACAGAGGCCTCTTTCACGGTGATTTTTCCGACTAGATCTCAGGGTTTCCAGTCGAGGGAAAGTTGAGGCTTGCATGTTCTTGGATTACACCGTGGAACAGAACACAAAAATAAAAGTAAACTAAAAAACTGAAACTAGATTAAATTTACACCAGAATTAAATCGGCCGAAATTTCGATGAACAATGAGATAAATATAATAATAACCGAGTGTGCCCATCTAGGAACGACCAGATCTCCCGCATGCATTTAATAATTCATTTCATCAATAAAAAACAAAAACAAAAAATAGGTAACATAACCAGGAAAATAACGGAAAAATAAAGTTAGTCCGATGAGGGGGAAACAAAATAAAACC
This sequence comes from Nephrotoma guestfalica, assembly GCA_963691935.1. Taxonomy (NCBI): domain Eukaryota; kingdom Metazoa; phylum Arthropoda; class Insecta; order Diptera; family Tipulidae; genus Nephrotoma; species Nephrotoma guestfalica. Next base: position 220,236,575 of record OY829913.1, on the reverse strand, counting down.
GAATGCCAGGAAACGCCGTGCTTCTTTTATTGCAATAAATTTTTCAAGAAAAACTAAATCAGAGGCGATAAGGGGAAATAAAAACAAAAAAAAATCAAACTATAATGGTCAAACGTGACAATTCCGAAGCTCAACGGAAAAGGTAAAAAATAAATCGATCAAAAATGGATACTAACTTGAGTAAATTCGTAAGAGATAAAACAAAAATAATTTGAGCAAAATGGACGCTGAACGTGAACATAAATACAGAAAACAAATGTGCGCTCGGTTTAATAAAATATAAAAATTGAAACTTAAAATTAAAATTGAAAAAAAATATTAAAATTTGTATTCGAGAAAAATAAATTTAAAAAAAAACATACAAAAATCGGTACTTTTAGACCTCATTGAGGTCGACATTGAGGATTGCGGTACTCTGTATTGCCGAAATGGGTTGCATGTCTTCCCGTCGTTAATAAATTTGACCTCGATAGGCCACCGTAAATGTTGGGCGTCTTCCTGCCTTTACTCGAAAATAATGTTGGGCGTCTCTCTGCCGCGAACCGTAAATATCGTTTAGCGTCTTCCCTCCGTAAAAATGCAGCTGGCCACGTTGTTGGCCACCCGTAACCGTAAAAGTGCGACGTGCCTCATATGTCCGCCCGTAGAAATTTGCGGCGCCTCTTGATTATTCATACCCGTTAAAAATGCCGCACCGGAAAATAACGTGGTACCCGTAGAATAATGTGGCACCAGTGGATATATGATATCCGCAAAAAATAAATATCGGTTGAATACTCGCGGTGTCCGTAGAATATTCGTGGTACCCGTTAAAATACTGTACCAGTAGAAATGCAACGACACCCGATATGTTCTTCAATTCAAATTTACGAAATCTTCAGATATTAGAAACACTATTTTTCACTAACTGGTCATACAACAAATGATTTTTATTAAACTAAATATTGGTCTCGTAAATAAAACAATTTTTAATTATATTATTTAAGCATTAAGTAATATTTAATTAATAATCTGTCTTTAATACGTAATTAATTATTTTTATGTTTAATTTTAAATCCACCAAAAAATATTTTCATTATAACAAAAACTACCACAAACTTGACTATCTGTTATCTCAAAATTCCAAACTAAACTCAAACAAACTTTCGCGCACTAAAAAACATATACAAGCATATTTTGTTCGTTGGTATTTTTTTTGTTTTCATGCGCATCACTCGCCCACCCTTTCACACCGCGCATTAATCGCATACAACAAAACGAGAAAACACAACAAAAAAACTCCCTAAATCTCCGCCGGTCGCACACATGCACACGGTGTATATACTGGTCTCGCTCTACAACATTCATTCGGCGTTTATATGAACACTGGATGTGAACAAAAATACAAGACAAAATATTCAGGCCAATTTCCGTAGAAATAAACGACGTTAGTGGTAATACCATAGAACTGGTGGTAATACCGTCAATAAAGGGCATCATTCATTCTATTACCATGGATCTAAAAAATTCAAAAATAACAAAGGAAAGGAAATAATGTTATTTATGACCCCTCACAACATCTATACATCTATCCTTAATGAAACTCCATAAAAAAATTCAATGGCGTCAAATCGCTCTGCGCAGGCCAATTGACATCCCCAAAATTTGGCACACAAGAGATCGATTGTCGGTTGATTTGTATGGCATAAGGCGCCATTTTGCTAAAACCAAAGGCTGTTTTCATGCGTAGCGTTGATTTGAGGCCATAAATAGTTGGTCAGCATGGCTCTATAACGACCGCCCCTGACGATAACGGCGTTTACAGCAGTGTTTTCGAAGAAAAATGGGCCAATTGATGATGCTGGTCTATGGTCCATGCAGAGAACGATATCGAAGCGAATGGTCATTTGCTGGATGAACTCAGTCCTTCACTATGGACCACAGCCGCAGTATTCTCAAGTGTGCGTACTGTGCGAGCTCGGGAGCCACTTCTGTCATCCAATAGCAAATCTTTCTCACGAACTTTCTTCTCCAATTTCACTACAGCGGTTCCGCTTGGTGCTCTTTCACGACCCATTTTTTTTTTCAAAACTCATACCGTTTCAGCTGCACAATACTGATTTTGAAAATATGTTTTCAATATTCCGAAACGCTCCTCAAGCGAAAACATTACTTGTTCGTGACGCAGAATATCAGATAAACGGGCTTTCAAAATTTCAAGAAATTCGTCCAAAAAAGTGTTGCCAGAGGCCCATGCTTACAAAACAAACCAATAGATGACCCACCCTGTATATTAATTATTTATATGCTCTCTTTCTCTTATATACATGTGATGGTATTATACAAAAATTGCATATTAAATTCTTTATATACTTCTCTTATTTTATACGTGTATGAAGTATCTGGCAACACTCTGGCAGACCTTATAAATCCTATTAAGCTTCTAACAAACGTTATAAATGTTAATAAACCCTTACAAATGCGAACTGACACGTGATGCAATCTAATCTTTAAATTTAATTTACTGTACCGTAGATCATACGGGGTCGGAGACCATATTCTGCGTTTCTGCGTTGCATTGCTTAAAAAATAATTAAATATCACTAGGCGTATAAAAAAAATATAACATTAAGCTCAAAATTTGGTGATTCATAAAATCACATTATCAACCCACTAATAATGCTATTTGGGAAAGTTTATACAAATGGCCATCAAGTACAAGTTATCCATAGGGTCTAGGCAAACAACATAATACTTTAGGTTTTGGAAATATAGAAAAACCAAGCGACCACGTGGCTTTAAATAAATCTGATATTGCTAGAAGTGAAGTCACTAATAGCTTGTTAATTACCCGACCTAAAGTATTTTTTGGTGTGTCGGGAGCCTGGACCCTGTGTACATTTTCCTAAATGATAATTAACATGCTCTTAGTGACGTCATTTCTAGCATTACCGGATTTATTTAAAGCCACTCCCCTTTTCTGTATTTAGAAAACCTGCAGTGTTTTTTTGTTTGCCTCGATCCTTAAAGTTGACGTGCAAATGATGGCCATTTGTGTAAACTTTCCCAAATGACATTATTAATGTGTTGATAATGTGTTTTTATGAATCATCAAATTTTTAACTTAACGTGATAATTTTTTGATATTTAGATTATTTTTAAAACAATCCGACGCAGAGTATGGTCTACGGTCTCCAACCCCGTATGGTCTGGGGATACTGTAAATTAAATCTAAATATTAGGTTGCATCAAGTGTTAGTTTGCATTTGTGATGACTTATATTGACATTTACGTTTGTTAGAAATTTATTAGAAATTTAATACTTCATGTTCATTATTTTATGCGTTGCTGTTATCTTATCTACGAGGAGGAAGGCAACATATTATACAGGGTGGCTGACATGAAGTGTTACCAAAACAAAACACCACAGAATTTTTATTTTTGATGAATTTGTTGAATCAAAGTATAAAATGCTCACAAATATTTAAATTTTCGAATTGCATTAGCAGTTTTCGATTTGGCGAGCTTTAGCCGCGATTATGGCCTTCAAACGTCCGACAAAGCTATTGCATGCAGCACGAAAGTGGCTCTGGGGTATTTTAACTCATTCCTGGCGAAACGCTTGCTTGAGATGATCGAAAATTTGGTATTTTTTTGTCCCAACCTTGCTCTTCAAAATACCCCAAACTGAGAAATGTAGCAGATTTGCATCCGGTGAAATTGGTGGTCATTGGGCAGTGAAAATGAACCGCGGAACGTTGTTTCTCAGCCAATCTTGATTGACGCGCGCTTTATGACTCGGCGCCGAGTCCTGTTGAAATGCTCAGGCTCTGCGGCCGAAATGTTTTTGTATCCAAGGCTTCAACGCGCTCCGTCCAACACATGATCCCGATAAATTTGAGCATTTATCTTGATTTCACGGCCCAAAAAAACGAGTGGTGAACGGCTTTCGGCCATTACGGCGGCCCAAACCATCACCATCGGCGGCGCTTGGTTTCGAGTAGCAATCCGTTGGTTCAAATTTTCAGTAGGACGGTCGGGCAAGTAAATCCGCTCAATAACGAACGGTGACTCATCGGAGAAAGACAAATTGGGCAAATCGCCACTTTCGTGCAGTCATAACAACTCCTTTGCTCTTTCCACTCTAACTTTTTTGAGCATCTGTGAGAGCCATTTTTCTGCCTCTACGGCGCAAATTCCGAGCCAATTTGGCCTTCACCTTCCGAATGATATCCGGCGATGATGTAGTGCGTTTTGGTCCACCACCATGGGGTTTTGCAATGCTGCTAGTATCGTTATAACGGTTTATGGTACGATACACAAACATTTTATGTTTGTGTATCGCACTATAAACCGTTATAACGATATAACGGTTGTATGTATACATGCAGATGTTTTAACTGGTTAACAATCTGTGGCTGTGGTTTTCCAGCCAAATATAGAGCAATCACACTATTTCGTTTGAATTCCATTGCGGATAACTTTTTTTTAATATTTCCCACTAAAATGCTTTTGTACGCTTGTAAACAATGGAATGAACTGTCATTAGTGTAAATTTGAGCCCTCTACCATCACTAGTTTGACAGCAATGACAGTCTGAAGTTGGTAACACTTCGTGTCAGTCACCCGGTAGTAAACAAACTTGTTTCATTTATTTTAAAATTAGAGATTTGATACGGTTTGCTATTTGTATAAAATTTGCGATGCGTTGTTGTTTGTTTTGGTTTTCGTTTGATTTGTACATTCAAGTACAGTTATTCATTCATTTTTGTTGTACATTCTTTCTTTGAAGTATATTCAATTATTTGTAATTATCTTGATCGACGATGATGGAATATGTAGTTAAACCGTAAAAGCAGGGATTGCGAACTTTTCTTCGATGTGAGCCGCGTTACTCGAAAATATTTAATGCCATAAACTGCACAAATCAAAATGTAAAAGGCGTTTCATTTATTTATTATTTTGTAATTTTTAATATTGTTAATATTTTACAAATTCACGAGAGTTTAAGGGAAGATTGTAGCTACAATATTTTTGATAAAACGGTCTCTTTACATGCAAATCTCTTTATATCAAATAATGTTCTATACGATGTTCTTCCTCATTAGATTCAAGTGCATTGATTTCTGTTTCTGAGTGTTTTTCATGATTCTGTGGCACTGCTTTAGGTAGCTAGATACTAAATTGAAAGTTAATATTTGATGATGGACTAAGAATTTTTAGGACATCGTATGTTTAAACATGCTGTCGAATCTTTACGAACATATATCCCTCGAGTTAGATAGTGTACGGTTGGGTATTGTTCAGTAATTTTGTACAGTTTATTATAAGTGACCCCTGGATGTAATTGATTAATTATTCCCGTTATGATTGAAGATGGTAGCAAAATATGATGAGTTTTAGTGACGTGTAAATGTGTAAATAATTAACAAATCGCATATATAATTTATTAACAATGTATCTCAGTTTCTATGATGAAGTGATCTTTTCATTATATTACCGTTAATGTGAGGATGCAGACAGGGCCTGGGCCCGCATAATTCTAGAGTGTGCGATTCGTTTTTCAAATATGCTTTTGATATTCTACTACCTTTACTCTTAGGAATCTGGTTTACATAGCTTGGGTCGCCATTATGATTAGCCTGTACGTCTCTTATCATACCATATCATATTAAACTACATAATATCGTGACGTAAGCAACAGCAAGCTTTTACATAGTGAGTAAAATATTGTAACCGCTTATACAGGTCACCCTTTACAGTGTATACGCTATCAAAATATATCAGGCATCTATACTGTGTATTATACCTAACGAATAATATTAGAATTCTTGTCATATATAATATAGAGTCGAATATATAAAGCCACCCAAAAGAAACAAAAATCATTTTGAATGATGAATGATAAGATTAGTGTTGATGATGAATCATTTTGATTCGAAGTTTTCTTCTTTATGTTTACCGTTATAGCCACATATATGGTATGAACTAAAATGATAAAAAAAAACTTTCAATCTTTACATTTATTCTTTGCCTAAGATTTTCGGTTGGCTGGATTATAATACATGTACATGTACTGTGTGGAAGATTGTGATGAATATATCATCGTCATGTACCGTTATATACATTTAAATTTTTTTTTTGTAAATACACGAGAACATATATGCTCTCTAACCTAAAACCTTATCGTAATATTACAATTTTTTTTGGTCGTTCTTGTGCCAAAACTTATTTATTTTATCCAGAGCCATGGCAAATTCTTATAAAAATACGAGCATAATAATGTTGTATGTTTGACGTGCATACCAAAAAATCATTTTAATTTTTTTTTTTTTGTACTTTCGTGTATACTTTGGTTATTTTGGTTTAAATGATGAGTTCGTGTTGTTTTTATCAAAAAAATAAAAAACGTTATACCTCGAATGGTTTTCCGAGGAAAATGAGGGAATAGAGAAAAGTTGATGATAAAAAAGTTGGTTTTTGGTAAATTTTTAATGAAATTTTGTATTTTTTTACTGCTTTATTTTCTTATGGATTACTTTTTTGCTTCTCTTCATTTTATTATTTTTTCTGCAACTTTACATTACTTTTGGTGGTAAAATGAAAAAAAAAAATATACATGATATGAAAATGTTAAATATATATGAAAGATTTAGATAGTAACAAAATAAAATAAAACATATGCTTGGTTTTATGCTGTATTCTATCCATGTACATATATTCATAAATGCGAGTATAAGAATTTGGTTTTATTTTTAATTAAAAATTTTTTCTGCACACAACCACTTCAAAAATGAAATTAAAATCGTGTACTTTTTACACTGGCTTTCAACATGTTTAATTAAGTCTCCCACTGTTCATTCAGTTTGGCACAGGTAAAACAAAGCAAATAATTCTTCGATTTCTATGTGCCATTTTCTTCTTTAATAATTTATCTACATTTTCATCTACAAGATAAACATTTTTTTTTATTCATCTTATATCTACGAGTATATGTATATAAACTTATTCCCGTTATCCTACAGCAATATTTCTACCCCATTTCATCATCTAAGAGATTTAGAAATGGTCTTTGAACGCAAAACAAAATTAAGAAAATCTTTCATTTTTGTTTGTTGTTGCTGTTTCTTACAAACTGTATACCAAATATAAAAAAAGGTTCTCAACATTTCTCAGCATAACAAAATGAAATGTAATATGTATGGTCGAAAATGTAACAACAGAATAATGAAGGGATGAAATATGATAAATTCACAAGACATTGGTATTAAGGGTGTATGCAGTACATTATAAAATAAAATCTAGAGAGATTTAAATATTTCTTATGTTTATATAATATTATGTAGTAAACACTAACAACAATAAAAAAAATAAATTAGGAATAATAAAAGAATTAGTCAGTAAATAAAAAAATTCGTGTTGTTCTTAATTAAATTTAATTTAATTATGCAAATACATTATGTTGGTGTTATAGTATGAATTATATGCAAATTGATGGTTTCCACTATATATTTCGAGGTTCACGCTAAAGTTGTGTTCGCTGCATAGTCATTAAAGTACATGGAAAGATATTATTTTGATAGAATTATGGAATTCTTAGGGCAGTCAAGTGGAATTCCAAACGGGTTTTTATTCTTTCTCTATACAATATTTTATTATTTTTTATATTTTGTTAGATTATTATTTACAATAATTTATCAATATACGCGATTTAAAATTTCATAAATATTGCGTGTTAAATTAATATTTTATGCAAATAACTTGTATTTTGTCATTCGACATTATGTACAAATTATACAAAGTATAGTTAGCCACAATCTTATGTGGTTATCAATTGTTTATGAGCCACAATTATTTATGTATTTAAAAAAAGTTAGGCTCATAGATAATTTTCTATTTAGGGCCTTATAATCTTTGGTTTATAATCGTAGATTGACACAATGAAAATACACTTTTAAAAGCAACACACCGATTGATACACTTAACTGATTGTAAATGTTTTACCTCTAAATGAATACTTAAGTGTCATATAAACCAAAGAATGAATTTTGCAGGAGATGCTTTTTAACCATTGAGTCAACACGAGCAGCGAGCAACTTCTCATAAACACGACATACCCGGGTATGTCGTTAAATTTGCTATACATTTAGTATGGAAAGTATCAAATTAAGGATAATTTTGAGCTATGCATAGGTGCGATAGAAGATAAATTGCGAAATAAAATTCAGGTTAGCAAATGTAATATAATTCTTTTAAGCTAAATTCAGTTAGTTTTATTTTAATTTGAAACAAACAATTCAATGAAAAATTTTATTAATTAATATTTAAATCTATGAAACTTATTAATATTATATGCTTACTCAATATTATTGAATAAGGAAACTTTAAGTAGTTATTTATGGGCAATTTTGGCATTTAATATACTTCTGACCAAGTTCCGCACATACTGGTTTAAGACAATACAGACATGTCTTTCTGGCGGGTCGTCGTGTCGAGTCTTTCCGACATATAAAGCAATTGCCTTTATGTTTTAGGCGACCTGTTTTATCTCTATCTTCTCATGGTAATGGCTGACTTGAACCAGAAGATGGTGATTGAAATGATTCAGATGCCTCACTTATTTTCCGCATCAACATTGCTTCCAATCCGTTTTGCGTGTTAAAGTTTCGATATATAAATGGCGTTGCTGCTCGTTTTTCAATTGATGACATTGCAAGCGCTTTGCTAAATCCTGCAAATTTGTTCTGCTTCAAAAATTTGATTTTGACAACTCAGGGTTGTTGCCATGCGAGAGGACATTTCTTAGTACGGCGTTTGGTGGTATATTCGCCCAGCATTTTATTCATCGTATACACTGTTCCTTTCATTGCATTATAATGATTTATAATATTATGCTTATTTTTGACCCCATTTATATTTGGTTCATAATGAAGCGTGGATAAGAGAATCACAGCTTGGTTTTTTTAGGTACGTAAGAGCACATTGTCATGTTTTCATGGAAGCCAAATTCTGTAGTTAGTGCATCACGTTGTCTTGAGGTCTAGAACTCGATTGGAATGTATGGTTTATTTTTCCTGAGTGTACCCACAACAGCTAAATTCTATCGCATGAGACGTTGTGCCAGCGGTAAAAACGTAAGAAAGTTATCGATTGTAAATGTACGGCCACTGTTTATATATATCGTCCCATCAACTTAGTTACAATTTTTTCAAGTTGATTAACCTCTCGCGACTACCAGACTTGTATGCCATATTTGGCGGGTTTCCAAGGAATATACTGGGTAAATTTTGTCCTGCTTCTGTGTGGATATAATTGCCCGTCGATCGTTACTGCATCGTATGGTATCAAATATTTACGGAGGTGAGCGTTTATCATTACGAATAAATCTCTAATTGGTGCTGCTTTATCTTTCTCCAAACGAGCTGCGCAGATATTTTTATTGTCAAAGCGAATAAACTGTGAAATACTCCAAAATCTACGAAGACCCTTGCTGGCCTTGTATAAAGAATTTTAAAATGTTTTTCACAGATCAGTAGTGTATTCGTAGTTCGGTCTAGATACGCCTGCAGTTATTAGTATTCCAAGAAATGCATCGAACTTTTCTTCATTTATAGGTTACCAAACTTTAATCGATTCAGGATTATTGGTGTTCCACGTTTCATAGCTGCGCTGTCCTTTGCGATTTGTTTCCCTTATTATGATGTTACACATTTCAATTGTGGGAAAACACTTAAATGTTTGAAACAATGTGTGGTTGATTGTTGATCTATGTGGTCAACCGTGTTGCTTCATAACAATATGTGAGAGAGCACGTTGAGAAGTAGGTATTTTTCGTCTCCACTCTGTACCGTCACGTGAAAGAAACGGCAGATCTAACGTAGCAGGCACTTGGTGGACTATGCTCACATTTTAAAGTTCCTCGTCATTTGATTCACCCTGTAAATCAATTTCAGGTGGAATTGATTCTTGCTCCGCATCATCACGATTGGCAGCAACAACGTTTCTGTCATCATCAGATTCAGCTAAATCATTTAGTTTTCTTTATGTCACTTTCATCTAATAAAACTTCGTTAATCAATTTGCCCGATTTAGAACGCCCTCAATCGTTTCACTTTAGTTGTATACCTGCATTCATTATATTGCTTTCCTTTTTATTAATTAGGTGGTTTTCCATTTTCTTTGTTGCCTTATTTGAAACTTATAAAAATTTTACAATTGTAGCAGTTCAGTATTATTACATTTGTATGTACGAACGAATTTTTAAACATGAACATACCCGGGTATATTCGTGTTGAGTAAAAGAAGTAATAATGTATATTAAGTCCCATAACATCTCAATTGGCAATATACAATTATTTTATTTTTTTGAAGTGCATATTTTCTATATTTAGGCAGCTACTGAAGAGTTCAGTCTGCAAGGTACTCTCTGTTCGGTCGACTTTACCATTTAAACAAACAAATACATACCCGGGTATGTCGTGTTGACACAAGGGTTAATATTTAAACTAAAATTGATACCGTTGCTAATACAAATTGAGCGGGGTTCTTTAGTTTTCAATAAATTTTCATTAGTTGACTTTCATGAAAACCCATCAAACAAACAAGAATTTATAAAATGAAAATAAAAAAAAATGTCGTTGCCTAAATTTTGTACAGATATAGGACATTATTTTACGAAAAGAAATTTAACCCCAAAAATGTAAAAATAACAAATTAAATTTAACCTTTGATTAAACAATAATTTAAATTTTTTTTATTTCATGTAATAAAATATAAAGTTTATTTAAAATTTCATTCACAACTACTTTCAGTGGTAAAAAATAAAAAGATTTAATTCTCAGCCACCACTCAGCAAAGTCATTACAGTCTATAGTCTATATTGAGCAATAACCATAATTATTTAAATTTAATTACAGCTCAATAAAATTGTACATCCTCATTGGGCATGTATTCAAACATATATAACATTTGTTTTCTCCTTTGATAACACTGGCAAATTCTTACCAGCAATTATTTTGGAGAAGTGGATGATTTATTGATTAGTTCGATAATCGATATTCAATAGGCATTCAACAGGTTACTAAAATTCAATTTCAAACTAGCGTTATTATAAATCACAAAACCACCCGACGCGCATTGCAAAATTTTGATTTTAACTTTATTAACAAGGTTAAAGTACTGACTATTTCGAAGAGGGTGTCCGATTACGCTCTGGACAGCATCTAATTCTTGAATTTTGAAATCCCCCGGAACAGAATAGTGATGCGAAATTGATCACACAATATAATTTTTAAGAAAATTAGTAACACAAGCGAAGAGATTCTATTCCTATTTTGCGGAACGCAATCATCCGATCATACAATTATGTCATAATAATGCCCTGGCGATATCATTGCCAGATTTGCCTGTTTGTGTTTCATACCATATATCGCAATATGTCATCCCGTTTAGATTACAAAGTCCAGTAATAAAAATTCGAAGCGTTTCCATAAACTTGCCTCATGCAAACGCTTCGAATTTTTATGAAAACATTTTGTAGGTCCTACGAAATTACTACTATTTCGTTATTGGTAAATTATGGTTGGTAAGCGCTCGGCTCGGTTATGTTATGTTCGATGGATAAATACATACGTCTTTTGCATACGCAAATGCATACGTCTTTTTTAGTGATACAAAATTACAAGTTGGATTCGATGTTAAATATTTTCCAATAAACAGAACACGTTTATCGGAAAAGAATAGTAAAGTAACTACCTTGCTCTGCTATTTCAAATAATTAATATATTTTTGCCGTTGAAAGTCCAGACTCCAAATATTATTTATAACTGTTAACTCGTACACAATGTGCATCGATACACGGAAAAGTTTCATTGGCTAGGAATTGCTAAAATATCTTGAGCAAATATAGTTCAGTTTTTTATTATTTCCTTTCGGCGATGGCTTGGGAATGCCAGTCTATTGATTATATTGATTTTTGAAAAAATAATAAATGGGCCTTTGTGATATGACATACTTGTTTTTATTTGTCCATTTTGGAAAAATATTTAAATGTTTGTTTTCTTCGAGCAATTTTTGATGCTGTTCTTTTGCGTTTTGGACCAGAAACAGTAATAAAATTGGATTAAAATAATTTTTTCCCACATCATTTAGAGTTAAAAAATTGCTATGGATTTCTTCTTCCGCATTGCACGAGGAATAAAAAGACGTACATTTATAAGATCGTACATTTATAGATATATGTAGCCTACATCACGTTTCTCTGGCTGCACTCGTTCTGCCGTTTTGCAGGAGTTTATTTAATTTTTGTTTCCGCGCTGGTCCGTTCGTTTTGTATAGGTCTAGATGTGAGTAGATTATTGCTAAGAACACTTGATGTTGATGGAACACCAGCAGCTACTTCCCAAAGTTATAAATCGCCTATAACCGGGATATAACTTGAATCTTAATTGAGTCATCGCTAGTAAAATTTCTAATTGACTCGTCATCAGTTTTATTTGATTGATCCGATGTTGATGAGTTTAAAATAATATACAAATTTTTAACATGAAATTTAAATACAAATAATATCACTTAAATTTAATTCACGGATTTTATTATCAAACACAATATCGTATACTTAGGAAATTTTTCTAAAATATTTACTTAAATTAAAATGAAAAACAAACAGACAAATTTACATTAAGTTATTTGACAAGCTTGTGAGAACTCTCTTTCAATTTCAAAACTAGAAAATAAAAATATTATTTTTGTCCTACTTAATTTTACTTTTAACTTACTTAATATCTATTCTGCGTAATCGTTATCTATTGTGCATACCCACACTAGAGTAATTTGTATCCGGTAACTTCTTCGGTTTATCCCCCTTTACCTAGAAAAACAACAAAACTTTACTACATGAGTATTTCCTGTAACCACAGTATGAGTATTTCGAGAAGGAGATTAGTATATGAAAATTCTAAACAAAAGTGGTAACAGAAAAATACAAATAGGTAAAAAATTGGAACAACTAAGAAAGAAAATCCGTAAGCTTTTGTTTAATGTTAATGTTTTAAGCTGTCCTATCGCTTACAAAATATTGTTGTAGGACATTTAACTAAAGGAGACAAGACAATTCTGATTTCAAATACTGAAAGAGGTGAGCCGAAAATCCTATAATTAATTAAAATTACATTTAGACAAAATGTCGTGTGTAGGACGCTTAAGCATTCACCCAGCGAACAGGCAATTCTATGATATTTTTCAGTGCGCCATAAAATTAATAACTACACTGCTTTAAACACAAAAATTCGCATATAAATCGATAAGAATATCAGTTAACAAGCGATTTATGATAACCTAGATCATATTGCAGCATAAACCAACATCCAAGTCCCGTTACACCAAAAAACGTGCGAATTTCCGCTGCACTAAATAAATCATGATCAAAATTTTTCGTTATAAGTTAAGAAATAAGTTGAAAATAAAATGATTTCTTTTTATATATTGAATTAATAAATATTTTAACTGGCGTCCGAGTACCAGAAGACCACCTTAGGTAACTCCATCCCATGACATTGGTATATCAAAAGCTCAAATAGTAAGCTTTACTAAAATTTATCCAATAATTTGTTGATATACAAATGACAGTTCATCTGAAATTTTGTGTGGAACTTAACCAGTGCAATAGTTAATAGTTAAAATGGTGATTTAAATAGATTTAGTTGAGTCTAACCAACAAATTCATCTAAAAGTAAAGTGATAGTTCCTGTTAAAATTTTTATAAAGTTAATCATTACATTAATAAAGTATTGTACCGGTTGATAAGTATTAGGAAAAACACCTATAAGTAACCCAACAACACGAATGAAAAGGGATTGATATCACCACAAATTCTAGGATAATCAGGCCTTAGTTTTGGATTCAACAGCGGTTCAATTAATACAATACAGTAGCAGAGGAAGTGAACATTTAGAGCAAGTTAGTCCTAAATCTCTTACTACATTGGGGCTCGGATAGTAAACTCTCGCTATTGTAATAGTCTAGTGTTGTTAGCGAAATTTTTCGAACCAAGTATCGCACAAGCTTCTAATAAATGATGCGTTTATGTGTGACTAGGCTACTATGAAATAGGAAGATATCTTAAAAATACATGGAAGTAATTTTAAAATTTCAGGCTGAATATTATAAATATCACTACAGTGACACTATTTACTGTTGCGATAGTGAAATTTTTTCGGACTTCGGTAGTAAACTCTGATGATAGTGATAGTTCAGTATCGGGATAGTTTCATATACATCGGATTCGATGTAATAACTGCGACTAAATATTTTTTGTACTTTAATTTTCAAACTTCAAATCTATTTGACACGTAGCTAATACATGGTGAACAGTCGATATAGCGTTATAAATGAATTATCAAGAAGAAGTTTACCGAATAATATCCGAAATAAAATACGATGTTCGAAAATAAGGAAAGAGGCAAAAATTTGTTTATACATATTATACGATCTTATTCGGAGAATGGCTCTAGTTGTGGTTTTCTGCGACTTTCATAGTTCTCATAGATTTCATATGGGGATAAGCCTACTTACGGTTTGCCAATAAGCCCGCCAATTACCTTAAACATATTTAATAAAAAGAATTTAATTTCATTAATTTTGCGACATATCTCCCAGTGTTTTTCTTTAAATTTGAATCGTTCAAACTTCAGACCACAATAACATTTCAGCTAGAATATTTCTCTAGACTAGAATTCTGTGTTCTTTCCTAAATTAATGCCGTACGAGATAAGTTAATTCGCATTAGATATAATTCTACAGTTTTACACGTTGGAAAATACAATTTTATAAATTAAGTATATACAATTACGAATTATATTGCACACATTTGTTTGAAAATATTATCAAACTTCTCTCGGAAACTACTTTCTCGTCTTACGACAAATAATTTATATAAGAAATACAAGAATCATTTCAGATTGCACCAATGTAACGAAATTGCTGGATAACCTTAACCTACAAAACCAACAAATTGGAGATCCCAGTGGGTAAAATTTTTTGTTCGAAATGGGAAGTGGCCGGTTCCACAGACAAGCTTTCTAGTTTTTTACAAATATTTTGAAAATGGTTTCATTTACGAGAAAAACGACTAAGAAATAAAAGCTACTAAATTAGATTTGCAACAATACCGGCCCAGCACAGTTTTCCAAAATTGAGTTAGAAATAACGATTGTTGACAAAAAACAGGTTTTCAACAAAAATTCATCCACTGTGTAGTCCTCATACTTAAGGTTTTCTACAAATTGAGATATTTTAGTTATTTATTAACGAACACAGTCCACCGGAAGTGGTAGCTTCCATACGAGCTTTTCGATTTATTGCAAATATTTTGAAAAATATAAAAGATTCTAAATTAAACTTCCAACAAAATTAGTTCAAATAATTTTTTAAATTTTACCTGGAATGTCGAATTTTGAAAAAAGCTTTATTTCACCAAAATTCCAAATTAGGCCGCTTGACTATTTGAAATCAAATTTGAATAAATTAAAAGATTTAAATAAACGTAAAGATTAAGTTTTTAACATTTAAACATTTTGTTTAATGTAAAAGGTGCTACATCTTTTATTTCGTTTTTGAACTGGTGGTTATTTTGCAGCTCTTAGCTCTAATGTCTGGTTGTCTGGTGTGGTGGTTTCCTATCTGTCAAATGACAAAAATTCTTATTCATACTTTCGGCCTACAAAGTCCGATTTGGTCAAGAATTGATGTCAGTCTGCCACTGTCCACTCAAAATAGCGCTGTCAACTGGCCGCCTAGGAGCTGCGGTTTTACTCCGCTGAACTGTTATTATTATTTTACCCGAAAGATGACGATTAATCATCTGGAAATTTTAATGTAAATTAAAGATTTTTGCGAAAATAACCAGATCTTAGGTTTTCTGGCTGTTGTGCGTTACTTATGTTCTTATTTTCTTAATACAATTCTACAGGCTTTTTTCAGTGGTAGAATGTATGGAATAATTGTATTAATTTACTAATATTTCCAGTAATTCCTCGAACGTTCTCTCAACTTCGTCATTATTTTGATGAGAGTTGAATTCAATCTCTCAATTTGTTCATTCACCTCACTTTTGTATGGAAGGGTTCTGAAAACGTTGATGTTGAAATTATCCTCTTTCATTGACAGAAAAGTACTTGAATCCAGGATTTTCTCATTGACGATCACGGGAACTTCTTGGGATGAAAACGATTATAACTCTCAGGGGTTGTTTGATGTTTTTTATTGCTCTTCTGCTTCTTTCCAACTAATTATCTTCATTAAGTTGATTTAATTATCACACGAACGTTTCAGTTTTACATCGATGACATCTAGATTCGCTCCTCGGTTCATCAAAAACCAACAATTTTAGATCTCGAGATTTCTACAGTTCACTTTTCGCTGTATCATCGAAGTCAAAAAAAACTAGTTTTTAAAACTATCTCTCTGCCCATGCGGGCACGTGTACACGTTGTTTCGTGCAGACTAAAGGTCTGGTGGTACTCTACGACCAAAGCGAACCGACTAATCTGGTGAAATTTCTATTTAAAATTTTTCCATAAATTGGGAGATGCTAGTGATTTTTGGCAGGAATCGGTCCGCCCGAAGAAGCATTTTTCATAGGAGCTTTTTTGTTTTTTGGTCAAGTTAGGTTCCGCTTAAACTTTTAGGTCAGTTTTCCAAAGTTTAAGCGGAAATGACGATTTTTGACAAAAACTATTTTCAACAAGAATTCGGCTCATGTGCAGCCCAGAAAGATTGATTGATCGGATGAGACTTCATAATTAAGCTTTTAAACTTGCGCGGAAATGATTATTTTTCACAAAATAATTTTTTTACAAAATTTATCCTAGGTCGTTTGGTTGAACAGATTGAAACTTCATACATACGCTTTTAGCATTAATTGAGAGATCCGAATGATTTTTGTCAAACGATCAGTTTACTTAAGGTAGCTCCCAAAGAAGCAGTTTCGATTTTAATTTAAAAAGTAGAAACATTGACGAAAAAACTGGTGATACTAACTGGTGACGAAAAAGGTGGTGATAGCAGAAGTATAGCAACTTTCGTAGGAGCTTTTTCAATTTTTGCAAAGAAAATTTACTTTTCAATAAGAGTTGACCTTTCTGTTTTCTCAAATTTGCACAGGAATAAGAATTGTTATCGAAAATCCGGTAGAATCAATTTTTTCTTTAGAAATTGAGTGTATAGTACATTCGAGATCTGTGTACATTTATAAGGATCGGAAGTAAGGTGTTGGCCACAACAAACCAAAGGAAGTTAGGTGTTGGCCACAACATATTAACCTCCTCATTTTTTGATTAAAGTGTTCCGTTTAGATTTATTTTTAGTGATTTGTAAGACAAGCAAAAAATCACCAGAAATAACTTTAATCTTAGGCCGAAATAAGAACCTGTTGTTGTATGTATAACCCTTAGTTAAAGCTACAAACTAAATATAGAAGCATAGACCCATCTTTTCGTCTGCATATAAATAAATACCAGCAACAGGGTACTTTCGATCTTACATTATTCGACTACAGTGCGTTTTTTATTTTCAAAAGTTAAGCTCGTGGCTTAAAAAACGTATCTCAATTTAAAACTTCGAGAACTAACAGCAATTCAAAAATGGGGCCCTTTATCTCGGAATGAGAACAATACTATAGTAGAGGTGTAACAACTGAGAAGATAAATGTTATATTAAATTTGCTCTAAAAGTACAACATTAAACATTCAGTGCAATGATTTTTTAAATTTCGGAAAAATGTTTTGGATTTAACATACAATGTGAGCTAGCTCATGCTAAAAGGCTGGAACTAAGCTCAAAACGACGTAATTTTTGCTTTAACTATTATTTATATAGTTTATCCACCTTTTACAAGGAATTGTCGTGCAAATATCTTTTATAATAACAAGAGACACTGGCTAAAGATTCAGAGCACTTATGACAAATAAATTGTTCAGAGTTGCCATAAATGGAAATTTCACTTGTATCTGTTAGTTGTTCCGAGTATCATTTAGCAAGATTTAGTTTACCAAGTTGTAAATACGAATATTTTAAGTCTTAATAAGGCCTAACAAAAGGATTCAAGCCGTAAGGGAATAATTAGACGATACTGGGACCTAATTCTAACAGGGGGAAAAACTAACCTAACTAACTAGAAACTTACCTTGAGATAGGTCATTTGCGTATGAAATAGCATATGTGAAAAACCCAAAAGCTACCAGACTGCCAGTCGAATTGATTTAATCCTAGTCATACCTATATTGCTAATCCTGGCTCCCGGAATTATTTTTACTGCAAAATTGTTATATTTTGTGGCTAATTGATGAAGCCTATTTGCATCTACTGAAGTGGATTAGTTACGTGTCATTAATTTGGAATATATGAAAAATAGAAAAATTATCAAACTCGCTGAATTGTCTAACACTGATCATGATTTCAATTTTCATCTTTGCGATCGCGATCTTCTAATATTAGTGACACACTGCAAACGCGATTTATAAATTTCACCAAACTTCATACGCCTTATAACATTTGCCTCCTGCCTGGTATCATTTATTTGAAATCTGTTACAGTATTTAGAAGGTGGAACAACAAAGGTTTACTAGAAATTGAAAAACTTGTAATGATTTGAAATAAAATTCCTTGCACACCAAGTTATGAAACGTATAATGTTGAAAAAAACTACGTAATCTCAAGGCAAGGTTTTTTCCTAAAGTTTGATACGATTTGTATCAAACATATCAAATTGATCAAATATTTGAAAATAAAAGAAAATATTTTACAGGACTCTTTTTAGCTTTGACTTTCAAGTCAGCAGACATCTGCTGTTTAAAATCTTTGAATAATTTTTATCTCAATACAAAAATGAGAAGCTAATCTTTTAAAAAAGCAAATAATTTCTACTGTAGGGGTTGTACACAAAATCATCGTTCGAGAGAAGTGAAATTTTTTATTTGTGTTACTGGAGTGAAGGGGTACTAACCCGGTAGAATGTTTACTCCAAAACAGATTGAGATCGTTCAAAATATTTATAAGCAGTTGTCTGAAATACATTTTGTTATAGTTTGGTTTTTATCTTGTGCCTCATGCTTTAAACAATTGAGCTTCTATGCTCAAATGAGGTGTGGGGCTCAAATTTAATTTGTGAAATTTGTTTGATTTCCTATTGCCAAATGTTGGAAGTTTACTTTGTCGAATTGATTCGAAGCTTGCGGCTTTTTTATGAGGATAATGTATTGCAATTATTGCTAGTAGTATTTAATTTTGGGGTTATTCGATTTTATCTTAAATCAAAGATATTAAGGCCATTTTCTTTGCTGCGGCTTTAAAAATGCTGCTTATACATTGTCAATTGCAAGCTAATTTTTGGGGTTCCATAATTTAACTTTAACTTTTTAATTGTTTCTGTTTTAAAGAACTCTATTTTTTCATTCATTAATGATACAAAATATATATACGATGGACCGAAAAATATTTGGAGCCACCCTTATTTGCAGAATAGCAAATGTTATTTAATTTGTGTAATTTTATGTTTAAAAAATTATTCGACATAATAGTGAAATGGTACGCAAATAATATTATGTTGGAAAAATAGAAATAAAATTCGTATCTTCTTTTACTCCATTAAATTTTTTTTGCGTTTAAATCTCAGCTAATTTAGAAAAAAGCTTTTCATTTCTATTTTTGAACCATTCAACCAAAATCTATTTTGTACATAAGATGGGAATGAAGCAAATGATATTTCTTTCTGTGTTCTTATTCTTGTTTTTTTCTTTTTGTTCACTTCATTTGTGTAAAAAAAAACTAAAATTATTTTGTTTTTATGCTGATGCTGTGAATATGTAAGCTATCGACTACAGAAGTTTTGACAGTTTTTTTTTGTACATATTTTTAGACAGTATACAGTAGATATACATTCAGAGGCACACGCATCACTTAATAGTAGTTAAACAAACGCGCCAATGTCTTTTAAGATTTTTCTTATTTTGTTTAGTGTTGTTGCGTTGTTATCAAAAGAAAATTTATGATGGTATTTTTCTTATTTTTGTTTGTAACAATTTAAGTTTTTCTTACCATAGTCTTCTTCTTTTATTGTTATTTTGCTTTTCGTTTATTTTTAAATTAATCAAAAGAGTTTTGATTATAAAAAAACAAGAAAAATTATTATTTTCAGACGAACAAGCATCTTGTCTTTTGGGAATTGTCGTAGCGATATTATACTACTCTTATATATGAGTACATATTCTCGAGTCTCTACAGAACGGGTGTATAAGATAAAATACTTAAATGGACCACCAACACTTTGTACTTTTTTATAACACGAACTGTAAACAAACTACATAATATAGTTGGAAAACAGAATGAATGAAACACCATCTTGAAAATCAGCAAGTTTTATCTGTCTGATTCTTATAATTTTCCACAGAGGTCATAAACAAAGTTTACAGCTACAAAAATAAGTTGTCCTAGTTTAATCAAATACTGCTTGTAAAAACTTTCAGTCTAGTCAAGTTTCTAGAAAAAATTTATAAAGTTTATTGTGTGAAGGTATAAACAAGTCCATTTAGAAAATTTGATGTCTCGCCCATTTTTAAAAGAAGAATTCAGGCGATACATCATTAATGGCATTAAAACCATATCGTTTAACTGAAAGCCGTCATAACTTTACAATAGTTCAGGCAAGGTCTAGATATTTCTTTATGAATAGGCTTCATCAATATTCAATCGAAAAGTTATTAAATAACGCAGAAGGAAGCAGACGTCAAAAACTTACCACAGCTACTCGCCAAATGCTCAAGCGGCATAACAGCTCACGAGTGCCATTCAACATTGAGTTTCGCGAAATTATGATTATTACGTAATTTTTAAGTAATGAACAATCGACACCCGACTTTATTTATGTTTTGTTTTTTAAATAAAACTAACTATTTTGTTCTGTTTTCCCCTAATGCGTATAGGCGAACTTATCCAGTTTTTTTTCATTTCGGCAATTTACTTGCCGCCAACATCAACTGATGTATAGAGTTTTTCTCCAATTTTATGGTACGTTGTATATGACAACGTCTAACTTGGTCGGAGAAATATTTTTTGTACCACTTTGTCGTAAACTTATTGAATTCAATTGGAATATATCTTATAGTGACGTTTGTTCTGTTTGTTAGCAACTAATTCTTGAAGTGGTTTAATTTAATTTTGTGTTTGTTGTTCATCTTGTCGATCATTTCTGTTTTGTACCCGTTTTCAACATCTATGAACTTTATAATATTTAATTCTTCAGTATAGCCTAAGATTGCCATTGGTACCAAATTTAATCTGTTATTCAAGCGGTGAAAAACTGATAATTTATGTTATATGTGGTGATTTGAACTGTTGTGTTTGGATTGGTGGGTTTGTGTTGATTTTCTGTAAATTTTAAGCTTAGGTTTCTTGCTTTCATTTTAAATGGTTAAGTCTTGTGTATACTGGTTAGGCATACATTTTATGTTTTATGTATACTGTTTATTTACCATAAGTTGTCTATTTGTACCATTGACCAATACAATCATGTCGTCTACATATCGATACCAATACTTAACATATCTTGTGAACTTGATTTGTACGCTTATAATGGTGTTCTGCTCTACATGGTTTAAAAAATAATTTGATTATTTACTTGATAAAGGACTACTACCAGTTTATAAAAATTGTTGTTATGTTTAAAATAATTTGGCTAGCAATTACCTTCAGCAGCTTAATAGTTTCGTTTGTGATTCATAGATTCGTATATCAAGTAATGCCATCTTTGTGTTTGGCTTTTGATGACGTTTTCAATTTTGTTGACCAGTTCTATGTTGTTCCTTATTGAATAATCGTTGTTTAATTTTATGTGATTTTTTAACCAATTATTTATCTGCTGTCTAGCTGCTATCTTGAAATTTACCAGTGGGCGAATAAGTATGTTATCCTCATGAACAATGGGTAACCATTTATTACAGGAGCGTTGGAGTTTTTGTTTTATTTGTTTTTGCTTGCTCAAGGTTCCAGAATTCAAAAATACGAATATATTGTGTTTTCAGTATCAAAATAGTAATTCTCAGATTCCGTTTTAGATTTTCATGAAAATTTAGAAACAATAGCAGACTTGAAGTCATTTGGATTAAAATAACAAGGATATCATAGTAAATATTTAATATTTATTGCATTAAAACCGATGATAGTATATTTAACTGTAGGGAAATGATATTAAACCTTCTTCAAACAACCTCCAAAATTCAAAAGTACCCAAGATAATGCGAAAAATACATGTTTATAAAATGTTGACCTCCATTAATAATCTCTCAACTTTCTGGATCGATTGGCTAGCTCTTATATCGTTGACAAAGCTGTAATAATTATTGCGAGATACCTCGATTAATATGAAAATTGACAAAAATATATAGAGCGACAGAGAGCCAGATATACTCCTTCCAAAAAATGATCTTAAAATGTTCAGATTGGCTTAATTATTGCACTATAAAAACGCTACACTTGTTAAATGTAAAGTAATCTTTCTTTATAATTTGCAAAACTTTCACTAAGATGAAAAACTTTCGCAACGTATAAATATCTCAGAGGGACGAATATTTACTTTTCTCTATATCAAATTGGAAATTTGAATTAATGTAATTCAAAAATTAAATATCATTCTATAGTAGATCGGCGTATTACTTCCTACTTGGTCTTTCTAAAATAATCGATAAATTTCGCAATTTTTACAAATTGTCGTCTGTCTGACATATTTGGGCGAATTAAATGATTGCAAATGCCTTCAATTATTTCTTCCTAAAACGTCAACATATCTCTTAGTAATTGTTATATATACAAGCAGACCCAGAAATAATTACGTATGAATAAAAGCCAAAGCTTTACTTTAATTCGGTATCGAAATTGTTATTATATGGTAATGCAAATAAACCGTCTGTAAAATGCAATTGCAACGTCAATCAAAACCTAAAATTTAGTATAGTCAAATTAATATTAAATATCCGCTTTAAAGAGTCTGTTAAATTTGAACGAAATTTGTCATAGCGATGGATTGTAACAATGCATATATAGTACTAGGCTGAACAGGCAGTACTGCTTACGTCATTAAATTTATATCGTCAGTTTCTTGTCTGAACTGTAGAGGGTATATAAATGCTCATTAATTGATTAAACTGACATCTACAGTGAACGATTGGAGTCATCAACATAAAATGATGTCTTGCAGCAAAATTGTTTAAGCAATGAGGCCATTAGTATTCTAGGTGTACTGAATGTAGATATACCAATATATTGTGTAATGAAGGTGAAGCTTACGAACACACTAAATGCTGTTTCTCCTCCATCGTTACTAAGTTACTCAATTATTACTAAGAGGGGTAATCCGATAGCTACAAGTTTTCAAAGCTTTATTGCATATCAGTTAACATAATGGCTGTACTCCGTCAACATGTTTATACGAAAATAAAAACCAAGCATGCCTAGGAGAACCTGCAGCAGGTCATCCCTGCAGAGCTTTACGATGAGAACAATTGGTCCATTTTGATTTGGATAATTTAACCATTTCAATTTACTTAAAGATACATTTCCGCTCTAATGCCGCAGAAGTAATAATTGATCAACAATTTTTGTAAAAGCATTAATTTGCCTCTTTTACTAATGGATAAACACAAATCGGATATTACGAGTTCATCAGGCCATTTCTGTGGGTTATATATATACATCGAATTGAACACGATTTAGTTCTCAGTTCTACAAACCATAACATAAATGTTTCCAAAGCAAAGTGTACCTCAAATTAAGGATATTACGATAAACTATGGCTGTATCAAAATTAATTATCGCACGGTTGCCTCATACATTTTAAATGGCCTACATCTATAGCTGATAGCTACAGATTGATGCACAATACACAAACTGTGTATTTAGGGAACCGAACCAAATACCCTTTATCGATTAACTAAGCTGCGTCAACATGAGCATTTGTGATGGCAACTATCAACTTGATATTATCAAACATGGACTGATATAACAATATTAATCTGACAATCTACTTTCAAAATATAAACAGACAGTTTTCAAAACCGATACAATTTCACGATTTTGTTGTAAAAATTTCGTTTTCGGTTTACTTTATATGTAAAACGTCCTTAAAGGATTTTGCGGCCTGCCCGGTGATTCTGGATTCAACATCGTATTATGCGAAGGTCTGGTTCGACGTTTTCGCGCGAGCGTAGTCTAGGTTTTCCCATATGACTTACACCGACTGGTTGTTGATGAAACGCTTCGTATCATTCGTTCTGTCGGGGATCTTTCAACGTAGCCTAGCCACGTACCAACCTCGGTTGGATTTAATGAATCCGACATATCGTAGTCCGAAGGAGATATTTAATTTCGCGATTCATTTGAGTCCGGTACTCGTTGTTCGCAAGCTTAGCTTGCCAAAGCCCAACTCTTACATCAAAAAATTAGCACAGATCTAATTAGAGCGTTTGCCTGAATATCGCTCGTTGCTGTTATAATTGACCCAAGAAATTTTAAGCATTCCACGTTGTCGACATTGTGGGTCGTTTGGTCTGGTATTTTTCGAAGGGCTGCTTTTAGGTCTTGGTAACCATTTTATTTTTTCATTTCCCATTTTATGTTGTTCAAACCAAGTTGTTACCAGCGAATAATATTTAATACAACTTTTCCTTATTACGTACTCGAGGGTCAGATTGAACGGCACTAGTGCGATTGAATCTTCTTGTCGCACACCAGACGTTATTTCGAAGGGGTCAGATACAACCTCAGACAAGCTTCTCTGGAATTTATAGACATACGATTGCGGCCCATGTCGTTTTTGCGATTGGTGCTATCTTGAATGCTTTGAAAGTCTTGTAAAGGTGGTGTGCGGTATTGCTTCTAACATTTCTCCAAGAGCATCTTCAACGTGAAACAATGATCAGTGGTTGATCGATTGTGACGAAAACCACTTTAATAGTCACGGATATTTCTGGCGGAGGGGATAACACTAACTAGCAGTGAAACACTAACTAGCACTTTGCGATCTGAGCGATGTTTAACAGAGCAATGTGATGTAATTTTTACATTTGAGGTAGTGACCTTGTCTGCAGCGAACAAATCAGCGCAAATCATTCCTCAGATAGGTTTTCCTGGTTTCATATGATCACGATGTGATCTTAAAGATAAAATGCAAGAGTCGTTTATCTTTATTTTAATAATAATGTGAGGATTCCGTAGTGACCGGGTGCTTTATAATATTTTAGTCTACTATAATAGCTGTCTACTTCCTCTTTAATGGAATATGACACAAGTACCGCCTAGTGAAGCATGAGCTCGATTAGTGGTCACTTTGGCAGTCCGATTTAGTAGACCTTGAACGTAGGTTTGTTATTATTAGAGAATCAGCAATATTTGTTCTCAACTACCTATTCATTAAGAACAATTTGGTTAAACCACTGTTTGCGTAGCTTTCGTTTATTTTCGACAAGTTGACGGCACAGATTGCAGAATCAGTCTTTACGTAATCTTTGGATTCTTGTAACAATTGCATTTGCAGCTTAGCCGACTGTACAGTAAAAATTCCACAAAATTGAAACTTCGTAATGCCTCTATGCGAAACAAACTCTAGCTGAAAATTTATAAACCCGGACAATTCTTGGGAAATTAAAAATCGCAAATTTCCAGTTAGCAAATTGGTCGCAAATCGACTCTGGAAAATATTCTCTCAATATACGATCATAAACGATTTCGCAAAAATGTGTATGATACTTTGATATTTTTTATGTTCCTTAAATGAAGTGAAAAATTAAAACTGTTCTGATTTGCTGAAATGTATAAGACAAACTTTTCTAAGCATTTATCTGAAGGATTTTTAAAAATTTACAATAAACGAAAATCGAAAATTCCTATTAAAGAGTCTGTGAATTTATGAACTAAAGTGCTGATGACACAATATTACTTGGTCCATGACATTTGGAACGGTATTCCACATGATTATATCAGAATGAGAGAAAAAGTATCCCCCTTTAGCACTATAGCAGTAGTTTTGAGTACTACGCCGGCTTCCGCTGAATTTATTTATAATTTATTCTGTAATAAAGGAATTATTAGCGCCAAAACGATGGGTTTATCAACTAAAGGACGTATAACAAAATTGTTGCTTTTTCCAAAATTATTGAACGAAATGTTACATGATTTTAGTATACCTAGTAAACAAAATTTGACTGCTTCCGGCGACATGCCATTGTGTGTTTTAATAATAAGTAAAAATAATTAGCTTTCAGCGCAAAAATACGTCAATTATTTTCTGAAACCAAGGCTTTAAAAGCGTTCTTCTGCACTAGTACATGGAAATAGTGTAAAATAGTACAAGTTTCTTGGTATAAAGTAATTTTTATATCAAATATTGCTCTAAAAATTCAATTCGCTCTACCGCTCTTGAGACACCATCGTTATAGTCATCAGCTGGATAGACATCGAGAAAATTCGTGGTGAACCAAGGTCAATTTACAAAAAATCACAATCCGGTTGATGTGGTATACCGAGTCCAGAATATGTGTACACATTAGAATTCGTTTTGTAGCCTCGTTTAAATCGTTCATGAGCAAACGTT
Source organism: Nephrotoma guestfalica (assembly GCA_963691935.1). Taxonomy (NCBI): domain Eukaryota; kingdom Metazoa; phylum Arthropoda; class Insecta; order Diptera; family Tipulidae; genus Nephrotoma; species Nephrotoma guestfalica. The sequence continues at coordinate 220,209,961 of OY829913.1, read as the reverse complement.
CTCAGTCCGAGTCACTTCCGGTGCACATCACGGCATCTCACATTGGCCCATGGGTCTTCACCATTTTCATTAACGGAACCACCTCAAAATTTTGAAAACCTGTTGTGTCCTCAATACAACACAAGTTACAAGATGATATTGACAAACTAGTGAGTTGGATCAAAGCTGTTCAAGCTCTACATCAATCAGTGTAAAATAATAACTATATCTTCATCGGAAAATAAAACCTGTTATCCAAAAGTTACATATAAATGGTACCACTAAACAAAAAGTATCTGAGGTTAAAGACTGATGGGTTACATTTTTTTAAAAATATGATGTTCTTCAATTTCATAGAGAAGCCCTGTGACTAATATCTAACGCTATAGATCGATATTTACGATAAAGACAAAAAAGCTCTGTTATTTGGCATATGTCAGATCCCAACTTGATTATGCTGCTAATAGCTATTGTCCTTTTTCCAATGAATATACGCGTAATGTAGAGAGTATTCAAAGAAGCTTTTACGTTACTTAACTTGGAAAGATGGCTACTAAAATAACTACCACATTACCTCACTGGATACAGAATCTGTAATCTGATAAAACCGGAAAATAGCTGTAGCTTTTGAAGCGTTCGTCTAATCGGAACGTTTTACTGCGATGAATACCAGTTTCGTTGCCTACTCCAATGTGGAATCACGGGTCTGGAAATTGCCGTAAAAATCAATTCTCTGTTTTAATGTTAAGGTTCCACCTCGCGTTTTGTAACTGATCCCCAGAATATTATCTGCTACTTTTTCTACATTTATTTCCGAAAATCTCTTGTAATAAATTTTTCGTTGTCGCACTCGCAAAAATTTTGTCATATTTTAATTTAGAGATTACGTCAGCTTTTAATCTCCTTCAGACTAGCTTGAGAAATTTTATGGAAATGCTACAAGTTTTAAATAAATACTAAATTTTATTCACACACATCTAAGTAAATACTGAAAGAAATTTTGATATCTAGCCAATGCTAGTAGCATTTTTAGTACATAAAGGAAAACAAATGCTAAAATTTTTATTCACACAATCTGGTCTAAAACTGGCTTGCAATGTTAGTAGAAGCATTTGGTAAACTTTATTCTTAACTTTAAATATTGCAAATTGGGGGGTAATTTTTGGAATCATGTAGTTGTATTTGTGTGTTGTATTATTTTGATTTGTATATGAATAATTTTCGCTTCTCAAAACTAATCGCGTATTAACAACATAAATAGAACTTTTTTACAACAGATTTCTAGACCAAATTACAAAAAAAACAAAGCCTACAAGGAAAAGCAATGTCGCAATGAGCTTCGCTATTAAAAGTAAAAATATATTTTGGAAGCAACATTTAAACCAATTAAAACATTTTCCTATATCAAGTCGTTTATTAGGACAAAGTTTTGACATAACACAACAATGTTTGTTTTCAAAACATGAACAAGTTGCTGTGTTTATAACAGGGTTGGAAATTTCCCTCCATGATTTTGGGAATATTTGGGTTTCCGAATTAGCTGACATTGCCATAAAAGTAAGGATGGAAAAAGCAAACCGCGAAAGAGTTGGGAGAGCCTTGGCCCCAGAACAGATTGGAGGGGTAATAAAAATAATAATAATAAAAAGAAAAAACTTGCTATGCATTAAAATGATTATTTAGTGATAATGGAATTATTCAAATGTATTAAAACAATGGGGTAGATACTCGATCGGCTAGCAAGCAAGCAATTTGATAGCTGAAATTCTGGCTACTCAATCAATTTTACCAAGAAAAAATTGAATTTCAAATTATATTTTTTTGTTTATTTTTGCAAAAAACCAAAAATTTATTCTAAAATTTAATTTGAAATTCAAATTTTCTTGGAAAATGGACTGAGTAGCCAGGATTTAAATTATTTGCTTGCTAGATCTAGTATCTACTCCAATATTTATTTGCTGTGGCCCTATTCTGGTAATTCCCCGGGAATATGGAACTGGTGAAAGAATTTACATAGATTTATGTTTAAATTATTTTTTTCTGGCCTACTGAGGAAAAAAGTTTGATGTAAATTTTTAAAAATTGGGAAAAATATTTCCATAGCAAAACTGGCAGGGCCAATTTTTCCCAATTTTATTTTGTTTTCAAAAAAATTACCACTATCGTTTTACCTTAGTATGTCAGGAATAAATAATTGAAACAAAAATTATATGTAAAACCTTTCCCTAATCCTCTATCCCTAGGGGAATTTCCAGAATAGGGTCACTGGTGGAGATTTTTAGATAGACAATAAACAATTAGACACCTAAAATAAAAAAAACTTTTTGAATAACGGTACGGAACTCTCAGCGCTGGTCTGAATTTGTATAAGATTCTGTTACAAAAATTTTTCTAACTTGTGTGTTATTTTATTGTAAAATGAAATTCAATCTTGTTGTAGTGTTAATCCAAAAAATACGTAATAAGTAAAGATTGTGATCACTAAACCTTATTAAACAGGGTGTACTACTATTTTTATATGTACCTGTATGAAGAAAATCAATCAACTTTTTATCGTATTATTCCCCGATTAGGTTTAGTTGCGTATTATACGTACTTACGTAACGTACAAAAACCTTATCAATATCAACACAAACCAATGAAATTTTTTTTCGTTACCAAACTTAAGATGAAAACTATATACTAAAAATGATTGTAAGTTTGAGTTAAAAAGGGTTAAAAAATTGATTGCAAATATATGACGGTATAAATACTAAATCTACTAAATCTCATAATGATACACTACCGTAGTCACGAATAATTTAAATCCGTCATAATATTATAAATTTGATGTGTGTACTCGACTCGTATATATACGCCACTGTAACTCTTGTTAAAAATAATTACACCAATAATTTAAAAAAAGAAATATTCTCTACGTGAACTAGTAAAAACCAAAATATTTTATTGTTCGCAAATGTTTGCATTTACATGATTCCTTCATGGAAAAGCACATTTGTACGAGATGAAACATATTTTAGGCTTTAGAGATATTCTTTATTTTTATCGAAAAAAATCATATAAAATCTTCAAATCAAGTTAATAGCAGAAAAAATCGTTTTTGCTGTTTTTTTTGTTTTTGTTAAAAATAAAGCACATAAAACGTATAAAACAAAAAGGCAATATAAAAATACAAATCCTGGAAAAACTCTTTTAGTTGATCCACATAACAATAAAAATTTGTTTACTAAAATTATATCCCATGGTTGTATAGCATAGGTATAAAACGAGTGCGGAAATTTATGCGAGATGTGTATAATATGCGTGAGGGATACTAAACATTATCAAAAGGCGGATTGTATCGTTCGGAGTATTTTTTACACAGATATACAGGTGAAATAAAATCGCATATATCGAAACAACAAAAGGTTGAAACAATTTATATAGTCAAATTCATTGCCTCTATTTAATTTTGCGTATACCAACAATAATCCGTCACTGTAAATGATTTTCCTTTTTCAAGTGCCGATCTAAATTACTTCTATGAATGTATGCTCTAATTAAAAAAAACTAATTTCATTTTAATTATAATCCCACATGTCGAACATATTAAAGAAAATTGTAATTTTGTCATGTTTTGTCAATAAGTTCAATTTTTGGTAAAATAAGTATGTAACGTGATTTTTGATGAAAATTTAGTCTCTACATCATTTAATACGGAATTTACGTTTATGGATTTTGAACCATATATTCGTACTCGTATGTTGGTTCTAATAAGTTCCTCGAAATTTCATTAGACTCATTACAGAATTCATTAAATACCAGAGTTGCTCGTCTACAGGTTTATTTTGGAATTGTCGACTTTTGCATGGCGGACAATTATATTTGGTGTAGACAATGTGTAAACTATATAGACATTCTTAGACAACATGCAATTTGTGCAGTGTTGTTGTTTAGTCGAGTACTAGTTGTATGTGTAACATTATTAAGTTTTAATTCTTTGTCAGAACAACTCATAGCATCCTTAGTTAAGTTTTTTTTACAAGCACATATTAAAAATTGGTAAAAGAAAAATTTAATCATGTACTTGGCCGTTTTTGCCAAATGTATGAATATGTTAAATTTTCATAGTCTAATTTTTTTCGCGCAGCACGCGTGTTTTGAAACCAAAAAAAATTAGTCGTCAAGATGAAGGGTGAAATATTTCAGAACTATAGGAGTTTAATTTATTTGATTTCTGAGCAGTAGAACAGTTTTTGGTTAATTTTTATGCTCACATTTAAAAATTTTCAACTAGTGGCCGCTTTAAATTACAGCACTTTCGATTATTCAGTTTAGAAAATTATTACAAAAAGTATCAGAAAAATAAAGAAATGTAACTGTTGTAAGCAACAATCAACTTGCTTGCTTCGAATACTACACTTAAATTCTAAAGCGAAAAACTGAACCTACTGGAATTATGATAAAAATTGTCTTCTATAATCAAAATTCATTATTCCTGCTATAGTTTTAGAAAACCAAAGTCTACCCTTGTTAAAAATTTAATCTGCACTGCAAAAAATGTGAAAAGCTCCTACGGAAGATGCCACTTCTGGTGCATAGACGTCAACCACATCTCGCATGGAGCAGTCAACTTACCGACCGATTAAACACTTATTTCGAACTTTTCACTGGACTTATCCACCTCAATTCTTAGCTACAACGTTCTTACCACACAATTCTTAGCTATTCACTTTCGCTCTTAAACTCACATTATATACGATCTTCTCCCTAATATCAACAAGCAAAACAATCGCTTCCGAAACATTAAAAGTTTTAAAGAGCGGATATCTTTCGGTACCTCAACCAATAAATCACACTATAAAACTATCATCCTCTTATATGTGTGACTCATCTGATAGGAGGTGATGTAGCGGTTAAAATAATGCATCCAAATATTTTAGTCGTATTATAATCGTTGCCACCCGGTTGTTTTACCACGTGTAATCAGTAAACAATAGTAATAAAGTTACAAATAATATAATAATTGTAAATATCAAAATTGTTATAGGTTTTTTACAATCAGCAGTCTAATTCTTCCATTTTAAAGTACAACCTATAAGAGCACGCGACTCAGTTATAGACAAGTGTACAAGTAGACAAAGCCATATTCCACCACACTTCTTCGTATTTTGTGCGCAGGTGAAGCACAAAAGAGCACTATGCCAAAGGCAGCTTCACCTGATTAAATATCTTTTTCATATAACTTTATTCTTGACGTTATGAAAGCCGATGTCGATATCGACAAGAACCACATTATTTTGAACCGGCAAACCGTGTATTGATGTACCACCATCGGGGCGCGAACTTTGATAACATTTTCGACGAGTTCTTGATGAATCAACATTTTCATAATGTTCAGCAGACTATTGTTTCTGCCACCACCACCTGTGATGAACAACCTTAAGACTAGTTCATCAGCAATTTGTTCCTTAATGCTTTCTGATGTCATGTCAAACATTGTTTTTTTTATCAAAATTGATTGCTTGACTCGTTGTTAAGTGCCGCTCTTTTTTTATTAAGTTTTGTACTTTGTTGGATTTTGATTGTTGTTCTTGCTAACGGTACGCATCAGCATCCACATTATTTTCGAAATCGTCTCGCTTTTTTGCAACTAGTAAGCTCGAAGAGACTAGCAAATGTCCTGAGATTTATGTTTTTGAAGTCGAACTGGGGCGTTTTTTATATCTTTTGAAGATATTTGCACACTATCCTTTGGTTTTGCCACACTCATTGAACGTCAGAATTTTATACCGCACATTTTTCTTGCGATTGTTGCTGAAAATGTAGTGACGAGAAATTTGTTTAAAAGTTTTAAATTAGCAAGTTGATAAGCACATTCGCATGTAGAAATGGCTGTTTCTCAAAAAATTGTCATTAAATTTTTATATTTGACTGTTCTCGTTGGATTTCTTTAATCATTTTAGCAAAGCCAGAATCCAGATTTGTCTGCTGCGAGTTTGACATATATTTAGCGGTATATAGAAGAAATTTCTTCTGTTGAACTGCATGGTTGTATATGTCCATGGTTGCGCCCTGAGTCTCAGAAGAGTTTCTAATTGTTCACTCAAACTTCTTCTTTTCTCCACTTTAGGAGACAAAATCTCTCCATCACTTGTGTTTTTCTTAAAAGTTTCTGTATGTCGATGAATCTTTTTTTTTTTCACTTCATCGTAGAGTCTTGCCTTTCGATGGCATTTTGCAGTTCTGATGATCTTCATCGATGAATCGGATGCCTTCTGGACCTTCTAATGAAGGTGGGTTATAATGTGATTTGACCAAATGGTGCTCAGGAATTCCGCAATTTTAGAACTTGGCTCTCCTTCAAAAAATCTAAAGCTTTCCATCAAGAACTTGATCTGTAGAAACTGTAGAAACTATTGGTTCTGTATCAACTTCAAAAGAACATCTTAAGACAAATGTTATCAGGTAGTACTGGTGCATCGAAAGTGCATTGAAAAGATGGTAGTTGCGTTGGAGTCTCACAAGTAACGAAATTTTGGCGGGCCTCCCGTCTTTCAGACCATTCTTGTCATAGAGAAAGCGATGAAACCATAGGAAAGCTCTTCCGATTTTGACTCGTGTGTCCTCTAACGAGTGAAAACCAGCACTATACTCCTTTCCGCCATATGAAAGGTAGTCAGTGAAGTTATACTTGTTTGAGTAATTCATGACAGCAAACGTTTTTGATGATGATTGAAACAATTTTTGAATTGAAAATAACTTCTCAAATAGGATGAAATTCTATTCGAGGAAGCCATCTTTTGCGATTTTCGTTTTGAGGGATTACAACAATGATGGATCTAATGTTATTTGAACTTTTCTTCATAAAACGGTTAATTGCGATGTTTTATTGCCATTTACATGGCATCTCCTACAATGAAGTTGGTGTTTAGGACGTTAGTATCTCATTTACTAAGTGTCATAATTTTCCCGACGTTACGATCCCTGAATGATGCATTTGATGGTGTCTTGTCTCAGTAATTAAGTCGATAACAACATTTTTTCAAGAGCGGTGTGTTTTATCAACCACGATTGATGGTAAATTCTCTTGTTTTGCACAGATTCTCCAAATCCTCAGAGACATTCGCCATTGCGATCTCATTGCTTGATATTGAAAACATAATTGTGAACGACTTGCGCAAAGAGGATTGCTTCTCATGAAAACCATATTGGTCATACACACACACACACACCCGACAACTTGATAATTTTTACGAACGGGATAATAGGCATTCGTCTCTCAGTCTGAGTGAGAATACTGATAACTTGTAGTATTTTCTCAGTATTTGGTTATTTCAAATATAGCTTTCCGTGGCGGAAATGTTTTCTTGCTGCTGAGATGTATCTCGCTCGTATGATTTTTGATCGCCTATTATGTGATGTTGGAGCGACTGAAAAGTTATTGCAACAATTGAGCCATACTTTTATAGGAAATTATAGGCTTACTTTTTGTTGTGTGCTATTACATAATGTTGATTAGTAATTTAGGTTGCCAATATCAGTAAATAAATATAAAATAATCAGAAACTAAAAGTTAATTCATTGTGTTTTTTCTAATAACCTCTTCTCATATAATTTCAGAATCCTCTTCGTCGAATGAATCAACTGTAATTCTGAGTAAGTACATAAGTTAATACTTTGATATATTTAAAAATTATGAAAAAAAATAGCTGTGTTTCTTGATGCTAGTTCAGGGCTGGGGTGTTGTTTACAATTTTCGATTGTCGATTTAGTTTATGTCTCATTTTTTACGAGTAATGGCAGTCTAGGTCACATCCAAAATTACGCATTTTCTAATGTGTTCTCAGCTTGCTCGGGTAAAATATCACTCTATTTCTTTTCTACGGTTTCTAAGACTCTATATAGATTAATCGACTCTAATAATTACTGCAAATAATTTTTGTTTTGACACGTTTAGCGAAATGTAGAAAAATGAGAAAGCTCATAATTTTAACACACATGTTTACGCGAAATCGAATGCTAATTGATTCCTGAAAATTGAGACATAAACTAAGGTCGAAAAAGTTATGGTACAACAACCCAGCCCTGATCCGGTTCAGTTCATATTTCATGAAACAACACAAAGGCGCTTGCTAGGTTTTAAATCAAAATGTATGATCTAAAACAAAATTTGGATCAGGTTTTCCATATAAAATTTAAACTGATCAATATGAAATACGGCAAATGTTATATTTGAGTATAGTATTCAGACACGTTAATATATACGAATGTGAAAGTTACAGCCAGAGTGCCGATTAAGTATTTTTTCAACTATTTAAACAGAACAATTATTCAGGAATGCTTTCATTTCAACACAAAAGTAGAAAAATAAATTTCGCAACGCTATTCTTCTAGCGCGCTATCTATTGGTTTAGTCTTATGAGTGTACATTGAGTGTATGTTCTCACAAAAATTTTCTTTGTTTTGAACGATTTTTCAAATATTCAAATTTCCGAGAAGTAACACGCTCATATCAAGCAATTTTCAGTACGAACTGAAATTATCAGATGTTGGTGTTGCAGGAACCAAACCGATTTTATTTCTGAAAAAATTAGTTGTATTTTTGATATCCTACATAAAGCTTTACGTTTATTTTACTAAAATACTATCTTGTGGGTCTAATCTGGCTTTCCTAAATTCCTTATTCTCCAAAATGCGTAAAGTTTGGGATTTTTCCTTATTAGGAAAAATTAATTTCATTTTATGGGGGATTTTTGTTTTGTGCAAAATTATAAAAATTAAGATAAAAAAATTTCCCCACAAAATTATTCTCAGTCTACATAAGTTAGGAAGCACCACACTCATTTTATAGATAAAAGAAACGACACAAAAATACTCGGAAGTTTTTATGTAAAATTGGAGAAAGCAATTATGCTAGATTGATTTTAGTTCCAGAGTGAACACTATCTATCGTGAGAAATAATTTAATAACTTTTATTTTTGGAACACCCAGTAAAATAAAAGGTTTTTACAATCATATGATTTTTATGGATATTTAAGCAGCAGCCTTTATAATTATCAAAGACACAGCAACATTTGAGAGTGTTACACCAGGACGTATGTTGCAGAATGTAGAGTATAAGTAGCGGGTTATTTACTCGCCGTAGTAGTTCAAAAGCTGATTCGACGTTATGAAGCGAAAAGAGTCTCGTGGTTGGTCATATTGTGCTTAACAAGCTGGACAATTAAACATAACCACTGTGAGAGCAAGAAACGGTAGATAAAAACCAATGACCCTTCGATGATTTGAATATATTTCTCTGGAGGCGAGCCGACATGATTGAATAATTAAACGTCTAGTTCACAAAATTTCATTCAACAACTGCATTACAAGCTGATTTTCTCCTGCTCAACGATCTGAAATTAGCTCTCAATAAGCGAGGCCGTGTTAATATCTTATTCGGAGTTAACAAGTTCTTCAAAGTAGTACTTTCCGAAAAAACTAAATTAGACAATGAGCTTAAAGCAGTTAAAACTATATTCGGCTAAGTAGTCACACCTTTACTTGCAGAAGTAGAAAGTAGTAGAAAGATGCTAGAAAAATAAAACTGTAAGAAACTCTTTGAAGTCAACACCAAACAATTTATTTGCTTGTTGGTAAAGTTATTTTACAGATAACGAGGAGACTGGCTCGAAACGAGAATACTATCAAAATATTTGAGTGAGACAATCCGAAACAGAAGCATTTTTAGCAACGCGTTATTTGAAGGGGATTGGCTTACAATGACACTTAGATAAGCCAGAAGGAGCAAAATCAATACCTGCAAAATATATAATTTGATAATGTGATGCCAAGGGGCAAGTTATTATCTCAAATGCTAACTAACAGCAATGAACCACAAGTAATTCTTTAAACAACTCCAGGAAGATACGTTAAAAGTCTATAGGAATCCGAATAAACTCATTCTAAGATAACGTTATTTTCTCATGTCAACCGCAACTTAGACCCCCTAGGTTGAATAACACCCATAATACTAAAAGTAAAAATTATATTTCCGGAACTTTGAATGCAGAGTTTAAGTTCGAATGGCGAGTTTTCGTCAAGCGCTCTAAGAGCATGGTTAGAAATTAAACAAGATTTATTTGATTCATTAAAATACGAAGGTCATTTAACAATTGTAATCAAGTGCACCTTATTGATTCTTGCGACACAAGTGAACGTTGCGTTGATATATGCTGTCGGTATACGCAGACATAAAAAAATGCCTGACATTTAATATAACACCAATTAAACAACTAAGCCTATCACGGCTGGAACTAATGGCTGCAATGTTGTTATCGAATGTTATGAAGGCACTGGTTAAATCGTTAACAATAAAATTAAGTAAAAGTTATAAATAGCAGATAGATTTGGGCTAAACTCATTCGAAGCGCGGGCTAATTTTGAAGAAAAGAACCAGTAAAATTATACAAATATAGACAACTGAGATCATTATTAGCAAGTGATTTTCAAAGACAATCCTCCTGATATCGTTTCCAGAGAAATTTGTTGCAATAAATTCCAGGTTTGACATTTAGCGCTCGTTTTAAGGTTCATCAAAGGGCTAAAGTATGGAAAAGTGACTGAAGCAAATAGAGAAAAGCACGAAGCCGTGGAGGCGATGATGCTCAAACACATTCAGCATAATATATAATCCCATTAGAAAGTTAATGGTCTAACACAAAAGCGGGCACCATCTCGGAGTAGTGACCTAAACTAATACTAAGCTGACATCCATTTTTGGAAGCTTAAGGTATTGTTCGTGTGGAAGGCCGAATTCCGCTGTACAGGCATCTCTTTCTAAAGTTAAGCATTAATTATAATGGATCATTCAGAGAACATCCATCGCGACGAACAGAACAGGTTCTTGTAAATTATGCACATTAAGACTGTGTGTAACTTAACAGAAAAGTACCTTGGAGCCCTAACCGATTCCATTATGTACATAATGGGTCATTTTCATGAAACTAAGGCATCTGAAACATAACAGTCTTGCTTCTTAAGTATAGAGTAAATTGGAATTTCATTCCAATTAGCGCACCTCATATATGTGGTATTTAGGAGGCGGCAGTAAAACAAGCAAAAACATGATGGCTAGGTATTTAATACTCTACTGACCAAACCAATAACCATCATAAATTGCAGACCCCTTTTAAAATATCGGCGTTTTACCGACCAAATGGCACAGTGATTAAAGCTTTGGCGTTTGAATCGGGGGGTACCGGGTACGAATCCTGAAAGGGGCTGGATGTAAAGGGAATTTTCGTCAAAAGATTACGATCTTTGATGAAATGAAACACATCTATGATCTCCTGTCGGAGTGCAAAACTCATTGGCCGACCCATGTTCCATGCCAGTATAGGCTGAGATGGAGCTATACAATGTGCAGATGGTATGATAAAATCGGTCTTATAACCGTGCGTCCTTGAATTGGGTGACACTGGCGTAAAAGTAAGGACGAAAAAAGCAAACCGCGAAAGAGTTGGGAGAGCCTTGGCCCCAGAACAGATTGCAGGGATAATAAAATAGGATAACAGCAGAAAACGACCGTTCTTTCAATTTGTGTGGCACCCAATTTTCCAGCTTCTGAACCAATCCCATTGCATGTATACGTTACGAAACACACATTGTTGGGTAATATTCAACTCTTCTGCCAATTGTTTTTCGGTCTAACAAGAATCCACATCAAGCAATACTTCCAATTCTGTATCTTCAAATTTTCTTGGTCCGCCTTCACGTTCTTTGTCTTTTACGTCAAAATCACCAACTTTGAATCGTTGAATCCACTCTTTGCATGTTGTATTCGATGGAGCATGTTCGCCGTAAACTTCCACAAGCAAACGATTTGTTTCCGCTGAAATTTTCTTCAACAAAAAAGAGTGACGTAAAACTTCCAGCAAATGCTGTTTTTTGGCACAAAATTCGACATTTTCAATTACATGAAAATAATGGATGTTTACGCTTTGAACAAATGTCACCAGTAATTATTTAAGCTTGACAATTAACCTCCAAAAACATGTATTGCCCGATTGAATAATATGCAAGCAGTGATACTAACGACACCTATATAAAATGGTCGGAATTTGTACACCCAATAAATCATAGGTCTTTACTCTACGTACTTTTTTCATAAATGTAAAGTAAAAAGATAACGGCGGCCTGCTTTACACTGAGTATACATCATTAAAGGAAAATACAATTATAACCGTGATCTCACAAATAGATAAATGACATCCATATCTCTTGATGAGAAACACCCTATAAAAATTGGTATTGAAAAATTGCGCCAATGCCTGAATATTGGACCTCCTCATAATCTCCAATTGTATACGTCAGAGAATCCGCAATTTCTTTCTCCTCCTTTCTCTCTATACCATTTACCAAAGTAAGTTATACATGGGACAATTTAACTTGGAAAGTCATACTAAACAGTGGAAAATCGTCATTAGCAGTGACAGAAGATCTTGATTAAACTCTCAGGAGAGATGACTTTTTGACGCGTCTAGTGTATCAGCAGCTGGCATCAATAATGCATTTTTTTTTTGATAACAACACTCGATTGAGTACATACAATGGAAGCTTAATGAACTAACCAAGGGATATAGATGAAATTGTCGCGGCACAAACAACAGAACTAGTAGATGAAGTGCCTTACATTCTGTCCTCGATCCTGAAAAATCACGAAGATGATTAGTTTGGACAATCTCTGGCTAATTGCCCTTCAGCTTTTCTATAGTACATGATTCAAAACAGCTTTAGGTAGAACTTGTAAAGTATCTTTGAATATTAAATATAGATTCATTATTCAAAGGCTGTTTTCATTTAAACTATACAATGCAAATATTGCCAATCAAAAAATGCAAAGAAAATCTTCTTGATATCTAAAATAAGAATCTTTTAAATCCTGAACCGGTACCGATCCACCAAATAGTTTAAACTGTATGTTTGAAATAAAACAAACGTAATTTAAACATGCACTGAGGTAATCAGTGGTGTATCAAGAAGCGGTTAAGATAATGCAAACCCACCCCTCGCATTGGGTTTTCAATTAAATTGGTATTACTGATAATATTACAAGGGTTAATTTGTTCAACTACTGAAAAGTTTGTAGTAGGATTATCCATGTCTAGTCGTATAGCATTGTAACGAAATCGTTCAACAAAAATAACAACATTTCTTAAAAACTCAATCAAGCCGGATTAGCTTCTTTGGCTAAACGATATTTAAACATTCATCACGTTTTGGTTAAAAATTAAATTAAATTTTAATGGGGAAAATAGAGTTTCGGTAAAGATTTTTTGATATGCTACTGCTAGTAACTTATAATTTTCTCTGTGGAAGCTTGGCTATTATCGTATTTTGTTTCGGTTATACGTAATATTAGCCGCATAAAACCCTAAATAATACCTCTTGTCGACATCTACAATGTTAATAATTTTTGGACGCTGTATTTATTAATTTTAAAGTATTTATACCTTCGTTATGTTAGAATTTAAATAAAAAGCATGCCTTATTTTCCAAATTGATCGAAATTTCCGCATTCTGAATATAATTTGCTTAAGAATTCTCTAGGTTATTCGAATTTTTCGTCGGCTACTTAATTACACATAGTCAAAAAAGTATTCTATCAGTATGAAATTTTAATTGCTAATAATCATATATTAGAAAAACAACTTAATTCCAAGTAAAAAAATTATGTGGAGGGCTTTATCACTTAAACATATCCTTTTCATCCACATAAACAAAATGTAAATATTTCCAATTAAATTTAGATTTAAAAAAAGGTAATTAATACACACAGTACTAAATTACGTCAAAAAGTGTTCGATCATATCTAGTGTTCTTTGTTCATCTGTTTCAACCTTTTGTTTAATATTAATACTGCTAATAAAAAAATTAAGCAAAATCGAACATTCAGTTTCAGTTTAGTTTTACAAGATGGGTCGTCGTGGGTCGGAATTATCGGTTGATCTAAAAAAAGTGATAATACAACACTTTGAAGACAAAATGTCTATAAGAAATATTTCAAAAATTTTAAAAAGGCCTTATTCTACAGTTCATTATATAATTTCCAAATACAAAAGTGATAAAACTGTGGTTAATAAAAAAAGAAGTGGCCGGCCAAGAGTGTTTAACATTAGAAGAGAACGAAAAATAATACGCCAAGTTAAGAAAAACCCTACGCTAAGTGCTCCAAAAATCCAAGGTCGAATGGAGGTTGAAATTCAAAAGGATTGTTCTACACAGACCATAAGAAATATTTTACATAAAGCGGGTTATAATGGTCGTACGACTCGGAAACAACCGAAAATTTCACCGGCCAATAGGAAAACGCGCTTCGCGTATGCCAGAGAATATGTTGGTAAACCAGTTGAGTTCTGGAACTCGGTTTTGTTTTCAGATGAATGCAAATATAATATTTATGGTTCTGATGGTCGAATTAAAGTATGGCGAAAAGTAAATGAAGCTTCTGAACACTGTAATATAAAAGAAACAGTTAAGTTTAATGGGGGTGGTGTGATGGTATGGGGTTGCATGGCAGCATCGAGCGTGGGAGAGCTTGTTTTTATTGACTCCACAATGGATCGGCACGTAAAAGGTGTTAGTGCTTTGCAACACATTTTATTCAATTTATTTATTACAGGTTTGTCTACTTAGATATCCTCAAAAATAATTTGAAAAAAAAACGCGGAGAAGTTGGGAACGGAGCGGGATTTCATTTTTCAACAGGACAATGATCCCAAACATTCATCAAGGATAGTAAGAGAATACTTGTTGTATAACGTAAATATAGTTTTGCCACATCCTCCACAATCTCTAGACCTCAATCCTATTGAGCATTTGTGGGATGAATTAGAGCGCCGTATTCGCACACAATAAATTGAAACTAAAGAGCAACTAAAAGCCATTATCTTGGCAGAATGGAATAAAATTACGAATGTGGCTATTGGCAAGCTTGTCAAATCAATGAGAAGTCGTTTACTTTCGGTTCTTGCAGCAAAAGGGTCGAATACTTTTTTGTCATAGAATTAACGGTATTTTTACAATTTGCATTTTTTTTATAAGGTTGAATTTATTGTACAAATCGGCACTTGGAATAAACTGACAATGTAATAAGGATTAGCGTAACATTTGTTTACAATTATTTTATTTGTACTGAATACAATATTTCCGTCATAGTCAAATAATCGAATACTTTTTTGACTATGTGTATATTTGAAAAGAGCTTAGTATATTTCTTAATATTTATTTCGCGACTAAGAGAAATATTAAGACTGGGTAAATCGATTCAAAATTATTCCCTTAGTAGGAGAACAAATATCAGCAATCTTGAAAATAAATTCGAAAATATCATTACAGTAGCCACCGAAACATTCGAATAATATAGAGAATTCGACAGCCAATTTTAATCCGCATGTGGAGTTTCCATCGACCTCAAGCAACATTTTTTAATTAAATAGAGCCACAATAGCAAATGAAAGCAAAAAGCTAATTGAACTTTACAAAACAACTGTTATTTATTAACAAAAAGCTAAACCATTATTTTTTATATTTCCTCGAAAGTTTCTAATTTTTAGATGTTGCCGCCATTAAATGGAAGCTTTGTTTTCTTATACGAGAATGTATGTATATCCGACTAGAACAAAATTAATTTGTTTATATAAAAATACGAACAGATTGAACTTTTGAAAATCTCCCAAAAACAAGAACAACAAAATAAAATAAAAAAAATCAATTATCATATAAATGTTTCTGTCTGTATGATTTTTACAAAATCCTCGTATATACAGATAATTCTAGTCAAGTATCCATAGAAGATGAAACAAAAGAAAAATTATTTAATTAAATTAAACGGACCATTATACAACTTGGGGATTATTTTTTTGGGAAAAGTTCCAACCAAAATAAAATGGAAATAGACAAAAAAAAATTGTATTCCAAAATATTTATCTAGAATATTGTAATGGCGTCAAATGTATAAAACTTTTCTTTTTTAGTTGAATTTTCACTTAGTTTATCATTTTGAAAAATTTATTTTTGTATTCTATATGGAAAACCATCAACATGTATACATTCCTACATTGGTACGAACCAAATATTTTTTATATACACAAAAAACAGAAGTTGTTTGTTCTTATTATTTTTATTCTTATTGTTTTCCATGTAATTTTTCTTAATAATATTATTATTATTGTTGTTGTACTTATTATTATTATTGTTTGTTATTATTATTATTATTTTTATTTTATTTTGTGTTTTGTAACGAACAAAAAAATGAAATAAACGAACAGAATATAAGAAAATTAATAAATTCAGCAATTTATGATTCCATGTTAAATCTCTTAAGAAAACAACAATAAGCTGAATGAAAAAGAACTTTTCATTGTTTTATTATTATTATTATTTATTTTAAGTTCTTTTCGTTTTTTTTTTGTTTTTGTATTTCCATGTTTTGATGATGAATGGTTTCGAGTCGTGAAAAGAATATTTCATTTTTATCTGTGTATTCTCATTTAACACTCTTAAATAGCTTATTAGCGAAGACATTGTACCATTTGTTGTTTTAATTTAACTTTTCTAATCAAAAATAATAGGAAAAATTATATTTCAACTTCTTTATTTTGGCTTGTTCTGCTCATAATCTCGAGTATACATACCATATATATATTTTTTTTTTCAGCGAAACTATTATATATTAGATATATATCGTAAATATATATACTATTTTGGATTCTTAAAATATATACGAGAAAGACGAGCAGAAATAATATTACCAACCAACTAATCCCCAATAAAAACAAATTTCAACAAATCATCTCAACCCAATTAACTTGGAAAATTTTGTATGATCGAAATATGTATAACATATCTCTATCCACTCATCACTAATAAACTGTAAATAGTGTTATGGACTTATGAGTCTAAACATACAAAAAATGTTTGATGGTATCGTATGTACACATTTTCATTTAATTATTTTAGTTTTTCGTGTTTGCTTTTAGTATTTTTGTTGTTAAAAAACACATACTCGTATTTGGAAACGAACAGTTTGTTGAATTAGTTTTGTTACTAACTAATCCAAGAGTAGAGGCTCAAGATAGCCTTTGCTAAATTTGTGAAAAAATACAACATATTTGTTGACCCACCCCCATATTTGTTGTATGAAACACCACATATTGTCATGACATTCATAAAAATCCGTCTTTAAGAAATTTTATTTTTTTTCAAGTCGCAGATTAAAAAATCTATCGCTTGTGCCAAATTTAGTTTTCTGACTTATAATTAAGAACCTTTCTGCGTTATATTTTTACAGTTGTGGTTGGTAAAAATGTGTCAATAGTTCTACAACTTAGCCCCTACCCAGGTTATGTCACTTTTATCCGACAATTTGTTGTTATTTTTGAAGTTATGGCAGTTTTAAGCTATACAATAATAGTTAAAGATAGTCAAAAAAAAACTAGTAAATTAAGTTAATTTCAAAAATTCATTTATTCCAATATTAGATACATAAAAAACGTAATCATACTTAAAATAAATCGCATTTAATTCATTTTTATAGAAAAAATGCAACTTATTCTTAAGTATAGACGAGTATTAGGCATTAAATACCGACGAGTAGAAGCCATTATACGGTTTTGGAATATAGTTAGATTTTAACAGGTCATTAACATCTGATATTTTACTGTCCGAAATTTTTAGTTTTTTAGTAAATGCTTGTTGCAGCTTATAGGAATTTTGTGTCTGCGATTTACGTTTCCTATTATTTACAACAACCAAATATTGTGGATTGGACATACTTGTGTCCTAAGACGATTTTTCTGCTTTCATTAAGTCAAGAAATAAATCAACGCTAAATAAAATAATAATTTATCTTGTAGTGTTGAGAATTGGATCAGCCATCTGCACTGAGTCCAATTGGTTTTCTAATAAATTATCACGATAAACTGGATTAAGAGTAAGTAACAGGGCAGGCTATTCGAATTAAAATTCAGACTATTGAATGGTGGACTTCTTGATGATGCATTGATATTGTTCTTTGGTTGTTCCTACTTCTGTACCAGTAAGACGGTTTATATCGAATGATGAATAATATGAACATCCAAGTCGAAGACACTGCACTAATTGTTCAAATATGATAGTAAATATATTGCGTTTCTGATGCGATTAGTGATGTGAATTAGATGCTGAAAACGAATTCGGCGATAAAAGAGCTATGGTTTCAATGTGTGATGGGCTCAGATTATGTGTTGAACCTCTTTTGGATGATGGTTGTATAGATTGATGAATTGGATGACGGGTTTGGGTTTGAAGTTTTCGATAGTGTAAGATCGTGTTGATTGATGTTCGTATTTTCGTGAGTACCTTAATTAAAGCTGACCAAATGATATAAAATAATTAGACGAATATGATTTATTGATTCCTTGATTTGAATTTTTGACTTATAGATGGCTAATGTGTAAGAATCACAACAATCAGTTTCGAACAAATGAGACTATTTTGATTTGAAAAAATCAGTCTTCTCATCAGGTCGCGACGACTGATGTTGTATTACTACATTGGAATATTGTCTATATATATAGAACATACCATGTAGTTGTACTACTAGCGAATTACTGCATAGCGTACGAAATTTTTGATTCTTTCATATTTCCATCTATATTCAATTTTAACAATTAAGTTTTTTCGCATTTACGAATTTTATTATATATTTTACCTTTTTGGTTTTTGCAATTGTAATGGTGTTATTGTGATTGTTCTGTATATTGGTATATTTCAGCACTCTCGAATTAAATTCACGAATCGTAGGAAATTCTTCCATTTAGCGTCACTATCTGTGTGACAAACGAATATGATAATCGACACTTACTTATACACAATCAACTTCCCAACCACCCCATACTTGCTTTCCTTTTAACGCCGGATCGCGGATAAATTTGAATTTTTGACTTATAGATGGCTAATGTGTAAGAATCACAACAATCAGTTTCGAACAAATGAGACTATTGATTTGAAAAAATCAGCCTTCTCATCAGGTCGCGACGAATTTTTCATTCAATGATAAGATTTTGAAAATTTCTGCTTGTTTTTTGTATTTTACAAATGTTTACGAATGCTTTTAACTATGTGGTAAGTTTATAAATTTTTCGGTAATTTAAAGGGTGTATTTAAAGGTCCACAATTTTAAATTAAAATAGAACAAAGAAAAAAATTTGAATATCAGTGAAACTACCTTTATTGGATATATAAGTTTATGCCATTTATGCTTGAATAGGATTGGAGGTCCAATTTCCCATCATCCTTCGCAGCTATTGCGGCTGTATCTCGCTAATAACTCGCCGAATATTGTCTTCCAAGGATTCAATCATCTCTAGTTTATCGGCGTAGACAAGTGACTTCACATATCCTCAAAGAAAATAATATAATGGAGTTAGATCATACGATCCCGGTCACCAATTAACAGGACCATCACGTGAAATTAGTCGCTCATCAAATGTTTCTTTGAGTAAATTAATTGTATCCCGCGCTGTATGGCATGTGACCTATATGTAGTTGGTCCAAAATTTTAGCCCAAAAAATTACGGATTTAAAAGCTGGCAACACAAATGGAAGTGACGTGAAAAAATGAAACTATCGTGATAGAAAATATTAAGATACAACCGTTAAAAAATACTCTATTTTATATATACCAAACCAATAATTATTCTGCCAACGAATGAAAAAACCGCCATGTTTTAATGTCAGCTCAAAAATAAATCTGTCGTGATACTATCATTAAAGAAAAATATTACTGTCAACCCAAAAATGAAAAATAAAACAAAATATGTAATTGATTTTAATTCTGTATCGGATTAATTCGACTATGGCCCCTGAATATGAATTATTATATAATACATCAGAGCATTATACGGCATCAACATTTATTGGGGAATCGGGGGATTAAGGGCTCCCTATAGTTATTATTCCGATAGTACCATTCAACGAAATATGTAGTTGCTACAATGCTCTGATGTATCGTATAATTTAAAAGCTATTCATATTCATCAATTACATATTTTGTTTTATTTTATTTTTTTGGGTTGACAGTATTATTTTTATTTAATGATAGTATCACGACAGATTTATTTTTGGGCTGACATTAAAACATGGCGGTTTTTTCTTTCGTTGGCAGAATAATTATTGGTTTGGTATATATAAAATAGAGAATTTTTTAACAGTTTTTGGCTGACACTTCCCTATAGTCAAATTCTGTATATTTTAGTATTGCCATAGATTTTTTTGTTTTAGAATTTGAGCCAAATTCATATGCTTCAAAAAACTATAACGAAAAACACATTCGTTTTTGGGCTGACATCATTAAAATGTCGTGATATACGATTTTTTTGGGCTAACAGTTCATACGTGACAGAAATTATAGTTTTCGTGTTGCCAGCGCGTTTTTTGGGCTGACATTTGGGTCAACTTCACATACATTGGGATGTGGCACCGTCCTTTTTGAGTCACATATCAGGAAGATTTATTAGTAGACATATCTCTATACCGTTCACCGTTGACTGTAACATTCCGCCTATCATCGCGTTTTTGAAGACCTATGGCCTAATGATTCCGCCGGCCCATAAAACAAACATCATAAAGGAAAATCAATATCAATTTGAGCTTCAGCCCATTGACCGAATTGGCGACATGTGCGATGGTCGGATGGTTGTAATTCCTGCAGAAGTTGAATTATAAAAGCACATAAACCAAGATCCTTAGATAAAATCTTCCATACAGTGGATGGACACATCTCCAGTTTCTGAGAACGACGTCAAATTGATTGATTTGGGTCTTCCTCAATGCTACGCTGTATAGCATCTATCGCTTGTTCACTGAACAAGCGAAACTGTGAACCTCAAAAAACACCCTTTAGGTGTAGTGTCGCATGTTTTTATTTGCTGTTGCTGCCTCTGCAACCTCGACAATATAATCTAATTGTATTTTCTGCTATCGTTTCTTGGCATTCTCTCTATGTTTTCTTCTTTTCGATTTGCTGGCGTATTCTCACGGCAAGTGGCAATTTCTGCTCACGCAGTTTTTCAATTTTCTTCCAAGTTTCCATGCAGCAAGGCATGTTGATTACAATCTTGACGTATACTCTTATGTATGTTGAATTTCTACCAAATTTTCTCCGATCATTTTTTGTGACGTTTCCGCGCTGCTGATTAGTACTTAAATTTTAGATATTTGCGTTAGAGTTCTGATAGTTCCGACTCGATATCCGAGCACAAAAAGCTATTGCAAACAATTTTTTCGTGTAGCATTCGTTTTTGTAATCATTTAGTTTTGGATTAATTTTATTCCATTCGTCACACAAAAAAAATGTTGCCTCAAATATGAGAAATTATAGACCAGAACACGTAAATAACTCAAGAAACATTTTTAAATATTTCTAGAAAACTTGCTCACTTTTCAGAGATCTTCCAATCCTCCCAAATTATATCATATTTTATAGTCAATTTAAAATTAAATTTAAGAAATTGCTAAAATTTTGTAGAACGAAATAATATTTTTTTTTCAACATCTCGGAACTTCTAAACTCCAAAAATCATTGTAAGGCTCTTTACAACTGACCTATATTCGCCACATAGATAGAAAATATTTCAACCGTCGAAAAATGCAGCTGTCTCTGGTAATTGTAGTACACATAAAAACATGATTACTATTATATGGACAAAGCAAAGTTTATTATAATCGGATGGCAATCGCTATAACGGTAGAATATTGAAAAATGTAGGTGAGAATCTGCAAACATCTCTAGGATCGGCAGTATTAAAAAGTAAATTTGTTAAAAAATTTAAAATTTTATTAACCCATAGCAAGGACTTTCAGAATCGAGTAACGTTCATTATCATTTGAAAAACCGTTCAAAAACGGTTAAAAAAATATTAATGTGAACATTTGAATCTGTATAAATTTAATAAAATCGAAATACAGTAAACCCTCGATTTAACGGACCCCGATTTAACGGACGCTCGATTTAGCGGACCTCGATTTAACGAACCCTCGATTTAACGGACATTTTTTTATTTTCCATTTTTCGGTTACCGATTATGATGGGATTGGGTATGTTGGATGGAAATGGGATTCTTAAATGATGTTTGGAAGAAATTCTGGAATGTGGCTACTTGGGGCGGAACTCAGCCATTGCTTAGCCGATTATGATTGGATTGGGTATACTGACAAATGATTTTGGGAAGGAATTCTGGAATGTGGCCACCTGGGATCGAACTCAGCCATTGCTAATCCGATTTTGATGGGATTGGGTATGTTGGATGGGAATAAGATTTTTTATATGACTTTAGGAAGAAGTTCTGGAATACGGCCACCTAGGACGGAACTCAGCCATTTCAAAACCGATTATGATCGGATTTGGTATACTGAATGAAAATGAGATTCATAAATGATTTTGGGAAGTAATTCTGGAATATGACCACTTGAAACGAAATTAAGCTATTTCTTAACTAATTATGATGGGATTGCTTATGTTGGATAGAAATAGGATTCTTATATGTAAGATTTTTTAAGAAACTCTGGAATATGGCCACGAAACTCGGTATTAAGCAGGCGTTTTTCTTGAAGCAACCGGCTCGTAATGCTAACAAATTTCTGGTAATGCTGAACGTCTATCACCAGTACGTAACCCCTCGAACACCCACCAGTCATGGAATGGGTAGGTTGAACGGCAGACCAACTTCATACTCTCACATAAAATTATGTTATGAACCCTACACAAAGGGCCCGGATAAATTTATACAGGGTGGCTGAGACCAAATGTTACTGACTTCACTCTGCTGTCATTTGTGTAGTTGTCATTTTCGCGCGTCAATTTTTTGACAGATTGAAGTTTGTTTAGTTGTTTACATGTGGTCAACAAATAATTGTTCTAAATTAATATCTTCATAAAAAAAATCGTAATGGAATTCAAACGTAATAGTGTAATTGCACTGTATTTGGGTGGAAATTCACAAACAGCAATAGTTCGTCAGCTCCAGCATGTGAATGTGAATAAAATGTTTGTGTATCGAACCATAACTCGATACAACGAAACTGGTAGCATCGCTAAACGCAACAAAGGCGGTCCTAAAAAGACAGCAACATCAAAAGAAATTATACGAAATGTGAAGACACGAATCCAACGAAATCCTCGTCAAAGTGCCAATCAATTAGCCGCACGTCTACAAGTTTCACGATACAGCATTCAAAGCATATTGAAAAATGAACTACACTTGAAGCCCTACAAGATACAAAAAGTTCAGGATCTTACGGAGGCACAAAAAAAAGTTAGGCTTGAAAGAACACGAGCATTGAAGATCTTGGCCGAGCGTCATGAGATTCCAAAAATTGTCTTTTCTG
This sequence comes from Nephrotoma guestfalica, assembly GCA_963691935.1. Taxonomy (NCBI): domain Eukaryota; kingdom Metazoa; phylum Arthropoda; class Insecta; order Diptera; family Tipulidae; genus Nephrotoma; species Nephrotoma guestfalica. The sequence goes on along the minus strand of OY829913.1, from coordinate 220,186,590 downwards.
TTGAGAAAATTTTCACCATTCAACAGTATGTGAATAAACAAAATGATCGTGTTTGGTTAGAGCACAAGTCCAACGATAATTTGGACACAAGGGTTGCCATGCGCAAGCAATCACCAGCTTATGTTATGGTTTGGGCTGCAGTGACTGCAGATGGACGCACTCCTCTGGTTTTCATCGAACATGGAGTCAAGGTAAACCAAGAGGTGTACCGCCAAAATATCCTAAACGATGCTATGCTACCTTGGGTACGTAAACACTTTGGTACGAACCGTTGGACATTCCAACAGGACTCGGCACCGGCACACAAAGCTCGAGCGACACAGCAATTTTTACAAAATTGCATTCCGCGGCTGATTTAATCGAAAGAATGGCCACCACATTCACCAGACTTGAATCCCATGGATTTCTCCATATGGTCCATTTTGGAGAGTAAGGTGTCTACTAAAAAATACGAAAGTGTTGATGCATTGAAGTCAGCTCTTGTTCGAGAATGGAATAAAATTCCGCAAGCTCACGTTCGGTCAGCATGCAATGCTTTCTATGGAAGACTGAATCAAATAATCAGAGCCAAAGGAGGTCATATCGAGCAGTAACATGTTTTTCATAAAACGTAATATGTTTTCAACATATTCCACGAAATTTCAATAAAAAATAATCAAAATTAAAAAATTACAGCGTTTTCATTTGGTAACACTTGGTCTCAGCCACTCTGTAGTATTCTCATCAACAACGACCTCAAAAACTGTTCATGAGAACATGGAATATAATGCCTGCTAAGACCATGAAATCTTCAGCACCATTCGAACCAAGCGGAAATTTACACATTTGAGGTACTTGCAATACAAGAACATAATCCATATGGCCATTTTCCAGACCTTTTTCAAAAAATTATTTAGTAATCTCATTTCACTCACTGTGTCCAAATTCCAAAAAACATTTAAAAATCTCATGTCCATCCAACATACCCAATCCGATCATAATCGGTTAAGAAATGACTGAGGTCTGACTCAAGTAGCCATATTCCAGAACTTCTTCCAAAATCAATTGAGAATCCCATTTCCATCCAGTATAAACAAGCCCAACATAATCGGCTAAGAAATGCCTGACTTTCGTCCCAGATTAAATTCGATCGAATCCATTAAATTAAAAAACATTCGGATTTAACAGACATTCGGATTTAACTGACACCCCCAATTAGTCCGTTAAATTGAGGTTTTACTGTAGTTGTTTGTCTGATGTATTTCTAAACACTGGCCAGAACCCATCAACATCAAGAATATCAAGAATATACTTTACTTAGATCTTAGAAACAGGTGTATGCTTTACCTTCCCAAATATGTCAGCTAGAACCTGTAGATATTTCTTGATTCGAAGGACAACATTAAGAATCGTGTCCAATTTTATAATTTTCATTTGATATATATAATCCAATTGAAAAAATAACAAATTTAACAGTGTAATTTTTCAAGAATGTTTTAGCACAAATTTCATTGTGATAATATTATTTAAAGCAACATACAAAATGTAGCTAAATTTTTTAATAAACTTTAAATGTTCTCTCAACAGTTTAATTGAAATTGCTCATTTTAAAATTTTCTATTTTTAACACTAAACGCGTTTCATTTAAATATATTGAGCTTCATTAATTTCATTCAAATTGGCCGTTTTCAAGATTCAAAATCAGAACTCATTCTGTTATACCTTTTGCATTATAGAATCTGAGTCAGAATGAGAAATGGCTGAGTTTTATTCAACTTTGCTATTCCTAGAATCACACGCAATGGAACTCATAAAAAAATCCTATTTTATGAATGGGAAATTCCATGTCAGGAATTTTTTTATCTAGGATTTTATTATCCGGAATTTTTATATCTGGAATTATTAATTTTCCAAGATTTCGGAAAGTATATACAGTTAGCATGAGTTCAAACGTCTTATATATTTGATAGCGCGATCCAAAAATTCCCATATCTTATTGTTATTTTCTGCACACAAGAGGTTAAGGAAGTAAATTTAACAAATTTTTATAAATAATATACAACATTTACAACAGTTGCAAAAATAATGAAAATCATTTCCTTCTTTTCGAATCCCATTTTTCAACTGATTAATGTTATTTACAAAATTGTGTACACACATTATTGCCGGCCTTTACATGTACAGTATTCGTACATTACATGCATAGTTTGTTGTAAAGTCAATTTTGTTAATGATTTTTTAAACGAGTGTTTATTGTGTATTAAAACCAACAGCAACAACAAAAAATAAAGCGAAAATTTGTTTTTAATTGAGTTAAACAACTGGATAAATAAATAATGAAGCAGTGAAAATTATGCTCGGTTGGTTTGGATAAATTTTCCCTTCAACGGTTTTGTTTTGATTAAAAATCCAAGGGTGAATGAAAAAATTATTTATTTATTAAAAAATAATAAAGTTTTTTGTTAAAGTGTGGGTTGTGCATGTATATACATATAAAACGATGGTTAATATTTACGAAATGCCATTTTCTTTGGAGAACGCGAATTTTCCGCATACACATCCGTTGATGATGTATTACGCATATTTATCTATTGAATTTTGTTCATATTCAGCCATATAAACCTAATACCAATATTTATGGCATATACTCGTACAGTTTGAAATTTTTACGGTTAAAATATGCAATATATTTCGGTTGTTTATTCTGGAGATGAACTTCGCGTAAAAATAATAAAAAAAAGCGCGAGAAAATATAATAAAGAATAAAATAAATATTCGCGTTGCCTTATGTATGTGAACGGCATAATACAGGATCGGCTGGAACTATGTGTAGAGTACAATATCAAAATTTTTGTCAGTTAGCCCGTATCAGATATAAAAAGCTACATAGCTGAAAAAAAGATTTATTCAAAAAATCGTATTATGTTGAAAGGCATGTAATTTCCGTTTGGCAAGGAGATGAAAATTACATAAATATTTTTTTTTTGTTCTTTTTTTATCTCGCTGTGTGCTAAATTGTATAACTAGTTTTTGGTACGTGAATTCGGTACTTTTTATACCCTACCTATAAAATTATCCTATTTCAACCTTTTGATATATTTGTATTAAATAACAACTCAACTCACAAAAAATAGACGGAAAAATTCTCATTTTCCTAATATCACCTGATACTTTATTTTTTGTTCAGGTTCTTTGGTTGTTTTTCATCTTTCATTTTCTTTTATGGTACAAGCTTTTTATTTTGATATTATTTCATTTTTATTTTTTGTTTTTCTCATTTAAAATATATTATGTATGTGGGTTGGTTGGAATACTGACAAGAAATAATATTATAAAAAAAGGAAAGCAAAATGTATACGAAAATATATAAGAAAATAAAAATGGTTATGCGGTCAGAATTTTTAAGCACGATGAAAATGAAAAACAAGTAAAATAAAATGATATATAAAATAAAATGAAAGAATTTTCATCTTTATCTTTTCAATTTTTTTTTTTTTCTGAGTGTTCTTTTCTGTTTGGCTTAGGAAAAACTGAAAGGTTTTTTTCGTGTTTTGTGTGAAATTGAAACTAAAATGAAATATTTTCTGAACGTAGCTGTGGCACATAAAAAATAATAATCATATTTTCTTTACAATAGTTCTGTGGAATTGTTATAAATATATACAATATAACTTTATATAAGGAGATGGAAAAATATTATTTTCATTCTTAGCACATCAAAAATACAGCTGCAATTTTATCCTATTATCCATTGTGCTGAAGTACGTTCGTGTATTAAAAAGCATTGAAACAATGTAATGTTGAATTAGTGCCTTTACATGACTTGCATTAGTTAGGGAAAATAGAAGTTTTCAAAATTGTTAACCACAATGCTTACAATGTTTTATGTTCTGTCTCGTTCATTTTATTTAAAAAAAATTTTACTCTAGATACCTTCGATCCTCTTAGTTTAACGTTAGATAATTGTGTTGGATAATTTTGCAAGTAGGAACTTGGAAATCTATCACGAATGCAATTGTCAAATATACAAATTCACAACATTGTAACTTCTAAATAATTCAGCTCGCATATTATCTACTCGTACGTTCCTTAATATTTCTGCAGAACTACTTTTGTTCGAAATAACAATTTGTGACATGGTACGGTTAAAATCTAATAAAAGGAAAGCGTACCTCACTATAGTATCACTTCACTCGAGGAATTCTCCTGTCAATTTATAAACGTTTAAAAAGAAACCTCCCAATTAGTTAAATTATCTTTAATATCTTGAGAAGAAACTTTTCTAATTTCTCAGTATTACATTCATTGAAAAAGGTTTTTTGTTGGTAAATTTTGTTAATTCATTTAAAATTATTACCACGTACCTAGTCTATATATTGACTAGCAACATTTCATTTCTTACTTAATTTGCTACTTTGTTACATGTTTAGGATGTCATTGGCTTCACCTTAATGTTATGTAGTGTTGGTTCTGTCTTGCACTGGCTAGAACTAACTCAATCGGTTTTGTCCTTTTGAGCCGCGTTCGTACTTAGAGGCATTAACAATATTACTCAGTACTTTGTTTTGGAATCTTTAGATGTTGTTCCGGTTACTCGTTTTAGTACAACCCCACCGCTGAAAACCATACGGTCGCATGGACTTTAATATCTTCTTATATAGTAGCATCAGTTTATTATTCATTAACAATCAAGAGTTCCTTCCCAAAGACCAGTACATTTTGCTGTGTTTGATTTATTTTTGACATGCACCATTGCTGTTTAGTATCTTGATTCATAACTAGGTAGAGTTAATATGAAGTAGCAGGCATTTGGTTTCCTTTTTTGTTGGTGTAGTCAGCACGTATAAGGCTTTTGTATTGTTCAACTTAACGGCATCGCTACGTCCATATATGATAATTCTGTCTATTGCACTTTGAAGTTTATTAGTAGCTTCCTCTATGGCGACACCTACTGATATTATAGCAGTGTCACCTACAAATGTACCCACAGACACTCCCTTGTACAACGTTTTTTCGAAGAATTCGTTCTATGTTTTTTTAATTTTTTTTGTTGTGTCTGAGCATGGCCAAAGAAATACAGGCCTGATTGTATAAAAAAATTAAATCGAGCTTTCAATAATCACTAATTTTACAAAATTGTTAATATCGTTACAAAATTATTGTATTGCTTTTGTGGTTTGAATTGCATTTCATAAATTTTCCGATAAATTGAGAAACAAGATAAAATAAAATGTTCTTTAATTAAAAATTTGATAAAATTTTGAACTTTCGTCGAGCTGCCAGACGTAGATTTATATACATCGTCATAATATACAGCCCCGTCGTAATACCGCTATGCGTTCTTTTTTTAAATTTTAGTTCTTGAGTTAGTCACATGTTTTAGTTCTTGAGTTTAGTCACATGTTTTTGTTGTATGAGTCGAGTAGCCTGAATAACACTTTTTAACTAGTTTTGGTTTTTCCACCAAAAAAATAGAAGCTTCTTGCTATTGCATTATATAAAAATATTAATTAACATGTAATGAATAAATAATAATTAACGTTTTAATTAAGAAAAATAAAATAAATTAAATGGTAAAATAATTTCATATGTTAAATTTACTGTATTTGAAAGTGAATGCTACTAAAGATACGACATCATATGAATTTCAATAATTGGTGACCCCGACGTGATAAATGCAGACAAGCGTGTATTTGCACAATCTCAAATTAAATTTTTGAGTAACTAGTCAAGGTATCTTACCCGCTCACGAACGCGTTCAAGTTATCCAGGATTTCCAGAGACCCAATACTGTCAAGCCACTAAAACGATTCTTTCTTGTCTAACGCCGCCGCAGATCAATCATGCTGAATAACTTTTTGATCGCGTGGACATCAGAAACCGACAAATCATTCCCGGAATATAAATAAAAATTATGTCAAGCTACTATTTTACCCTATCCATCCATTTCCGCTTGTTTAGCAAAATGGTGGACGCATCTGAAGTGGCAGTTGGTGCAGTTGTGCAACAATTCGTTGCAAATTACTTGCAAAATAAAAGTTTTTTTCCGTCAGGCTTACTGATATCCGCGAGAATCACTTAAGCATTTTAAATATCTGTACATCTTAACAAGTCATCGCCTAGACAATTCCGACATCTGGATTTTATTTTACCTTCCTTTTCGGCAACTAACCCTGGGGTATCCTCATCTAGTAATCGGCTAGAATCAAACCATATGCGGTATATTTCAGCAAGTGGGAACTCTTTGAGCAGTCTTTTTTAAAGTATATTAAGAAATGTAACGTTATTCTTCACAGCAATTCATTAAATTTATTCTAATTGGATTTACTAGTACATCAATATAATTCGTTGTTTCCTTCTTTTTTTACTTATGGTATTTTAGACTTTCACTTTTAATTAATTTAATTTAATTTCATAATATTGAGCAAGTTCGGACCATTATTACCATTGAAGCGAGAGAGATCATAGTTTTGTACCCTAAAATTTCGCTTCAAGCACAGTTTTCCGTATTGAAGGAAGCAAATGTATAAATTAAAAATGCAAGCATTTGTCCTTGGATCACTCTTGATTTCTGGGATTTAATTAAACCTCAAAACCGTACATTGCAGCGTTTTAAAGGGAACAGTACTAATTTAGAACTAAAACATAAATTAGATTTGTTAAATAGTAAGATCAAAAACGGAAAATATTTTGCAAAGAAGCGTTATTTTGATATTCCTATACAGAGTGTCCCAGAATGAATGGAAAAGCCTGAAACACCTTATAGTAGAGCTATTGGGCGCTCAAAATAAAATACAAAAAAAATATATCCCAAGTTTTTTTGATGTTATAATATTCTTAATGGACTATACTAATAGATATGCAGTAAATAGTCTGAGAAGCTGTTGCACTTTTTTTGAAAACAAAATCTAAACTTCAATTTTCAGCATGAAATGTGTTAAATATTTTTTTTTAAAAGTTTGAGCATCTTTTGTAAAAAAAATGTATGAGAACCTAAGTGGCCAACACATGCGTGTTTAATGCAGATTATAAAATGGTATAATACATCCTTTTATCTAATTTAGATAAGAGGTTATTGCTATTAGTATGCAGAAGGAATAAATTCGATTAAATAACAAAATTTTAAAAATTGGATTATTTCTTGTCTTAAACTGTGTCTGATGATAAGGGCTTCATAAAAAACAACGTTACACATTGATAATACTTTATTTAACCAATTTACATTTACAGTAAATGCTCAAACTATCTGTCACCGAGTCTGATACACGCCCGACATCTCCGAATAAAAGCTCTTTTGAGAAGTTGCGCATAACGCTGTTGAGTAATTTTTGAAGCGGCTTCCAGGACACGGCTACGTAACTCTTCTAAACTCCTGATCAGTTTAGAATAGATCTCTTCTTTTAGGCAGCTCCAGTAAAAATTTAGGTCCGGGGATTTAGGTCCGGGAGACATGGAGGCCATTAAATGGGCCCCAGACGGACAAATCCATCTATCTGGATATGTGAAATTCAAATACGCCCGAACGTTTACTGCATAGTGCGCAGGACGTACTATTTACTGCATTACTATTAGTATAGTCCATTAAGAATATTAGGACACCAAAAAACCGATGAATTTAATTTATTTGTAGCCGAAACGTAAAGTGAAAAAAATGGATTTTTTTTTTTAAAATGATATATCTTAGGTACTACTTGAGATATAGTTTTTTTTGTATTTTATTTTGAGCGCCCCATAGCTCAATTATAAGATACTTCAGGCTTATCCATTCATTCTGGGACACCCTGTATAATGATTCAAGAAAATGTATGTGTGTGTGTATCTATGTATGAACCTTATACAAATCCACATTTCTTAACCGATTTCAACCAAATTTTGTGTACGTATTGATTGGTTCATGGAAAAGGTCGTAGGCTTTATCTGATCTTCCATTTTTATTCGGGAGCTGAGATTTATGATCCCAAAGATTCTCCATGTATGCTTATGGAGATTTTTTTAATTTAAACTGGAGAAGGTCGAAGACTTTGCGTTTCAATTATTTTTCAATTAAACACGACATGCATAATAATACGTAGATTATTTTTTCTAAACGGTCCGGGAGGAAGTGGAAAAACCTACTTCTAGAAGCCACTATACTCTATACTTTCAAGGATGAGGGAGATATAGCTCCGCCTATTGCATCAAATGGAATAGCTGCAAATTTACTAAATGGTGGAAAAGCATACTTAAATCTGTTTAAACTTGCACCACCATTAACAGAAACCACAGTTTCTAAAATTCGAATGATTAACAGTAAAGATGTACAATTCATCAGAAGTTGCAAAGCAATAATATGATATGAAGTGACAATGGCATCTGGAATAGCTTTAACAAATGTGGGTCGAACACTTAAAGACATTATGGGCATCGCAAAATCATTTGGTGGCAAATTAATTTTATTAGGTGGAGATTTCAGACAATTTCCGCCAGTGGTTAAGTACGGAAAGAGAATTAAAATTGTTGAACCTTCCATAAAATTTAGTAATCTATGGCATCATTTCAAATGTTTTTCTTTGACAAATAATATTAGATCTGGCGACAAAGTGTTCAGTCGTTGGCTTTTGCAATCGGGCATTGGAGATCATGAAAGAACTAACGGTCTACAAGAAGAAATGGCGCAAATTCTAAAAGAAATTTTATGTCAACACGACATAGTTAAAAACATTTTTGGAGAAAATTTAACTACATCAGATTATAAAAAATTACTCAAATAAGTAATATAATGTCCAAAAAATTCAAATGTCGACAAATTGAATGAAGAGGTACATAATTTATTAGAAGGTCCATCCACAATTTATTTAAGTATTGACTCAATTGATGATAAAGGTTCAGTTGATGGAGGGCATTATCCTGTTGAGTTTATCAATGAACAATCACCATGGAATTAAAATCCGGATCAGTAGTAATGCTACTGAGAAATTTAATTATAAAAAGAGGGCTTTGTAATGGAACAAGAATGTTGGTGCAAGACATAAAGCCAAATTTAATAATTGCGACTGTACTAACAGGATCAGTTGTTGGTGAAACAGTGTTTATTCCGAGAATAGAGCTTGCACCAACTAATACTGACCTCTCTTTCACCCTTAGAAGAAGGCAATTCCCTATCAGACTGGTATTCGTTATGACCATCAATAAATCGCAGGGACAAATATTGTACAATGTTGGTATCGTCCTTAGAAAGCCTGTCTCCAGAGCCATTCTCTAGAGTTCGTCGTTTCAAAGATTTATATATTCAAATTGAGAGTAGTGAGCAACAAGAGGAGATTGCTGAAGACAATAAATATTATGCAAAAAATATCGTATATAAAGAAATTTTAGATTTGAAATAAATTGCGTATTTTATATTTTTCCAGTAATTTTGTTTTTATTATTATCATAGCAACAATATATTATACATATTACAAATTATTTATATAATATTCAAATGTATATAGTATGGGATTATATTGAATATTTCTAGAGCCCATTGTATCGTATTGTATCGTACAACGTCAACGGGCCCTACCGCTAGTTTATTTAATAATTTGAGCCAAATAGAAATTTGGAAACAGTTAAATCAGTTCATAGAAAATAACTCTAATAATAGGATCCACAACGTTTTTTGTAATGATGTTGAGCATCATGATCTTATAGCTATTGTTAATATATCGCAGTTTTGTTAATTTTGTTGATTCTTCTGTATCAGCAAGTAGTTCTAGCCCAGGCTCAGATGATTTAAATAGATTTCATACTATGGCGCCTAGTATTAATTGTTTTTTTTGCCCACTTCCTGCAGCAAAATATCGCATTTAATTTCAACTATCAGTAATACAAAGGGTGGTGGGATAATATTTGCAATGTGGTTCTGAAGGATTATTCGCCATTTTTTCACAACTAATAGCTGATCTATTTAATGTGGTTTTGGAAACTGGTGTTTACCTCGATTGTCTTAAAATTGCTAATGTGACGCCAATCCTTAAGTCTGCAAATTCCAAACTAGTTAATAATTATCGTCCAATTTCAGTTTAAATTATTGTTAACCGTATGATCGATTTTCTAAATAAATCTATGTTTTTGTATTCTAGTCATCATGGATTTCGACATGGTGCTGATACAGATTTGGCCCTAACTTAAATTAGTGATTTGTTCTATCGTAATTTTGACAGGCAAAACTATATATCTGGCTTATTTTTGATCTTCGTAACAAATTTATGGCTTCCGTGGACTATCATACAAACTTTTAGCAAGCTACCTTAGTAATCGAAAGCAGTTTCTGGTGTAAAAAGCTCCACTTTAGTTGTGAACTGTGGTGTTCCTAAAGGGAGTTAGCCCTTAGCCCTTTATTATGACCGCTCATGGGTCATATTAGATAAAATATTTGCTGACGATACGGCCCTCTTTTATGAATCCAGAGATGGCCAGGTAGCAATGTCACATATAAGGGATGACAATATTTACATTTAGATTTTTTCATTTAAACAAAATATCAATTAATTTTAACAAAACGAAATATAATATAATTTTTCACTCCTGCGACACATTGATTTACAACCACTTCAATCCACATCATAGTTAGTTTTCGATATCCATGAGGGGTCTTTTAATTTTTTACAACAAAGTTTTTCGCTGAAGTTTTGTTTAATTAATAAAATTTACTATTTCAGCTTAAAAAATTTACGAAGAGCAAGAGTAAATTTAGTTTGTTAATTTATACTAATGGTTTTGAGTATTTTTATGCTATGGGTCCCTCTCTATTAATATAATTCATTTACGGAATATTTGGCATATAATAGTAATATTTTCTACTGATGGTCTATACTACTTACTCGTAGTGATAAAATTTATGCGATAAATTAATTCGTTAAAAAGGATTCTTTTTGCGATATATGACTGTTTAATCTTTGGTTATTTAAAATCAGAAAACTGAAATATGTAAGTTTTATTGTGAAATGGCTGAATATTGGGATTATTGGTTAAATGAGGTTTTAAAATAATACATTTCAATTATTGTATTTGTTATATATAGTTTTGATTTAGTTTGGAGGATGGAGGATTCATACAGACATCAACTATCTTTTATGTCGACATTATTATTAATTCATTTTAAGTTGCTGAATAGTTGAAGTGAAACTACTAACTAAAAATTAAATTTCATGAAATTCATATCAAACTTTACATGACACTAATATAAAATCAAATTTTAAATTTTATTACTCAAGGTAGGGTGTCAGTCATTAAAGGAGATGGACTATTAATTGCTAATTGTGTAGATTAGAATTATGTTGTCATTGTGTTATTTACTATCGGCTTTATCTAGGTGTTTGAAACCGGGCCAATTTAATCATTCAATCTAGTTTATGAAGCTGAAATTTATTAATTTGGAACAAAATATTACTAAATTTCCAGATGGATTTTTTCTCTTAGGTTGCTGATTTAAGGAAGCAATTATTGAAGGCCAATACCATCGTTCTCATCAATCATTTAACCGATATTAACCTACACTCTGCATATTGGGGTAAAAAACTACCCCAGACCTAAATGTAAATAAAAAACTAATTACTAAAAATTATTGAAAGTCGATTTAGATATGCCATCTTCAATTAGATATACACCAGATAAAAAAACCGAGTTATAATCTATTGATTTTATTGGATTTTTTATCCTTAGAATAAAATTAAACGCATTTCTGTCTACGGGGGTCAAAAATAACCCCATACATTTCTGTATAAAAATCAGTTAGCTATCGAATTTTTATATTTTGTTGAATAGTTTAGTGAATATTAATGGATAATAACAAAATAAATCATTTTGTGGTTTATGCATCGTTCAATAATTGTAGATTATTCCTGTATTGATAAGTTTAATACTCCTCTATTCTATTCATTTTTTTGCCTTTTTCATTCTGTGTAGTTCTAAATTGCTGCCATATCCTATATAAGTGTACTCTCGATGATTCAGATGCGTATTTAGCCTGTGTTATGGTTTTCCCACATCTTTTAGATGTTCTTTCCAAAGTTCCAAACTTTCACATTTTAAAAGAAAAGGGAGGATTATCAACGACCTCATTGGCCGAAAATCTAAATTCACCACTAATGTGTTAGAAATGAGTTTTTCCAAAAAGATTAGTAAATATTATTGTCTGTGAGACAAACAGAAAAGCCAAAGATTACTACTACAACATTACATCTACATCTGAAGCAAAATGCCCTCGGATTTGGTACGCTACGGACTCCGATGAAATATATGCGTTGGTTGGTGTACTTATGCATGCCGGTCTACGTAAAAACTTGAACGAAAGATTAGATGAACTTGGCAAACTGATAACCGGCAAGAACGCAACAACTTTTACTTTTTTATTCCTCCGGTTTGAAAATCATCGCACCAGTCAAGACCGACTGAAAGAGGATAAATTAGCATCCTTTAGAGATATTTGGAACATGTTTCTAGATAGTTTGAGACAATCATGTAAGCGATCAGCTAATCTCACAATTGACCAGCAGCTAGGTGTAACACAAGATCGATGTAATTTCCGACAATATATTTCCAGTAAACCTGGGAAATGCGGTATAAAAATATTCTGGGTATGTGACTCAGAAAACGTCTATTTTCTGAAGGAGAAATACATGTTGGCGAATGAAGTGAAACTTTCAAACGTTTACTGCTAGCTTGGCGCACCGTCTTTGCCGTATCTAAACAAAAGTAGAAATATCACAATGGATAACTTCTTACAAGTTGCCAGCTTGCAGAAAAAATAGTGGAGAAAATAACATCGATTATATTGGAACCATAAAACCAAATAAACCTGATCTGCCTGCCAAATTTCCAAAAATCGATGAAATAAGAAAAAGAGATATTGGATCAACGCGTTTCTGTTTTGATGGGAGCATGACATTAGCTATATTCCCAAAATGACAAAAACCGTATTATTATTAACCGTATATTATTTGCATAAATTAGCAAACCAGCATCTTATGACTCATCGGTTTCTTCAGAACGAAAAGAATTTCTCAAGAATTTGACATTGCAGCTGGTGGATAATAAAATCATGAAGAGACTTGCCTCTCCCAGGGCCTTGAAAAAAAAACGTACAAATCGCAATGAGTCAAATAGGATACAATGTTGTAGAATTGAGATGAGCACCAACCGCAAACCAACAAACCAAAAAATCGTAAAACACGAAGATGCAATTTATGTCCACGGAGTGCTGACGTGAAAACAAACGTAACTTGCCACTTCTGCGATAAACCAACATGCAAAAGGCATCATCAAACCTTGTGTGACGATTGCATTAATTTAGGAATAGTTGATGATGAAATTGAACGACATGAAGAAGTTGATGATGATGAATCAAAATTTATTAAATTAATTATAAGTATCTTTTGTTATCTTGTATACATTGAGTTTTTGTATTTTTAGTAAAAAATAATCATATTTGTTATAAAAAGTAATTCTTAAGTACAAAATACATTGGGGTATTTTTTCACCCCATGCACAGATAATATTTCATTTTACTATGTACAGAGAGAAAGTTAAGCTTCTATGCTTCCTCTAGTAGATTAGATTTGTGTTACTAACTCTCGGCTGTGCCCATGTGACTGAACACGGGCCGCTTCTGTCCCAACTAATTAACCTATACAATCCCTCGGTTTTGTTATGTGTAAAACGAGTATATGGTAGGCTCGGCGTCAACTGGGAGATCCTGTGTAAAAATTTTCTCGGGAAAAGATTAAATTATAATATTTTATATTGTTTAAGTAGTCGCAAATTATTAATTTACAATCCCATTTCAAAAGATCTTCAGATTCGTGCTTAATAATAATATTTTTTCTTAGGTGCTGAATGATGATTTAAAGAAACAATTGTTGAAAACCAAAACCATTGTTCCTTCCTTCTAGTTGATTAGAATTGTGTTGTCTTGGGCTGTGCTGCGATTGCCAAAAGTCTGCAAACGGTTCTGTTTTAAGAAATACAAAATTACATTTTCTGTTATTCTATTGTTATGTGTAAACAGGCTATATGAATTGGACCGACGTTATCCGGCACATCTTGTCCAATACTTGGTCCTATAGTCCAATCAATCAATCTATCAATCTCAATTATATTAGTCGGGAGTTATACTTGTCACAGAAATATAAATATGGCTGGTTTTAAACAAAAGTAAAAAATTTAACCGCACAACCGCTTGAGGTGGCGCTGAAAGCATACGAATCGTTTCATTATCTAAAGAATTTGAAGCCATATACAAAACAAATATTTTTAATTTAAAACTTTTATGGCAATATTAGGCTTACGACAATAAATGCCCTTAAAACTTTATTTTCCGTATGTTCTCGTAGATAGCAAGCTATCCGTAATTCCGTTCTTTTGCGTACTATAAAAAATTTGTAACAATTTTATCTAAAAACTTTGTTCATGATTTTGGAAATATTTCAAAAATTTCTAAACAAAACTCAAAGTAAATTGATTAGAAAAAGGAAGCAATGAGAAAAAACTAAAAAAACCGGGAGGATGAATAAAATTTCTTACTCATTGTCTTCTTTTTATTTTATGACGGTTCTAAATATACTTTATTTATAGTTTAAATAAAAACAAATTTACCTTTTTTCCGACTGGGTATAGTACTCTTGATGTAAACATTACATACTATACGGGTGTACACACTCTTTATTGAAATGAAAAATAAAAACCTTTTCAGTTTTAAATTTTTCATCTCGCATTCTGTGCTCTCATTTAATCAACTAAATTGTTAAATTGAAACAGAATTCATTTCCTTTCCTTAATACAATTTTATACTTTTCTACTTATTTCTTTAAGATTAATCTTTTAAATTATTATTTTTATTTTATATTGGATGCGAGCAGAAACGTACGTCGTATATATAGAAAAAAGAAAAACTTGTTTTCATCCTTAAGTTTATAAGCGCCTTAAAACAATAATTTGTTGATTGATTTGACCTTTTTATACGTAGAGAGTATAAAGGTAGGGTAAACACCTTCTGAGTGTATTATTTATATAAACCGTTTGATTTTTAATTTTTGATAAGATGTACGATGTTCGTATGTAAGCATATACGAAAAAGTTATATGGATCCGAGGTATATAAAATTTGAAATATTCCATTTCTAGAAGTAAGTACTTAAGCCGGTATAATGAAGTAAATTTGATTTTTTTTATTGATTCGAATCGAATCCGATTTGATAATTTCCGGTCTCTCCAAAGAAACCGATTCGAACCCATCACTATACCGTAACGACATCATAAATGTATATAAATTTAACCATAATGCCCAACGAAAACGAAAATAATTATTAAATTGAAGAGTGTTAACATAATTACTGTGTTACATCATTTAAAAATAACTTAAGTCTTTATAGTTTGTTCCTTTAACAGCACAACAAGAACATCAAAACACACACAAAAAAATCATAAAAATTTATGAAGATTTAACTGTTTTACAACCTTGCACGAGTTTATTATAATTTATTTATGGTATGTTTTAACCCTTTCTGGTGTTATGCAATTTATTTTCATTGTTCATAAACATAATAAAATATGAAATCCTTGAGGATTGATTTAATAAAAAAAAATTGTTTTATAGATCGTTCTTAGAAAAAAAACAACGAATTTAATTATAGCACATATTTTTAAAGAGATATTTTGTATTTGTGTGCTTTGCTTTCTTGACGTTCGTTGGCTGTTGTACAGACTTCAAGGAAAATGAAAAGTAAAAATAACAGTTTTTAGACCTTGAGTTTTAAAAGAATGTCTGTTTGTCTTATTTATGGTTAGGTTGTGGATGTGTATTTTTACCATTCGCTGGTTACAAAAAAAAAATGATTTATACAGTTATTGGGTAAATGTTGCGTTACAAATTGGACGAATTCATTTTTTTTGTATATTGTGTAAAAGTTATGGGAGTAACAGTAAATTGTAATTTTCTGTTATTTAAAGAAGATTTTTTTTCTTGTACAGAAAGGTACAGTTCGAGATCCCATTCGTGTTTTTGGGGATCACAATGTTGATAAAGATAGTTTAATTTTGATTTTAAGAGATTGCATGTCGGAGTGAATTTCTTTAATTCATTTCATACAAAACGTCTAAAGAAAATGTAATATTTTTTTGGATATTGGAAGTGTTCAGTTCTGGAACTGGAACAAAACCATTATGAAATCGTGTTAATAACTTTTTATTTTACTGATATCTTGAAAAGATTTTGCAAGGTTCATGAATTAATTTTTGTTGGTTAAGGAGGCTCAACTTGCCATTTTGTTTCAAATAGTGAACGAAATATTGTTGAAAAAGTGTCTTTTTCGGATTTTTGAGTCATGTTTTAATATTTTATGATTTTTATGTTTTGAAGGTGTAGTCTTGATTAAATTTTTTTTGTAGAACTTGATATGTTTCTGTTGTTATTGTTGTTAATGATAGAGGGTGTCAAATTTTGAGAAACATTATGAACATCATGTTGTTTAATTATAAAACTGGGCTCATTTTAAAATAAATGATTTGAGATTATAAAAAAATGTAAAAACCACTTTTTTCAACTTTTCTTTTTCAAAATGGCTTTTTCGAAATTTTTCCTTATTTAATTCTATTGAAACTACTTAAAAAATGAGAGTAACTAATTTTTTTTCTTACAAAATACGTTTTAGTATACAGTGTTGAAATTCTCCATTTGAATTTCCCGTTCAGAAATTGTGGGATCAATTTCCAAAATCCCGATTATGCTAATTTTTTTTTTAAGGTTGTGATTTATTTATTTATTTTGTTTAACTTATACTTATAACATTAATTTTTGTATGTAAAAATGATTAAAGTGTGAATGACTACTGGTGGATTTAATGCCCTTTAAAAGTTTTTCATTCACACTTATATGTAAAAACATTTATAGCATATAGTGTCATAGTGACTAAAACTACATTACGCATAATAAACAATTAAATTCAACAATTATAAATCACAAATAATCTTTCTTTAACTGATAATAACAGATGAGATTGTATCATTCGTAACATAAAAATGTACAGCGCTCTTAATATTTTCAGGTAAGTTAACATAAATATATGGCCCAATAAATGATAATGAATTTCTGCTAAATTCAGTTCTAATATGAGGGCACTTCAACTGACTAGAATTTCTGGTTGAATAGCCATGACCTAGAAATTCTAATTGTATAGTCGAAATTAATGATGGGATGTGCAGATACTTAAACATGTAGATCGATACATACATCTCAAGCTTTAATTGGGATAATGCCTATAGCAACAGTTCGATGGAGCTCCAGAGTAGGAAATATAGGCGAGGCAGTTTTTACATTGCTTTACAGCACCTATTTTGTAAAATCTGCAATAAATTCAGTTTCTCTTTAGCAGCTGAACAAAAGGTAGAAGAAGCGTATGAGAATCGGGTATGAATAAAGGAGAAATAATTTTTTTTACACATGTACTTGAACAAAATCGGCCGATTTTCTAATCAAGCAAACTTTACAAATAACAAATAGAAATACTATGGTCTTCCCAAGTCATATGCTTGTTGAATATTACTCCAAGGTACTTGAATTTGTCCACACACGCTTTATGGTGCAATCTGCTAATTGAATGATGATCTCTGATTACTAGAAGCATTTATATTTTCAGTTTTCTGATCACCTGTGTGCGAGTGATGCCGAATAACAGATGAGCATAACACTCGAGGGAGTAGTTGATTTTGATGGTTCTTTCATGTTCCGTGATTTGTTCTACAGGTTCTCGTTGTTCCAAATATTTCGAAATTAATCCCTTTCGCCAAGTTCCTCTTGCTGCAAATACTTTGGCCCCCACTTTATCACCTATTTCGAATTTGGTTGTTGGAAAATCCACAATCCTTAAACAACACTCTTGTTTATGTTCCACAAAAGCTAACAATTGGAATCTGGGTTGTCGGCGTGCAAGATCTCAGCAGAAGATAAGTGAAGAGACGCCGATGTAAAATGCACAATGTTGTTAACGCGATAAAATTGTCGAAATTCGTATAAAGTAAACAGCTGACCATTAACACTTACTATTTTCATTGGTAGGTCTTCGATCGCGAACAGCTGTTGCAAAGCATGGATAGTGGACATTGAGGCTATTTTGACATTTATACATTTGTAACACAAAAACATACTTTGAGAAAGCATTCACGATAATAAGCCACATTTTTAACAAAAATAACCCGGTAAAATCAATGTGTAACCGGTCCCATGGTCCAGGCGGAGTTGGCCATTCTGAAAATTTCTTCTTTGGCGTATGAACAATTCTCACAACGCTTCACCATATTTTCTATTTACATGTCGATTCAACCTTGTTATGCTCTAGTATGACATTTTTTAAGGTCTATGGTTTTTTGTTCATCTTTGAGATTTCTAGAATCGGCCATAGCGTACTAAGTATTTCGATGAATAAATAACTTTTCCAAAAATTTGTCGTTTTGATATTTGTGTGAAGCCACCTCAGATCTTTTTGTTTTAATATAGCTAACTGTTTTGAACAGCTTAACTCAATAGTATTAGTGGGCATAAGCCTACACTCACTTGGTCTAAATTTCTTCAAATCGACCATATATAGTGTTCAAGTATTTTAAAGGATATTTGAATTTCTATGAAATTTTCCGCTTTAAAACTTCTGTGGAACTACCTCGAGTAATTAAATTTCATTTTCGTTAACTATTTTATTTTATAGAGCTCAATTCTACTTAAAGAGGGCATATGCCAACTATTGGTAACATTTTTTAGATTATTGGAATCAACCATAGTGTAGCAAGTATTAGGTGTGCTAGTAGAAACTCTGCTTTTTTGGTCAAATTCAGCTTTATTGAAAATGTAATTGTTACCAAGATTATTAGAAATTTGGTGGTATCGAAGCAAAATAGTCATCAATCCATTTTTGCACATTTTCAACTTTCGTGAACCGCCAAATATGATGAATCGATCTGAATAAGTGGTAACCAGAGGGAGTCAAGCCTGGAAATATACCGGATGACGTAAAACTTCTAGCATTGCCATGCAGAAATATCACCTTCCACCTTCCTTGGCCCGTAAATTAACTTTTTTCCCTTAATTATCACTTAATTTGGTCAATTGGGCTTGGTAAAGTTCAGCTGTAATAGCTTGTCCAGGTTCCAGAAGCTCGTAGTAAATGACTCCTTTCCACTCCCACCAGACACACTAGAACACTTTATTCGCATGAATATTAATTTTTGCAACTGATGTTGATAGCTCGCCTAATCAACCCTTGGTTTTCTGCGTTTAGGATTATCGTAAAAATTCGACTTTTCATCGTCCGTTATGATTTTGTGGAAATTTTTTTTTCTTTTTAACCGAGAAAGTAGTTTATGAGGAACACATTTCCCTTCCTTCTGTATTTTTCCGATTGCATGCAATCGAAGTAATATTGCTTGGCATTAATGTTGTAACTCCTAACTGTTCTGCAAACTTCTTCTGGGTTTAACACGGATAACAGTAAAATTTTAAGTTTTTGTCTTCAAATTGTTTTACTGCACCTGGACGTAGAAAATTGCCATCAGGAAGTCATACAATGACGTGACTCACAGAATGTTCATTAAAAGTCAAATTGGTCAATTCCATATCTCCAGCATCATTTTTTTCATTTGTAAACAGAAATCTAAATGTTGCTTATCGAAATCCTCTAAGAGATGGATTCATGCATGCGGAAGGACAGCTTAAAAATGACTGAAACTTATGTCATAAAAACAGCAATGACTAAACTACGTATATCCGAAATGGCGGGCGATTTGGATGCATTCAACTGTATTTTAAAGCAACCAACATGCACACCTAATGTTTTGATGAATAATTGACTTTTCCAAAAATGTGACGTGTCGTAACTTGTGCGGAGCCATATCAAATCTTTCTATTCTAATGTGATTAACTGGTTTGAATAGTCAATTTGTCAAATATTAAGGGGCATATTAAACCCACACTTGGTGACATCTCTAAGTTTTCTAGAATCAACCATAGTGCGTCAAGTAGTTTTACGAATATTTTAATTTTTTTATGAATTTTGACGCGAACTAAACATTTACAACTTCAAATTGGGACTAAACAATTTCAAATTGGCACTGAACAATTTCAAAATGGGAATAATTAATTTCAAATTGAGACTAAATATTTTATTCAACAAGTATTATAACAATTTTAAATTGAGCAGACTTTTGAAAAATAAAAGACAGCATTTTTAATTAATAGTTTCATTCTCAAGAAAGTTGAAGCAGATACTATAAGGAAGCAAATCTGTGCATTGTATAATAAAAACGAAGATTGGAGAATAGTTGCAAAACTTTAGGCGTAAAGAAATCAACTGCCTATCGATGGGTGAATAACCAACAAATACCCGCAGAGTAACGTGGTGGTATGCGGAAAATAAAAATAACTAATGAACATCGAGAATTTATTGAAAGTTATATTGAGGAAAATCCTTGCATAATTTTTAAACAACTGAGAGATAAACTCCAAAATAATCGTCAAATTTGTGTTTCTACAGAATGTTTGAGAAAACACTTATAGATGGATTACTGTATACGTTGAAACCCCTTCGAAGATAGCCAGAAAGAGCAAACGTTGAAAGCAATAAAATAAAACCATGTGATTGCGTTCACAAACTTTTAGAACATCAATCAAACAAAACACCCATACTCTACATGGATGAAACTAACTTCAATTTATATATATCGAGAACCAAAGGTCGTTTCAAAAAAGGAACTCGTTGCACTCATATAACAGCAGGCATCGAGGATCCAACATACATGTAATTGGAGAGTATTTAAGGAACCAGAAGCAAAAGAATTCATACGTCGTTGTCTTGATTGATAATGCACCATGTCATGCTGCCATTGAGGAAATATTCCTATAGAAGAAGAATTTCTTAATAATCAAGTACTAAGACTCGCACCATATAGTCCAATGTTAAATGCATTTGAATATGTTTGGATAAATTTAAAATCTGGAGTCAACAGCGATTTAACTATCCAATTACCGCGAATCCTACCTGATGGAGGAAGATGAAATTAAGACTACGAAGATTACTGTTCCTAATTGTAACCGGCACGTCGCTCATATTCAAAAATTTATACCGGATGCCATAAATATGAATGATATGACTTTTTAATTCATAATTTTATAAATAAATATATTTTAAATTAACTGGATTAAATTATTTATTTTTTATTCCCATTTTGAAATTGTTTAGATCCAATTTGAAATTGTTTAGACCTGTTTTGAAGTTGTAAAGGTATAGTGTGGAGCCGGCCAAAATTGTTTTTTATTCTGTTAACTGTTTTGAACAGAAGAGTTTCACCATTATTTCACGAGGATATCCTAACACTTGATAACATTTTTGAGTCTTCTGAAATCGGTCGTAGTGTATCAAGTATTTCGGTGAATGTTTGAATTTTTGTGAAATTTTAACCTTTAACGCTTGTGTCGAGCCACCCCGACCCTTTCTATTTTAATTTGGTTAATATTGTTTTGAAAGCTGTTAATTTTTCTACTATTAGGAGACGTATGTCCATTTGGTAACGTCTTTAAGGTTTCTGGAATCGACCATAGTGTAGCCAATTAATATTTTATGTTCTCAAAAATTTAACGCTTTCAAACTTGTGCTGAGCCACACTAAATCTTTTTATTTTAATGAAGTTAACTGTTTTGAAGGGCTCAAGTCATTCACTATAAGAAGGCATATGCTTACTCTTGGTAACATTTCTGAAATTAGTGTGTAACGATTTATATAGAGAACCGGTTAATATGGTTTAATATTAAGTTTATCGATTATTGATATAAGTAAAGAACAATTAAATATCTTCTTTTTGGTACACTTTCCCCTTGCTGTTATTTTTTTGGTGTCAATGACCGATAGAACAAAAAGATAGTAAATTCATTGATAATAGACTGGGAAACATATAATAAGTTATACAAAAAGAATAGAAGAAGGAACCAAAAAGACAACCTAAATTAAGCTGTCAGTTTTTTTTTTGATTTCAATATTAAAAATTAATTAAGACGAATAATATTAATTCATGTTTTTATGGCTTAAGCCTCCTTTAAATTGAACATGTGTAACATTTGTATAACTAAAAATAAAGTTGATTGCTGCTGATGGTGGCGGAGAGCTAGTAAAATAATTCTTATTTAATTAGGGAATAACTCGTACGAAAATGTTTCTCTTCATCAAGAAAACAGTCAACAGTGAGGTAGAATTCTACAAACCAAAAGTGCCGCTTAGTTATCAGACGAGGCGTATAAATCGCACCTTAAGTAAAGTTAGGCAGTATCATAATAGTGGAAATTTGTTAACTATGCAACTGTTTGATCAAATTCAAAACAGAATATTTGCTTCGGTAACAGAATGTCACTGCAATTCTTTCAACATGTGATATAGCAGCACGTTCGCGAGGTTAGGTAGAGTTGGTGGGTGGAGTTCTTATCACTAATTGCAGTAACCTTGATGTGTTGCCACGTTATCCATACTGATGATATTGTAAAAGAAAATTTATATGGAACGAGATGCATCAGAAAATCGGGGATTTAATAGGGGATATTCATAATTCATTAAATTTATATGTCTGATTGAAGAATTGATCAAAAAAGTTATAAATAATGAATTGTACAAACAATTCTGAAACAACTAAAAATGAATTAAACAAAAGTGAAGTATGTGTACATTCATTTTACTAACATGGTCAAGGTCGTTGTAGACCACATGCTCGCTATTTCTTTCCTATAAGCAATGACTCCCTGAATACATGTCAGCCTTAACTATCTAATGAAGTCTACTCAGACATATGGTAATATCCCATCAAATTACATCAAACTATAAGACAAGTCGTGGTACATTATTACACCATACGAAGGTTAGGTTAGGTCTCAGTGGTTGATTACTGCACACTTAGGCCAATTTTTAGGCCCATTGTGATACCACTGATTCATTCCACATCATTAACCCACCTACTTCACCTACTCACACAACTACAGTATACCACCTGCCCATTGCAAGCCCCATGTCAACCTGTACATTGACATGGAAGGTGGGTCGGCGCGTGACACGGTATTCTGCACTCCATCAGAGGGTCTTAGTTGTATTTATTAGCATCACCGATCGTAATCGATGATGAAAATTCGATTTGCATCTAGCCTCTGTTGGGATTCGAACCCAGCACCTCCCGGTCCAAGTGCCGAAGCTTTAACCACTGCACCACTTGTCCGGTTACACAATACGAAAGAAAGTAAAATATATTTGATAGTATCCTGACAGAAGCAATAAAATACGAAAAATTAACAAGAAATATATAGATAATTATTGGAATAATTCGATCAAAATATTTACATTCGAGCACTACATATGAAAATTAATTAAAGAGATAATTTAATTAATTATGAAATACAAATAGCTTTGCTTATTTAGGCATGCTGAGGTATCGGTGATGGATGGTGATGCTTATCGAGTACCGTTGTGATAAATAGAACCGGCAGTCGAATAAAACAAAATGATCGCGGAGACGTCAACAGCGTGGTTCATTTTAGGCGAATACCACCTCGATTTTTATGTGACTCTGCAATCTTCGCAACAAAATATCCAATTTGTTTAGTAATCTAGCACAAAACTTATACGCACTTGTATTCTATACAACACGTAAATTAAATCACTTAAAATCCTCCGTTCTTTATTATTTTAAACACAATCACCGAATGAATGTCCAAATTGTATGTACAAATTATTTCAAGTTTTCGGTGGGAAACATAACAACGACACACTGTCCAGCATAATAATATTGTATTGATATTGTAGTGATCGTGTCATTTTGTTGGGTTTTTTAAATTTACCTTTATTTATTTCATAAATTGATTATTTAGTTTTTTTCACAAACTTATCTATATTTTCTTATTGTTTTGTTCGGCTGTTTACAAATGTTTTTACAATGGTTTACAAAGTATTTTTTAATTTAAAAAAATGTTTCAGTAAATTAAATCCAATTATAGTGATGTGAGTTTTAGTAAGGTGAATAAGCGTATCGTTCGTCAGGTACAAATATTATGCTTTGTCAAAACATGCTTTTGACCGATAAACCCCCGTTCCGACGAGTAGACCCGAAATCACCTGACGGGTCAAAAGCATTTATAGTTTACAAGTGAAGCAAGCATTTATGAATACTAACTGTTTTGAGCAGCTCAATTCGCCCACCACCAAACGGCGTGTACCCACACTTGGTAACGTCTCTGAGATTATTTTAGTCGGCCATAGTTTAGCATGTTTCTTGTTAAACAAATGAATAATTAATTTTTAATAAACCGTGCCTATTAGACTAGATTTAATCCCAATATCAGTATCAAATATACATTTTTAATTATTGTTTAGTAATGATTTATGCTTTCTCATTGCTAAATACACTTTTAAATTACAAATAGCTACGCTTTTCGTCAAATTGTGTAACTGCACTTTTCGTTAAAAAATTACTTCGGTTCTCCGAATGGCTGTTACCAAATCAATATCAACATATAGGCTGCTTAATACTGGAGCTGTTTGATGTAAGACATTAATTAATTTTTATTTTTCTGTTTGTTTTAATTTTTCTTTCTTAATTTAGTCACTTGTGAATGAGAAGAGGCCCCTTGGCCAGCTAGCTCCATTTATAGGTTGTTTACTGAAGTAGTCTTTGCCCTGGTGGCCTTAATCCATTAAATCAATTGGTTTCGTTCTCTGCAATTGCCATACTGCATGTGAAGTGTCCAACATACCACGAACCACGAACCGTTTTTTGGTACCGGTTTTTCTGGTACCGGCCTCTTTCAACTATGTTAGTTCTCTTCTTATAACGGTCAAGAAATTTAAAGAATCTTTTTTTAATTAAGAGAGACAGCGGTACCGTCCGACGGTACTTCTAAGATATCTTCTTCAGAATGGTTATCTGAGGGTTGTTAGTTTTTCCTGAATCTGTTAATCTTGTCAATAATTTGTAAATCACAGATATAAGCGTTTTCTTATTTAATTTGAAACTTACGTTATTGACATCGCAGGAACTAGTACGTAAATACTGAAGAATAGCTGATAGCTCCGTTCGCCTTTCATTAATTCGTAATTCTAGTTTCGATATCATTTCATTTGAAAGAATACTATTTATATTCTGCAGTCTTGATAACATGAAGGTAATAGCAGCATTCACAGTAAGAAGATTTGCATCTCTTCGGCACAGTGTAGTTCGTAGTTCTACGATCGCCATCTGGAGACTAGACTTTACTTTGTAAGCCCGTTCGAGCATTATCAACAGGCTACTCCATCGCGTTTTAGAATCTAAGGTTAATTCCAATTTTTTCCTTAGTTGGGTTTTACATATTTTGGCCACGTGGTATTTTTTTGTTGGAAAAGCTCGAATTTTTTTTACTATTTTACGAATTTTTGTTATCAGGGGATGTAATAGGACTATGTTCAAACTGGTCGGATAATTCTGAGTCTAAATTATGGTTATGTGAAATTTTACAGTTGTCTCCAACGAAATTTACATCATCCTCGCATTCGGTTTCGGAACTACAGTTTCTGGGCACTTTACTTCGTCAAAAATATCAGTAGTTTCGGATAATTCGTCAACACCAATGACACCCAATTCAGAATTTATATTCATATAAAGCACGTCAAGCACTGCTAGCTGATGTTTTGGCTCAATCAACCTCCCAAGTATTTTCACTACCGATGCTCCATCGGTGGTTATACTTACAATGTCCTTTTCAAGCGGTAAAGACAAATCGTTTATTTTAATTATAATTAGCTCAATACACTTTTTGGCGGAAGCACTACCGTCAGTACGGACCAAGCCTAAATTTCATATTTTTTCATTGGAATTTACATTTATATTTATAAATCGATGGTTTGTTATAGAATTCTACTGATCAAAAGTTAAACTAAATCTACTTTTATTCATTTTCTTGTTAAAGAATTCGAATCTTGTTTCCTGTTGAATTTTCGCAGCATAATCCATTGCAATTTTTTTTGGTGTTGTGTGATTTTGGTATTTGAACGTGAATCCTTTGGCCATAAGCAATACCCTGAGATCATTTGAGGTGCAAAACACAGAAAATGGTATATACCTTCTCTTGCAATTAGCCGGCATAAAATGGCAGACAAAGTAAAATCTTGTTTATTTACGCCAAAGAATTCTGTAATTTTGTTGGATGAACTTGAATCAGAGATATTTGATGTAAATAGATGGAGCACTTATTTTCCATTTTGCTACATTTAGATTGTGGATCGGTCGTATATGGGAATGAAGCGCTCTAGCAGACCACCGCACCATTTTTTTTCTTTTCAATCTTTGAGGAACAGCCTCTCAAGCAATTTCGCCAATGTTGGTAGAAGTGAAATTAGCCGGTAAGATTTTCAATCATTCAGTGGCTTGCTCGGTATGTGTAATTATTTACTTGTGCCTTTTTCATGCAGCTCCTTTATTATTTGCCCTGTTATCAGATCGTAGCTACCTTTCAACTTTACAGGAGTGATATTTTCCAATTTTTTCATTTTTCACTGCTTTTATGAGTGCCTTAAGTTTGATGCACAAGTTGCTTAAGGTGGTTTTATCTTTCGGCGCACGCGTAGTCTGCCATTTCTGTCGGGCTTTTCGTTTTTCCTGCCCTAGTTCTCTTACTTAAATTGTGTAAATAACAGAGTTTTCTTTTCTGGATGTTAATTTGGGGGTGCATTCTATATAATTTAACCCCTATTTTTAATAATAATTATTAATAAATTAATATTTTTTAAGTAGGCATAAATATTTAGATATTTGAATAATAAACTGTGCGCGCATCCGAGTTTTGTTAATTCATAATTGTTTACTAGATAGAGAATAGATTAGATTGCTAATAAGTAAAATTTAAATCTATAATTTGGCTAGTTTTCAATGTCACAATTAAAAATGTCAAATCTAAATATTATGCGAATTTTTGCAAAACTAATATAATAAATAATTAACAATAAGCAGAACATATAGTAGAAACCCCAGTGAGTCTGAGCATCAAAATTTCGCTCAAAAATCAATAACGGTGATAACATAGAATCTAATAGTCATCTCCAATTAAAACTACGATTATTAAATTTTAATTATGTTCTAATTTAAAATTGTTTATAATAATTATGGTAACAACATCAAACGAGAATTTTTTTGTAAGACCACCCAAGACGAATTTTTCTGGTGTCTTTTATCAAGTCTTATAAGCCGCGACAAGTTCTTCTCTGTATTTATGAGGATTTTGATTGTTGTGATGATCACGTTGACCATAGGTTAAGAAAGTTGCGTTAATTTTTGCAATACATAAAAACAAATATTTACAGCATATTTCTCTTTTTAATGCTATTGTTGACATATATGCATTTGATTACCAAAAACTTTTGTTTACAACTTTAATTAACAAAATCCAAATCATCGCAACATTTTTTTGTATATAGCCGCAGTATAAACGTATTTTTTGGACGAGGTTGAACTAATTCACACACAAAAATAAATGTCAGATTTTTCGTTTAATTTTTTAAATTTTTTATTTAGTATGTGCCAATTAGTTTTTAAGTAAAATTCATAAAAAGTGCACGGTGTAAATATGTGTGGAACCACATAAATTATATGTTATTTAAAAAAGATGTGCTGGCATGTGTGTTTCGGATGAACTTCTCGTAAATAAAAATGTACATAAAAAACATTAAAGAATCAATCATGTACCAAACAAGGTGATAAACATATCTCACTTTAAGAAATCATTTTGTTTGTAATAATAATGGTTTGTTTTTAAAGTTCCCCGAAAGTAAAAACTAATAATTTAAATTTCAATTAACTATCATGATAATGTCTTTCTGCTTTTCATTTTGTTTTTTTCTTTTCTTGAGATTAGAGTCTTTCTATATTTATAGAAATGTTTATTTAAAATTTTGTTTTATTTTTTTAATCCACCATCCTATTAGTTTCCATTTCTAAAATAGTTCAAAGAAATAATTATTTTTGGCTTCTTCCCTCCACAACAATTTGTTGTTTAACATAAATAACGTTTCAAGTGGTCTAAATTTAAAAAGAAAACTCTAACAAAATTATATATTTGATATGTACGCGGAAGACATTGAACTTATAAAATAAATCTTGTAGTTTAAAATATATAGGAAATTTATATTTGGAACACAAGTGCGATTTTAATTAATCAATTAATTAATTGTTTATATATATAAAACTATTACAACAACAAATTGCTGGTTGAATTGTTATGAATTAATTACAGACGTAATTATGCCTCGTAAAACTGTTGATTTTCGAGTGACTATACGCATTTCGATACTGTGCGCCACAATTATCGCAAGTTGTAATAAATTATATTGCCTAAAAAAATAAAAAATCATTCTAATTTTTATTGTTTTTTAAAAGATAATTAAAATTCAACTTTTATTAATTTTTCCACACTTTTAATCGTTTACGTATTTATTTTTGTATAAACGAAATTCAAATAAAATCATCGGCACGCGGGTACACGACATGAAGTATAAAAGCATTTCGTTGTTAAACTCTCTTGGGAGAACCAATAAATTACGATCAATCTTCAAGACAATTGTAATAAAATATAAATAAAAAGAAATTTAAAGGTTAATGGTTCCTTTTTTACGGTATGGTATATACACAGCATTGAATATTTTATTGATTATTTTGATTTGTCGTGTATACGTCTGTGCCCACCACAAAACGTCTTTAGAGGGCATTTTATTTATGTATCGCTATTGAATATAAAATCATTTTTTATCAGTAACTGTATATAAACCCGTATAATAATGACTTAATCAGTTTGCGATAAAATCAGTTGATTGGCGGGTGTTTGTACCGGTTTTGCTCTTTTTGTTTTTGCTAAAATCATGTAGTCTATAAACATTTATTATTTTATGTTTTAGCAGCACACGGAAATAACATTTTCAATATGAATTAATTTTCGTGTCGGGAGCTGTTCCATGCATAAATTATAATAATTGGCTTATTTTTAAATCAACATGTTTTTTTATCGATTTGTGTATTAAGCAGCACAATCTTGTAGCATCGATAACATTTGGATTTATAAATTTAATTTGACAATTATCAAGATTTAAATATTAAATGCAAGTGCAATGCACAAATGAATTTTCCTTTATCCAAATTTCGGTTACAAAATAAAATTGGGTTACAATAACTTAGTACAAGAAATATCTTCTTAAATATCAAGAGGTAATCGAATTATAGACAGTGTTGTGGCGTGTGTTATCTATTCATCGTTATTCTTAATCATCGCGAAGTTAAAATTGTGCACACAATTAAAAAATGACGTTTAAATTTTTCGTTTGTTTAGCAATAAGCATCAATCATTTCAGGAATCAAATTTCTATTTTATCGCAAGCGAGTTTTGAATTCGATTTTATTGATCCATTTCATCAAAATTAAAATTGGTTTTCTATAGTGACGTAACGTACAACGTATGATTTGAACCGCAATCTTAGCTATATCGTCATTAGGCTGGTTTATTGTTGACACAAACACGCGAATTTGCGATGGTAATCGTTGTAACACATTTATTTTAGATAAGTTACTGCAACTTTATTTCCACACAATGATCGCATTTTGTTAAGAAGTGAGGAAGGTTTTTATTACTAAACTGAATATCGAATAAAATTTTGAGTTAAGAATGCCTCAAGAATGCGTGTCGTTCAACCAAAATTCGTTTTAAATTATCGTATTTTACTGCGTTATTGACCTAGTTACCACAGTATGCTGTAGTCCTTCCGTTCGCTTTAAGTTTAATTTTTTGGTATCATTATTGAAAATCTGATTAAAATGATGTAACATGGCTCTGGTCCAAAACCACTTTTCTAGACGTTTCGAAGGTCCCTATACCAAAATTACAACAAAACAACATCAGTCCTTCCGTCTGGGTGTCTGCATGGATGGATGTCTGTACCGATGATGTCTCAATAATTTTTAACTTTAATTCGGAGGAGTCTAAAGCTTTTGAGATCTCTACTTAAAGGGTATCGGAAATCACCCAAAATATCACCCAATACAAGGGTATTGATTTACATTTTTCCCATACGCTCGTGTAGGTAATCTTTTGAAATGTCTGAATACGACAACAACTTCGATATAACTTTAGTTCATATTTCCATCGTGTATGCGCATCGTTTCGTTTATTCTAGAATATATACTTATCGTTTGCCGTTGAAAAGGTCTTGAAGGATTCCGTAAGTTTTTTTGCACTCAGAACACCATTGTGGCGCTGGAAGCATTCACAACTTTCAATAATTCCACATAATTTCAAAGATTCAGACAACAATTTTGTGATTAGCACTTTAGCTCACAAACCCTTCCTTTTTCGTATATCATCGAACAGACCTTGAAGAATGCCTTATATTTTCTGAAGTACAATAGTGCTCAAAACTACTATTGCAGCGCCGGAAGCCGTTACAATTTTTTTCATTTCCATATAATCATGTAACATATGAACTGGAAATTGGAACATATAAAATGGAATCTTATTAAAATTGTCTTGTAGTAATCAAAAACAATTATTCCTTGCTTAAATTTCAGAAATCCATCCCATACCAAGGTTGAAGCTGCCACTTTTAGTACACAGATTTCTACCAAATTTCGTACCAAATTTCGTAAAGACTTATGCTGCATTTAGTTGACATATTTTTTTTTCTTAACTCGTTGTTTCCGGTAATATCCATTTTCGGTGCACCGATTTTGATCAAAAATCAACCTTATACTTAGATTTTGGAAAATTGATCTGAACCGATATTGTTACAAATTTAATTTAAAAACTTTTAGTGTATAGTTGATTACCTCTTAATTGAGATACTTTTCAAAGTGTTTTCAAAAAACTAAAAAGCTCTTATGAGAGATTCTACTTCCGGTGGATCAATTTTTATCCAAATATCACTGGAATTACTAAATGTACGGAAAAAGCTTGATTGTGAAGTTTCATTTCGATCAATCAATCCGTTTGGCCTGTACATTGTTCAAATATTTCAACGTATCTTTGAAAATATTTTGCAAAAGCGCAATGCTCCTTTGGAAGCGGCCACTATCAGCTATCTGACCGATTTCAGCTAAAATTAACTGAAATCTCCCAAATTCTGAAAAAGTATGATATTTCATCCCAAGTATGATGTTTCATCCCGATCAGTCAATACTTCTGGGCCGTACAGGATGCATTTTTGTTTAAAAAAACTATTTTTGTTAAAAATCATCATTTTCGCTACAATTTTGGAAAATAAGCTGGAACGATTATACCGACGTATACCGAATAAAGTTTCCTCAGCCAAAAAAGTCGTATACCGAGTTGGTCATGTATCTGGGTGGTCGTATATCGGAGTACTACTGTATTAAAATATAACATGATATTTTTAAAAGCAAAAGTTAATTTTTACAATTAAGAATCGGAAAATTGTTCTTACTCGTTTTGTGAAGAACTTTTTTATGGAAATTTTCGGTTTACATTTTATGTGAATTTTCGGGTTGGTACATCGGTAATTATTTTCTTAAAATAGTTATTCTACATATACAAATATTTCATATACCAACTTTAAGCAAACCAGAACTGTTTTAATTTTTCAAAATCAAAGATGATCGTATATTAATATGCATGTTTTTCAGAGTCATTTTGCGACTAATTTTCTTACTAAAAATTTGGAATGATTCCCAAATTTCAGTGCATTTTGCGGGTTTGTCGAATTCCAGATCCTCCTAGTATTTTAAATATCAATAACTTATTTTATTTTTTATGTTATCAATAAAAATATTTTATTAGTAGTTTTCGTCTAATTAATTTAAGCTTACATCCGGATCTATGATGACACGTCCGTATCTCAATCACAAAAGCTGGTCGAACTATTTTATTATTTGATTCCAATATAATTTGGAACATAATGCAAAAATAATTATATCACACTTAAGCTTATAATTAATACAGTACAATCTCAATTATAGCAAGTATTAAATTATTTATGTAATGTAATTTAACTATAGGTTTCATAAATAATTGAGGTGTTACTGTTTCCAAATTTATTTTTAAGGAATTTACTTTTCGAATTGTCTAAATTTTTTATTTTAAATTTGCTAATAGCACTAACTAATAAAAAGATAATGTTAAAGTTAATTAAAACGATATAAGTTATTTTTCTACGATTTTACAGTTTTGGTTAATTTTTATTTTAGAGTTTTCTTTAACGGTTTTATCATAATTTTCTTTTGCTTCTCGATTTCTTCAAGACATGAACTATTTCGATGGGTGTAAATTAAGTATATAGAAATGACCCACGCATCTCAATTTTGAGAGTTGCCATTAACATACTTTCTTAAATATTATATCAATCCTCATTGTGATGACTCAAGAGCACTATTAGTTAGAGAGTGAAGCAGTTAGAATCGGTAAAAATACTAATTGATGATCTGATGGCCTGAGCTATGATTTTTGCTTCTTTGTTTCGGATTGGAACAGCTACACAAAATTTTATGTGGCATCTTGCATAGGCAAGATATATTTGTTATTGATATATGACCGGTAAGGGTCCCACGACGGCCAAGAATATTCTATCGAACAGTTTAGTAAAAGTGGTAAGCACCATTTTTAATTTTGTAGGCGGGACAATTTTATTCTGTTGGCATTCTGTGTCATTGCGGGTATGTTTGTTTTATTTTAATTTTATTCGTTCGTATAATTCCCTGGTATCCACCAATATTTTAGCGATGATTTTCCTTCAAAATTTTGTTTTTTTAGGCTTCGGCCGTAATATATTGGATGGGATTAATTGAAGAATTTTTATTTTCCAATTCGCTGCCGATTTTGGGAATTATTGTCAATTCGTTATCGTCAAGAATTTAAGTTTTTCTATTTTTATGGTTTTTAACGTTAAATTTTGGAGTATTCTGCGATCGAACTGTTAGAAGTATTAATGTATAGTATTGGGGATATGATTCTATATTATCTAGGTGTCCAAAGTAGGAGTGATTACGCTTTTTGTTCGAAGTTTGAATCCGTCTTAGGTCACCGATGAATAAATTGTACTTTTCATACGAATGCTGCGTTGAATTATCCTATGCAGTTTTAACTGACTCCATAATTTTATTCGTTAATTGATAATTAGGAATGTTGCGTTGCTTCAGACGCAAACGATTCACAATAAAAAAAAATGATGCACCTTCTATATTCTATTCAACCAAATATAGATATTAATTTGTACATACAATTGTTATTACAATTATATCAATTTAACAAAACGAGACTGAATACTATCTATGTGGTGAGATTTTTTATAAAAAACCAACTTATCTCGAATTAAAAAATACTAAAAGTAACATAAAAAAGAAAACAGAAACTATTCGTAAATTCGCACAGCCTTCTGTATTTTTATTTACATTTGCCCAACTACTCACGATACTGTCGATATACGCTACATATATACGAGTAACACAGAGAGCATTTGCAAAACGATTCGTTTTTCCTGGCAAATATTTAATATAGCAAGATCGTAATCATCAAATTCAATTCGCAAACGCACAAGTCTAAAGCAAGATTTTTGATTGATTATAACAATACTAACGCCCGATTATGTGTTTGATAACCCAAAAATAGCTAGTAAATACTTTTCAACCGTAGGGTAACTCGTTTTGAATGTCATTGAGAAACCACACTTCCGACTGCAAGGTCACTGGCATCAGTTTTTAAATAAAATATTTCTTTAAGTTGGGAAATTTTAGTGCAAGAGGATTTCTTTCAGGTTTGTAAATCCTTCTTCATAAAACACCGCCTCTTCAAATTTAATTTTTTTTTAGTAAACCTGTCAGTGGTTTTGCTGCAGCGGAGAAATTCTAAACAAATCAATCGTTGATAGTACCCAGCAAGACCTAGAAAACATTTCAATTCACTAATATTTTGAGGCTAGGATATTTCATATCACCTGAATTTTCGCAGAGTCCAGCTTGATGCCACGATCAGTTATACAATGCTCAAAACAAATAATTTATTTTCGTTAGAAGCAACATTTTCCAGGTGCTAGTTTCAAATTTTTCAAATCTTTCTAAAAGTTTCAAGTATTTTTATTAATTTATCATTATGCTCTAGCAAGTTCGAACCATAAACTATGATATCATCCTAATATACATACAATTGATTAGAAACTGTTTAAGTCATATAACATGTTATTCATCAGGTTTTGAAAAATCGAGAGTGTATTTTTAAGCCCAAAAGACAGCAGTTTTTCGTGGCCGTCTTTAACTAGCTTGTTTGGTTGTACTATTTGTTTAAATCAAGGGTACTAAAACTAAGTTGCTTTACCGAGCTGTTTTAAAACTTCATTGTTATTCGGATGAGGGAAAACTTTATTAACATTTATGTCATTAAATTTTCTAAAATCAATGACTAAACGCAATTCGTTATCTGATTGTTTAAGAACGGCTAAAGCAGGAAAGTTCCAAAGACTATATGACTGCCTTATTATGCCATCTTTCAGCATTTGACTAACCTGGTTATTTAGTTTTGTGGACATTGATAGGTATTGAATTCAGAAGTAAGTTCATCTCATGATAAATACCAGAAATTGCAGTACGTTTGACTCCTTTTAAATAAAATACGTTCTTCTTGATTTATGCAAGACAATTAAATTCTTGTTATAACTGGCAAAACTGTGGATCAACCAGATTGTTAAATGAAATTTTTTATGATGCTACCATAAAGTAAGACTCCCTTGCACGCCGATCCACTTGCAAATTTATAACTTTTTCTGAATGTGAAGGAATTCCAAGTTTATGTAATTTTTTTTATAATATTTTACAAATGCAATGAAACTAATGAAATTTAGCTTACGTACATGCCGACAATGCCAGCATATAGAAAAGGGAGATTATCGTCAACAATATGAAAACTATGCTGCAGGCTAATTAACTCGAAAATAATATTTCTTTTGTAGACAACTATAGTTAGAAATTTTTCTGGACATATTACTCAGATAGAACAATTCATATGGGGATAGCGTTTCTTTTAGCCAATAGCATAAGCTGTTTTCACAATGAATATAATTCAGTATCTAACTATTTTGATGTAATATATCTAGAAAAAAATTTACGTACTTTGCCTCACAAGTAGATGCCGGACTCAAACAAATATACAACTTTTGGAGGATTATTACTATTAAGAATAGATCAAATTTGCCTCGTAAAACAAATTTTTTGAAAATAACCATTTGATGGGAAACTCCGAAATGCTGAATGTAACCTGGAAAACCAACCGATAAATTTTCGAGCTTTATCGAGTTTTCCGAATTTGGTTGGCTTTTTTAATTAAAGGTAGCTGAAGAAATGGCCCCCTTTCGTTATTTGGTGGGTTTTGTTGATATTTTTGTTTACGGCACCAAGTTGTCCGCCTGAATATGGTGACCAATTTATATTACGCGCAAATAACCCAAAACATCTGACGTATGCACGAGTACTAAGACCTAGTTGACATTTTATTATGGGTTGATTATTGAAAGAAACAATTTTAGAAGCATTTGAGTTATTTTGAAGATTGGTTTTTTTTCGCATGAAAATGAACCGTTGCTCTTTATTTTAGTGAAACGTAATTGTTGGAAAAAGACCGTTTCGAAAAAATCAGTTTTTTCATTGAAAGTCAACATTTCTGCATTTGATTGTCCAAGATTGTTTGAACAGTTGTAATATTTGATTGCACATTTTCACTTTTTGTTTGACAACTTTGATGTACCTCTAACATAATTTGCACAGAAGAAAGAGTCTCTCCATACTGTTTTTGGAATTCTGATTGTAATTCTATAAAAAGCATCAGACAACGACATTAACCAGAAAAAAGCGCAACGATGATTATGTTTCGAAAGTTAATCATTAAATTCAAACTATTCTCATGTGGAAAACTAGAGCAAATACTAAAGTACTCCTTCCGATGACTAATACTAAACTAGCTGCCGGAACCGAAAATCAACTCTATCAAAAAAAATCAGGTGCCATATTAGTAATATTGTGTTCCTAATCTTGGGACTGGCTTTCACCAGATAATCTACCTTCTGGGAAATCTAATAGAGTCGAAAATGAAAGAAACTCGAAAATTATAAATCATAACGTTGAAGTCTGGCAAATTTAACAGTCCTGTAAGTTTAATCAATAGTAGAATATATTTTGTATTAAAAAATTAAATCATTTTAAAAATTCGTAATAAATTATATGTTATATTTCAAATTTGTGTTATTATTTATTTATTATTATACTTTTATTGTCATAAGCGGAAACCAAGTTCCGTATTTACATAAGACTGCTAAAGTTAGTTTATAATAATCTACTTCTATTTAAATAATTTGACAATATGTTTTAAGTCCAATCCGAAATTATTCTGTTTTTATGTCTGTTATACTAAAAAAAAAATTAAAAATTAATTTTTCTTTCGTTTTAGGAGGTACGTGTCACGATTGACTGAATTTGAGTGCTAAGTCTTACTTAAGAGGTATGATCATATAATTTACGAGTTATTAAATATGTGATTTTGTATAAATTTATAAATGTCAGCTGATCACAAAAAACTGACCTATCGTATTATTTTTCTGGTTGTTATACATTAATTTACGATGTGATATAAATTTTATTATTATAAAGTTGACGCGACGAATCCGGCATGAACACACCTTTCGCTTATAAGCCGTATAAGCTCTTATATGTTTATTCATTAAATATAATGCGGACTAACACAACAAAATTATTCGCGATAAATTTTATTAGGTTAGAAACATGAATATAACAGATTCTACCGGCCTGATGAGACCAAACATTTCATTTTGAATATTTGATCAGATTGAAACTAGTTTTATAAATTTTTAAATTTCATTAAAATATATTTAATGCATGAAATTAGAACGAATGTATCTCGATATAAGCCGTGAAGAAAACCAGAAGGTTAGCAGGTTTTCGTCGAATGTACATCCCGATCTTACCCAGCAATTCAGATAACTCCAGAAGATAAAGTAAATCATAATATAATCGTGTTATCGCGATTTTGGAATTAGTTCCGTCTGCAGCTCTGTTTGATTTGCAAGAGTTTCGATATTAGAATCACAAAGAACATCCACTGTCGTTGTATATTTTGTAACGACAAAATATGTAATGATTTGGAGCGAGAAGTTTGATCCGGTGGTTTGTTGCATTGTCCGGCAGTTTTCACTGCAATACTCTATTTACTGATCATTAGTCGTCTATGCATAAAAAAATTGGTGACGAGGAGTCAAAAAACTGTATAAAAACTGTATTGCTGGGAATACTTTACAACGATACAGACCTTCGATTGAAGGAATACAAAATGTTCTCTTTAATTATCTACTGCAAAGTATTCTGTAAATGAAATGATACGCGATTGTTATCATGGTGGTTCTGGGTATGGGTAGTGGTGCTTTCGATGACGACCGCTCCCGGAAATATTATTTCAAGAAAACCACGTCGGGGTATTTTCCCGAATTTGAAGTAGCCCCCCCTTTCCTCTCCTTTCGTTTAATTTTATAACTAATTAGATCAATTATAAAATATACCCGTAAGTATATACCCTTTCCTCTTGTGTTCGATATTTCTTAAGCTGGATCATTTTTGCTGAGCTGCTCAGTTAATTAATTTTTTGTCACAACATGTATGATGAGATTTGAATTGTGCTTTAAAAGGTTAAATTTCTTTAACAGATGCTATAGCATTTATGCTATCATATGATTTTCATTTTCATTAATCATCTTAAATTCGTACTTTCCAGCTAAGCGCACCGTAAGATATATTGCCGTTAAAATCTCCTTACCATTGATTAATCCACTCCGCTCCTTATAACATGTCAGTTAGAACACATTTTCTGCTAAAAAATTGTTAAATTTATCATTGAAGCTATTGAAGCAAATCAAACCTGGTAAATTTCCGTCCGTTTGCCATTCGATTTTTCTTCTTATTCCTTATTTGTGTATCTGCTTGCTGCAGGCAGTTGTTCAATGTATTCCGTGGACCATTGTTTCCAAACTCTTGTGCCTTTTTTCCAATATCTTGTTTTGAGAGATATGTCCTCCAAATTTGGCGCTGGTGATTCCTGGGAAGAATCTACTATTAAAAATGTTCCTGTGCCCAGGCGCCGATTTGACGGTAGGTCGTTTGTTATAGGTGTTAATCTAATGTTCTTCAAATCTAAGAGGTGGTATTTACCATAAGCCTCCGAAGTTAAGTGAAACCGGTAGTATGGAATGCCATTTGATTTCGCCAGGGAGTATTTTATTTGTTATTTCAATCCGCAGTGTTGTTATGTCTGTTGACAACACTCGCTTAGATGTAACCCGTTTTTAAGCAGCAATAAAGGCCGACCCCCAAATATTATTAGACTTTTACTCTTTACTTACAGAGAACAAAAAAGAAAGACAAGTTTGGAGCTACACTCCTTCTTTTAAACTTTAAAAGGTTTTATTAAAGTTTAAATAACAAAACAAAATTTTAATCTATTGGTGGCGACGGCGCCCTCCTCGTCGAATAGGGCTTAATGGTAATGAATTGCTGTCTCCGGAATACTAGGTTAGTGCTGACCCGATACTTGATACTTTTCTATTAGGGTTTTGTCGCGATCGGCGGTTTCTACTTCCAACATGACACTGCTTTATTGTTCTGAACGTGTGGTGTGCAGTGCTAGGTCACCGACTTTGTTTGCATATTCCTTTCGCCGTTCCTGCGTCCGATTGTTAAAAACGTGGTAAAACCCACATCAGTGTTCGTATCGAGTCTAATGCATACTAAACACTTCGGCCACTAAGTATGGAGATCTTTAACTAAAATTTCCTATTGAGTTTTCAGGTGCTGTTTAAGGTGTTCTGCTGGGTTAGTCTGGGGATGATACAATGGGGTTGGACTTTGCTCAATCCTAAAACAGCACGTATATGTTGAATGATTTTGCTCACAAACTGCGACCAATTATCAATATGAGCCGCCTGGGTAGCCCATATCGTAAAAAAACCTCGTCAATCAAAGTTTTCGTACAATCCAGAGGAATAGCCGAAATGAGCAACAGCCGTAACTTAAATTCATTGGATCATTATCTTGGTTTTCAAAACCCCACTGGATTTCAAATTTAAAACCTTATAAATACTTCTGACAAATCACATAATTTCTATAGAAGTCGGTAACATAACGGCGCATTCCCGGCCAGAAATATTTCTAACCAATCTTCAACGGAGTTCAGTGAACCTCATAATGTCCGGCGGACAGATAGAAATGATAGACTAGGAAAATATGATTGCGAAACGATGTGGGTACTACTAGCTGAGCTTCTTCGACTTTTTCGTTGTTATAGTGGTAAAGTACCTGTTGCTCCATAAAACAATCTCAGAAAAACATAATTTTCGTAATTCATGTCTCAGGGTATGGATAATTCAACGCAATTGGTTCTCGCTGGGAAAAATCAATTTCAATGGCACTAGATTCGAAAACTGGCTCGTGTGTTGAAGGTAGTCAAGCAGTGTGTCAGCCACCACGTTTCGTTTTCATGTTTTTTAATCTTGTTCAATTAAACGATTGAATTAACATTACTCATCTGGCTAAGCAGCCAATGGTTGATTTCGTTGTCAGTATCTATTACTGTGGTTGATGATCAGTCCTGACTATGATTTCAGCACCCTCTTTGAAGCCCCGAAACTTGTTTAATGTTTCTACTTGTTTAATGTCTTGCTCGAGTTGCTTTTCATCATCTCTGTCACCTTGTAATAGTACAGTACACAAAGCATAATGACAAGCTTCGGCCATCAGGATAAACGATTCTTTAGGAACCATTTGCCACAAAATCGCAAAATTTTTTGATAAACGCTTTACATTTTCAAAAGTAAAATTTTCTGCTTCTTTTATGCTAGGTCCACGGTGCAGTTTTCTTTGTCAATGTCATGTGTGCATTGATTAACGGTCGAGCGACGTCCAACAAATGATGGATAAATTTCCGATACCACGAAAAGGTTTGTGAAAGAGGCGCGAACTTGTGATACGTTGACCGGTGGACTCAAGTCAAAGATCAGAGACACTTTGTTCGGGACAGTTTCATCCCATCGCGAGTTATAACATGCCTTAGGAGCTATAAATTACGACGAAAGAATTGGACTTTTACGGATTTGCTCGTAACTTAAATAGTCAGTCGTAATCGCTGGAACACCATTTCCAGAGCACTTAAATGTTTATTAAAACTGTTTGAAATCACTCAATCTATAATCGCATAGGATTATGACAATAGTAAGACCACCTCAAAATTGGTCGATGAGTCGTCAAAATGTCACCGGCGCATATTTCAAACCTAACAGAAAAGTTTTAAACTGATATAAACCAAATGACGTTGATCACGGTCTTATCCCGGTCTTCTTTGCTTTAAACTATCGGTAAACGTATTGTAAATCGATCGTTGACATGCAAAAGGTCTGCGGACCGTAAAGTTGACCGAATTTAAATGTCTATGCGACACACACTCTTCGATGACATCGTTCAAGCAACTTATCAATTTTTTCTTTTAAAATTGTTTTATTTGTATTAATTATTATATGGCGGGCCGCATACGGGAAGCTGATTCAAAACTTTTGACTTGATAACATGTCCGATGAATTCAGCACAGTAAAAAAAAATGTGTAATTTTACATATATTTTTTACAACATTTATGTTGTAAGGAAATTATTTCTTTGCAAAAATACACAAATATAAAAAATAAAATAGTATATACCTACAAAACCATGTAATTTTACTAGCTATTACTTCCGCATATTAATATTACTCATACTACCATAGTAATTTTGCTTTGTGCGAATTTATTATTCGGGCAAATAGTAAAATCGAAACGTAAATTGAAGCACTTTCTTTAATTAGCTTTTTATTTTACCATTAGTGTGTTTAGACTTTTGTGTAATTTTCCTTCCCGATCAAGCATAATTAGTAATAGAAGTGTAAAATTACTCTTCGGCTTTTTTGTACAACGTTAAACGTTGGCAAATGTTGTGAAAGTTATTTCTTCTTGATGCTTCTCGTTTACAACTATTCCCTCGCCTCTGATCGAAGCTCTACTGTTCCAAAGTCTAGAAAAACGTTGTTGTTAAACCAGATTAGCCTCTGTCTGGAATCGATCACAATTCCAGCATCCGTGATGAAATCAATCCCCAAAAGAAACGAAAAAACGATATTGGCACAGCTTTTAACCCAATCGCAATCGAAACATAACCCATCTTCCAGCTTAACATCAACATAAATCTCGTTGGACGATATACTCTTTTATTTGGAGTTTTTACCAACGAGGCACTAGCGATACTTGCTCGTAATGCTGTATCTAAACAAATTCCTAAACTATTGAATTTTATTGCGCATGATGAGGTAGTGTACCTTGTTTTATCACTCCTGTTGTGCCATACCCATAGCACTTTGTTTTGGACGATGATGGTTTATCCGTTTTTCCTCGTTCGTGCTTAGCTTTTACTTCGCTCGTATTCGCGACCTTCACTTCTTTAAAAAAAAGTTCTTCAGACCGAGCCAAATCCAATATTTCGTCAAATGTTTCAAAGCCAGGTCGTTGTGTTTCCTCTGCATTAATTATTACAAATAATGCCCGTACTTTTGTAACAAAAAGATCGGTTGCCATGCATTTTGGACGTTAGTCTCCAAAATCAGCTTGCAACCTTTTTTCGCTTTGCCGTAGGTATATACACTTGAGTTTATTCCACTCCAGCTTAATGCAGAGTCACTGGTTATAATAAAATGCATAAACCTTGAACCTGGGGTGATTGCTGTTTCTTTGTAAATGTCCATATCAACAATAAAAATATGTATACATTCGTTTTCCCGCCGTATCGGCATGAACATTTCACGAGGATCCCATTTGTTTTATTCATTACAGTATATCCATTTGTTATTGTGTAATTACCATAACTTGAATAGTCTCCGACAACCCGTTGGATTGATCGTCTATAAAATTAGCAATTCTACTTTGTGATCGCGTAACTGGTCGACGAATTGTTGACAAACATTTTATTTTTTAATAACAAACTTAATCGGTAGGGGAATTAGTGATGCGAAGCAAAATATTCAATGGTATAGTATCTTAAAACCGTAGAAACAATCAAAAATTTAATTTTCATTTTGAGTGTCCTCGACGGAATATTTCGTGTAGATTAAATAGATCT
This sequence comes from Nephrotoma guestfalica, assembly GCA_963691935.1. NCBI lineage: Eukaryota > Metazoa > Arthropoda > Insecta > Diptera > Tipulidae > Nephrotoma > Nephrotoma guestfalica. Next base: position 220,144,381 of record OY829913.1, on the reverse strand, counting down.
CGTACAGTTCATTTTGATAAAATACTATCAAAACTTTGCAACACCTTTTTTCTTGTGTTTAATATCAATTTTTTCAAATAATTATTAAACTCTTCATATACGACTGAACACTGCCAATATAATTACATTTAACAGTAAATCTGCTCCGACACGAGACCTAATTTCTAGTTAATTCTCAACTGATTATAGATCAATTTCAAATTTTCGACAACCACTACATGTAACACGTAACTGCAGATCCAAATGAAGAAAACAATATCAACAATAATTAAACATTCAATACTCATATATGAGTACACGTATGCCATGTGTGTACCAATTTTATGTTTCATGCACAAAAGCCCAATCCTTAATTTATTCTAAATTAATTGAATATTAAATACATTATATGTTAGAAGAAATGACAGTTGCAGGATATACGAGTTTAGATGTTGTTTAAGGCAGCAATTTTTTTCATTTCTTTTGTAACACGAATAAATTTTTGGTTATAGTAATATTTGTAGGTGACCGGATTTGGAACATATTATAATATGTTCCAAATCCGGTCACCTTCAAATATTACCAAAAACCAAAAATTTATTCGTGTTACAAAAGAAATGAACAAAATTGCTGCCTTAAACAACATCTAAACTCGTATATCCTGCAACTGTCATTTCTTCTAACATATAATGTATTTAATATCCAATTAATTTAGAATAAATTAAGGATTGGGCTTTTGTGCATGAAATATAAAATTGGTACACACATGGCATACGTGTTTGTAAATAAAATTACATCTACATGAATATCATTTAGTAAGAAACCTAGTAGTTGATTTGCATTCGCGAATTAAAAATCACAGACGTTGCATAAACTATAGCAACCCACAGAACAGTAATTCCATGGTGGAGTTAATGCATTGAATTTTTGGCGCAGGGTATACATATTCATTTATTAATTTGCACAAAATACTCAAAAGTTATCATTTTTAGAAATTATTAAATTTGAATTAAGACGAGGTGTGATAAAAATGCGATTCACTATCCGAATCACAGGTCGTTACGTAGGGCATTGTGATCCATAATTAATTATGGCCATTATAGTTCTTGAATTTTTAATCTACCATCTACTTCTATCTACCAGAGCTCAAGCAAATGCAATATCTCCCAACTCAATTTAAAATCTTTTCAATCTATCTCGTCTAAAAAATTTAATATTTCAATCAGTCCAAATGGTATAACACAAATTAAGTTGAATACGCTTAAAACATCTCAATCAAAATTCTACGAGTGAACGATGTAATTCTAAAAATCTAACAATCACAGAGTCATAATAAAAGTTACTAGTGCATAGTTCTAGTTCATCCCGATTCATATATCTAGCTATAGTTTACTCACATACACCATCAAAACACAAAAATCATAAATTTACAATAATATATATTGTCATCTCGTAAGTCAAAATTTATGTGAGCATAGATAGCGCATTCTTATATGTTATACATAAATGTTCCATTGAAAAACTAAAATAATTAGAAAACGTGACATCCTTTCGTACAATATAAAGTATCCACAGTAGATACAAGTTCAATGAAATTTTTTCTAATTTATCTAACATATTTATACACAGTTAAATTGAAATAGTTCAGAATCTAATTAAATTATGTACATAATTTACGCTTCAGGCAATTTTCTTAACATTTTCGTGATTATATCAAATCACTGCTCCTAAAGTACTCGAATAACTGCGAACCCTGAATTTTCCTAATTACTAAAGTGCTTAAATTTTGCGATGTATTGCTGTATACCGAATTGTTGTTGTGATAAAACACAAAAAATGTTCTTCCTTTTTTGTTTGTAGCAAAAATCCATCCTCATTTCGACCTTCAATATTCAGATTCTATTCTAATCTATTTTCTGTAGCAACCATTTTTTACTCCACCCTTTTTTCAGTTATTGTTGTGTTGAAATTACCCAGTATTTTTGTTTTGTTTCTCTCCAAAAATAAAATTCTAGTCAAACGAGATAGAATAACGAACATGGTACCATTTCAAAATTTTGTTTTGCTTTTTTCTAGTTTCTCTTTCACACGGCACACAATTATTTTTGTGTGCATTCTCCCTTTCGCGCATCGTTTTAATTTAATGTTAGAACGGAACAAAATATATATGCCATATTGGTTTTTATTTTTGTATTCATAACTTGAGTGTGTAGTGTGTGTTTTTACACAGCCATATTTAAAAAAAAATGCTGAATTGTATACATTTTAAATAGCTGAATAAAAAATTTCGGGCAAATGTTTAAATGTGTATGTGCAAAATACAAAAAAAATAAATTACAATCCATTTCATTCTGAAGTGGAGCTTAATTTTTACTGTGTGGAGAGTTTTTAGGAGAGATTTTTCTTAACAGAATTCGAATACGAAATGATAATGAAGTTTAAGGATAACTGAAATGGTTGATGTTAGCGTGTTCTGCATACCGACTTTCTACTTAGATGATATAATATTTCTAGTAAGAAATTATTATTAGGCGATGTGTTTCTTGTATTCTACACAATTTTATGAGAAATCAATACCCATATATTCATTCTTATATGACGTACGATGGATGAATTTAAATTCATTACCACAAACACATTCATATAGAAAGATACAAAATAAATAAAATTCATTAAATCGGCAGAGCAAAAAAAAAATCTCGGAAAAGAAAAAAGTTGACAACAACAAAAATATTATAAATTTTTATTATTCCAGTTCCATAAAAATGTACAAACGCGAGATGAATTTTTTAGTTTAGGAATTAAACATCAAAATAATACAATCATTTAAATTAAATCATTAATAATAGATAGATCACTATATTTTGGGTATAGCTAATTAAATTATTTTAATTTTATTGCCTTTCGCGTACATATGTATTAGTAATTTAATCATGACAAATACGTTTGGTTGCGGTCGAAGAACTACATGCCATAAACATACTCGTATACAAAATAAGTAAAAAATTGTTTGTATAGTTTGGGAACAAAAATTTATATGTTCATAAATTTTTTTTATGTATTTATATTGTATATGGCTAAACATATGTTTAATGTGGGTGAAATAGTGACCTTGACTTCTTTATTTGTAAATAATTCTGCGATCGTAAATATAATATATGACGAGTTTGGTTCTTTAAAGCCATTAAATTCCTGCATTAAAGATTTTATTTTTTTATTGATGAAATGATTTTTTTTATTAGATTTTTATGGGTCACAAGGTTGTTGCATTATTGTTTATTATATCGTAGACTTCCTCATGTTACGCGTGACGTGTTTTTGTTCTATAAATATGCGTATGATCTCGACTTAGATCTCAATTAATACATTTCGGTAGACTTTGACATTACTTTATATTGTAATTTATGCAAATTGACGTTATTTTTATTAATTGTAACGTATGTTTAACCATATAATTAGAATTGTAACTGTTACGATAACATAATTTTCTCGCAACCACTCGTACAATTTATACTAATACAAAATATTTTTAAATACAAAATTTCACGTGTGTTTATGATAAAATGTATTTTTAACTTCTCGCGGAAAAATTTTTTTTCTTCGTATGTGATTTATGAAATATGTTTCTTGTATTTAACATGGCACACATAATTGACAGTTTTCTTTTCTAGTTTTGAGAATAACACGATTCTCAAAAATGAATATCTACCTTATGGTTAAATATTTTGTTTTTGCAATAATATAAATTTAAAATTTAAAAAGTGAGATGATTTAGTATACAACGCGCGTGTTAAAAATTGTTGCGCGGTTTAAAGTTATGTGTGAATATTAGTTTCGTGTTTAATATAATGAAAGACAATTTTATACACATCCTATGTAAATATTTATAAATGCAAAGTAACAAAAAATTTGAATTAAAAATTAATTTGTAATTTATACGTAATAGAACTTCGAAAGCGGGAAAGTTATATGTGAACAATATATTACGGTTGTTTGGTCGAGTATATTCAACTGTGTTTTCTGGTTTATACGAGTATAATAGAAACAATAGTGGAAAGGAATTTGATTTCGAGTGATAGGTTATATAATTTTCTAAATAGTTTCAGGGAATTATTTAAAAAAATTAAAATTGATCTTGGTGTAGCTTTGATTATTTAGGGACAGCATCAACCCTTGCCTTTTTATTCGTTGCCTCAAAATATAAGTGTTAAATAAATTAAATTATTGATTCGTTTTGTTTTCTTGTTACAAATGTAAATGTTCTGGTTTCCACTTGTTTTTTTATGAAATTCAAACTGTAATGAATGACAGTAATCTTATTAGACCGACTATTTCGAGATAAATTCCAAAAACGTTGAGATATTAGATATTAAACCAGTTTAGGGGACGAAGATTTTATATCAAAATGTACTTGTAGTCGATAGCCGATGAATGTTTAGCAGGGCATTAATAATTCGTTGCTTAATTTCCCATTTTTGTTTATTTATTGCTGTACCACTGTACCCTGCCGGAAAATTGTTTTATATTTGTATGAAATTTGATTTAAGTAAAGCAATCGATGACAACACTTATAATATTTTAAATATTTTACTGAGAATTTAGCAATGCAAAAAATGACAAAATTGCATATCCTTTAGCTCAAATTGCACATTTGCATTCTCTCAATTTCCACCTGAATCTCATTGGTTGTTTTTTTGCAGGTAGTAATCAGATATAATGAAACAGTTGAGAGAAACCAGTTTCATATACTTTGAAAAGATCGAAACTTAAATTTGCAACAAAATTTGTCAGTGGGAGTTTACCATTTTTGACAAAAGAAAATGTTTTAAACAAATTGTATGCTAAATTATATTTTATTTTTTAACAATTAAGTGCGAGGAATTTGCGATCTACTAACCGGTAAATGAAAGTCAGTCATTGGCCTCAGCATATACGCACCGCAATATTTTCAATAAACCTGCCTTTTTTAAATAACTTTATATGTCCCTTGAATTACTACATTTGTTTTTCACTTTTGTCTAATTTCTTCTTGAAATTCCCGATTAAAATTCGTTTTCTTTTAAGCAGTTAAATAGAATAAATTTAACTGACATAATCTTATAAATATGCTATGTAATTTATTAATTACTTTAACAGTTGGTAATTCATCCATATAATTTTAGATTTTTCAATTAATTTAGTTTATTCTAATTGTTATAATTGTTGTAAATTTAATTTTATTATTTCTAATAATTATATTTAATTTATTTCTACTATTTATTTAACCTATCGTATTTATTCTATCTATTATATATTTTCTGTTTATTCCATTTGTTCTATTTATCAAATTTTTATTCTATTTATTCTATTTATTCAATTCAATTTAATTCAATTTATTCAATTTATTCTATTAACCTATTTATTCTAGTTATGTATTTTATTTACTCTATTTATTCAATTTATTCTGTTAATTCTATTTATTCTCTTTAATCTATTTATTCTGTTTAATCCATTTATTCTAATTATTCTATTTATTTTATTTATTCTATTTAATCTATTTATTCTATTTATTTTATTTATTCTATTTGTTCTATTTTTTCTATTTATTCTATTTATTCGTTTTTTTAAATTATTATATTTATTCTATATATTTTATTTATTCTATTTATTCTTTTTATCATATTTATTCTTTTTATTCTATTTATTTTATTTATTCTATTTAATCTATTTATTCTATTTATTTTATTTATTCTATTTGTTCTATTTTTTCTATTTATTCTATTTATTTTATTTATTCTATTTATTCTTTTTATCCTATTTATTCTTTTTATTCTATGTATTCTACTTCTTCTATTTATTATATTTAATCTATCTATTCTATTTTTTTATTTATTCTATTTGTTCTATTTTTTCTATTTACTCTATTTATTCGTTTTTTTAAATTATTCTATTTATTCTATTTATTATATTTATTCTATTTATCCTATTTATTCTATGTATTCTACTTCTTCTATTTATTCTATTTATTCTATTTATTCTATTTATTCTATTTATTATATTTATTCGATTTATTATATTTATTCTATTTATTCTATTTATTCTATTTATTCTATTTATTCTATTTATTCTATTTATTCTATTTATTCTATTTATTCTATTTATTCTATTTATTCTATTTATTCTATTTATTCTATTTATTCTATTTATTCTATTTATTCTATTTATTCTATTTATTCTATTTATTCTATTTATTCTATTTATTCTATTTATTCTATTTATTCTATTTATTCTATTTATTCTATTTATTCTATTTATTCTATTTATTCTATTTATTCTATTTATTCTATTTATTCTATTTATTCTATTTATTCTATTTATTCTATTTATTCTATTTATTCTATTTATTCTATTTATTCTATTTATTCTATTTATTCTATTTATTCTATTTATTCTATTTATTTTATTTATTCTATTTATCCTATTTATTCTATATTTCTGTTTATTCTATTAATTTTATTTGCACTATTTATTCTATTTATTCTATTTATTCTATTTATTCTATTTATTCTATTTTTTTTGTTTATTCTATTAATTCTATTTACTCTATTTATTTTATTTATTTTATTTAATCTATTTATTTTATTTATTCTATTTATTCTATTTATTCTATTTATTCTATTTATTGTATTTATTCTATTTATTCTATTTATTCGATTTATTCTATTTATTCTATTTATTCTATTTATTCTATTTATTCTATTTATTCTATTTATTCTATTTATTCTATTTATTCTATTTGTTCTATTTATTCTATTTATTCTATTTATTCTATTTATTCTATTTTTTTTGTTTATTCTGTTAACTCTATTTGCACTAATTATTATATTTATTTTATTTATTCTATTTATTCTATTTATTCTATTTATTCTATTTATTCTATTTTTTCTATTTATTCTATTTATTCTATTTATTCTTTTTATCCTATTTATTCTATTAATTCAATTTATTCTATTTATTCTATTTATTCTATTTATTCTATTTATTCTATTTATTCTATTTATTCTATTTATTCTATTTATTCTATTTATTCTATTTATTCTATTTACTCTATTTATTCTATTTATTCTATTTATTCTATTTTTCTATTTATTCTATTTATTCTATTTATTCTATTTATTCTATTTATTCTATTTATTCTATTTATTCTATTTATTCTATTTATTCTATTTATTCTATTTATTCTATTTATTCTATTTATTCTTTTTATTCTATTTATTCTATTAATTCTATTTATTCTATTTATTCTATTTATTCTATTTATTCTATTTATTCTATTTATTCTATTTATTCTATTTATTCTGTTTATTCTATTTATTCTATTTATTCTATTTATTCTATTTATTCAATTTATTCTATTTATTCTATTTATTCTATTTATTCTATTTATTCTATTTATTCTATTTATTCTATTTATTCTATTTATTCTATTTATTCTATTTATTCTTTTTATTCTTTTTATTCTATTTATTCTATTTATCCTATTGATTCTATTTATCCTATTGATTCTATTTTTATAGTTTATTTAATTAATTCTATTTACTCTATTTATTCTATTTATTCTATTTATTCTAATTATTCTATTTATTCTATTTATTCAATTTATTCTATTTATTCTATTTATTCTATTTATTCTATTTATTTTATTTATTCTATTTATTCTTTTTATTCTATTTATTCTATTTATTCTATTTCCCTTATTATTCTATGTATTCTATTTACTCTATTTATTCAATTTGATCTATTTATCCTATTTTTTCTATTTATTCTATCTATTTTATTTATTCTATTTATCCTATTTATTTTATTTATTCAATTTATTCTATTTACTCTATTTATTTTATTTATTTTATTTATCCTATTTACTCTATTTATTCTATTTAATCCATTTATTCTATTTATTCGATTTATTTTATTTATTCCATTTATTCTATTTATTTTGTTAATTCTATTTATTCTATTTATTATCTTTAATCTATTTATTCTATTTATTCTATTTATTTTATTTATTCTATTTGTTCTATTTTTTCTATTTATTCTATTTATTTTATTTATTCTATTTATTCTTTTTATCCTATTTATTCTTTTTATTCTATGTATTCTACTTCTTCTATTTATTATATTTAATCTATCTATTCTATTTTTTTATTTATTCTATTTGTTCTATTTTTTCTATTTACTCTATTTATTCGTTTTTTTAAATTATTCTATTTATTCTATTTATTATATTTATTCTATTTATCCTATTTATTCTATGTATTCTACTTCTTCTATTTATTCTATTTATTCTATTTATTCTATTTATTATATTTATTCGATTTATTATATTTATTCTATTTATTCTATTTATTCTATTTATTCTATTTATTCTATTTATTCTATTTATTCTATTTATTCTATTTATTCTATTTATTCTATTTATTCTATTTATTCTATTTATTCTATTTATTCTATTTATTCTATTTATTCTATTTATTCTATTTATTCTATTTATTCTATTTATTCTATTTATTCTATTTATTCTATTTATTCTATTTATTCTATTTATTCTATTTATTCTATTTATTCTATTTATTCTATTTATTCTATTTATTCTATTTATTCTATTTATTCTATTTATTCTATTTATTCTATTTATTCTATTTATTCTATTTATTCTATTTATTTTATTTATTCTATTTATCCTATTTATTCTATATTTCTGTTTATTCTATTAATTTTATTTGCACTATTTATTCTATTTATTCTATTTATTCTATTTATTCTATTTATTCTATTTTTTTTGTTTATTCTATTAATTCTATTTACTCTATTTATTTTATTTATTTTATTTAATCTATTTATTTTATTTATTCTATTTATTCTATTTATTCTATTTATTCTATTTATTGTATTTATTCTATTTATTCTATTTATTCGATTTATTCTATTTATTCTATTTATTCTATTTATTCTATTTATTCTATTTATTCTATTTATTCTATTTATTCTATTTATTCTATTTGTTCTATTTATTCTATTTATTCTATTTATTCTATTTATTCTATTTTTTTTGTTTATTCTGTTAACTCTATTTGCACTAATTATTATATTTATTTTATTTATTCTATTTATTCTATTTATTCTATTTATTCTATTTATTCTATTTTTTCTATTTATTCTATTTATTCTATTTATTCTTTTTATCCTATTTATTCTATTAATTCAATTTATTCTATTTATTCTATTTATTCTATTTATTCTATTTATTCTATTTATTCTATTTATTCTATTTATTCTATTTATTCTATTTATTCTATTTATTCTATTTATTCTATTTACTCTATTTATTCTATTTATTCTATTTATTCTATTTTTCTATTTATTCTATTTATTCTATTTATTCTATTTATTCTATTTATTCTATTTATTCTATTTATTCTATTTATTCTATTTATTCTATTTATTCTATTTATTCTATTTATTCTATTTATTCTTTTTATTCTATTTATTCTATTAATTCTATTTATTCTATTTATTCTATTTATTCTATTTATTCTATTTATTCTATTTATTCTATTTATTCTATTTATTCTGTTTATTCTATTTATTCTATTTATTCTATTTATTCTATTTATTCAATTTATTCTATTTATTCTATTTATTCTATTTATTCTATTTATTCTATTTATTCTATTTATTCTATTTATTCTATTTATTCTATTTATTCTATTTATTCTATTTATTCTATTTATTCTTTTTATTCTTTTTATTCTATTTATTCTATTTATCCTATTGATTCTATTTATCCTATTGATTCTATTTTTATAGTTTATTTAATTAATTCTATTTACTCTATTTATTCTATTTATTCTATTTATTCTAATTATTCTATTTATTCTATTTATTCAATTTATTCTATTTATTCTATTTATTCTATTTATTCTATTTATTTTATTTATTCTATTTATTCTTTTTATTCTATTTATTCTATTTATTCTATTTCCCTTATTATTCTATGTATTCTATTTACTCTATTTATTCAATTTGATCTATTTATCCTATTTTTTCTATTTATTCTATCTATTTTATTTATTCTATTTATCCTATTTATTTTATTTATTCAATTTATTCTATTTACTCTATTTATTTTATTTATTTTATTTATCCTATTTACTCTATTTATTCTATTTAATCCATTTATTCTATTTATTCGATTTATTTTATTTATTCCATTTATTCTATTTATTTTGTTAATTCTATTTATTCTATTTATTATCTTTAATCTATTTATTCTATTTATTCTATTTATTTTATTTGTTCTATTTATTCTATTATTTTTCTACTTATTTTTTTTTATTTTATTTATTCTATTTATTTTATTTATTATATTTATTCAGATTTTTCTATTTAGTCTATTTATTCAGATTTTTCTATTTATTCTATTTATTTTATTCGATGTATTCTATTTATTTTATCTACGACCTTTGTTGTTTTAATTCTATTTATTTTATTTATTCTGCTTATTTTGTTTATTATGAAATATAAATATTTTTCCCATCTTTGGAGGGTATCGAAATTTGTCGGTTATAATTGCCTAGCGCGATTCCCATTTTGAAAGAGCGAATGAAAAATCAATTTTACATAACTCTTGAAAAATATCTTCGGAATTGTATTCGAGATTCTTACGGTTAAATAAGGGGCATTCGAATAATATTAAATATATTTATTAAGCGACCAACTGCTAAATCAAATACCTCTGTAGAGTGTTTGTCATCAAGAGGTTTTTTGTGAGATAAGTGGAATGATCAAAACCACCGAAAGCAAAACTACGTCATATACAGTTATCAAATAGTACATTGGTCGATTGGTGCTTGGGATTATTTAACTTAATCACAGATATATGTTTATGCAATGTTTTAATATCATATTTAACATTTGTTTTATCTGAATTAGAACATCTTTTCACTTTTTTTTAGATTGATATCTTATTACGTTTGGATCTTTAATATTGTTTTAGATTTGTTGCCATGGATTCAGAGAAGCTGTAGCTATAGTCAGAAGCTGAGCAAACATCATTTTTCATAAAACAGCGCTCATTATCTCATGCAATAAAAGTTGCTGAAAAGATGTTTCGGAGTTCCATAAAACGATTACTGAAGGTCTCGTTTTCAGGAAAATACATTTCGGTGATATTCCGGTGGGCCCTGGTTCCTTTTTTAATTTTTTTCAGGTCAAACGATTTTAATGAAAGTTGTTGGGTTTTTGATTGTCTGAAATCGATTATGGTGAGTTTTTATTTTGGGAAATTCGATAATGGAATCCTCTGGAGGAGATCGGGTTCCTATTTTGGATTTTGTCTGCTCGAATGGTTTTGAGAACAATTGGTTAAAAGATCCTAATATTGAACCATGTTACATCATGTTGAAACATCTTGCACCATAATTTATAATGTTGCGTCGTGTGTTTTCTGTTAACAAGATGTGTGTCCGTTATGTTGCATGTTTCATAAAGTTTTGCTCTGTTATTTGTAGGATGTTTTAGTATAGCGTATCGGACAGCGTAGCGCACAGGACATACGTATTGTAGCATCTGTATCGTATAGCATCTGTTGTGTATAACAAAGAATACAACAAAATAGTTTAAATAAATAGTTAATTAATCTTCTGAATTTACAATGCTTTGAAACTAGTACGTTGTTGTTAACGTAATATGTAACAAAATGTGAATCAGTATCAACATATTCCAATGACAACTAAAGTTTTTCCTTTTTAATACGGTTTTGTCACAGCATAGGTCTCTGCAAGGATCTGATAACGTAACGAAGTCCGCTTCTGTTGATGATAGAGTAACGTCACCTTGTGTTCTGCAGGCTCAATTAATAACACCTCTATTCAAGAAAATAATTTTACCACTGTATGATTTTCGGGTTACTTTTTCATCAGCAAAATCCGCATCTGAATAAACAATAAACTCTTGCTTGCCACCACGAACCTTGCTTAGTTTTAGTTTTATGTTTGGTGTGCCAACCAACTATTTAACGAAATATTTCAGTTGGCCTCAATCGGTTTGAGTTTGAGATGATATCTTTTGAGTCAAAATGATGACGCACTTGCTGAGAGAGCTGGTCGTGTATTTACTGACAAATACAACAAATGTTCAATCAATTTTTGATAATTTGTGTTAATAGGCAATAGCTCTATCCAACATGTATGTAACATTATCATGGCTGACGTTACATTTGTAAACTAAAAATTAATCCAAATTTTTTTATGTGGAATAATAAATCCATTCGGATTTTGACTTATTTTCATACCAAAATATTATGTTATTTTGTAAGCCACAAGTAGATCATCTACATAATTAAGGATGTAACACCATTTACCATCAACGCATCTTGTAATAAACATGGATCTTCTTTATAAGGTTGAAATCCAGCGTCGACCAATACTTTATCAATAGGTGTGCTCCACCACCTTGCAGCTTGTTTCAATTCATAAATGCTTTTCTTCAACAAACATAAACACAAATAAACAAACATAAACATTTACTTGCGATTATTCAATAAAAAAGCCCAATGGTTTTTTCATGTAAACTGTTTCAGTTATGATTGACCAAAGAGAAAGACTGTCTTTGTGTTTAAAAAGATTTAAATGCATTTTGTATTTTCCAACTAACGATAATAATATTCGAAACGAGGTTTGTCTAACAACTGGTGTAAAAACTTTATCATAATCCACTTCGTATTTTTGAGAAAATCCTTGCGCACGAATTGAACTTTATATCGTTTATGCTCCCATTACAATTTCTTTTGATTTTGTATACCCATTTGTATGATAGGGTTTGCGATCACCATAAATCACATAATTCCCATGTTTTATTGTTCTTCATATTTAGAAGAAATTGTGGTTAGAAGTTACCACAATTCCTTCTGTTCACATAAAATTCCCGCTTGATGGTTCGAAAACTTCTTTTGTAAAAAAAAGTTCTTCTATCAAACGTCCCGTTTTTTTTCTTTGGTTGACCGTTGAGAAACCCGTAACTCACCGACCAAATAGCTCAGTGGTTAAAGCTTGCGCGGTGGATCGGGAGGTACCGCGTTCGAATCCCGATATGGGCAGGATGCAAAGGGAATTTTCTTCAACAGATTACAATCTGTGATGAAATGGAACACAAGCTGGCATGACACTATGCAATGTGCAGATGGTGATAAAATCGGACCTATAGCCGTATGTCCTCGAATTGGCTGACACTGGCGTAAAAGTAAGGACGGAAAAAGCAAACCGCGAAAGAGTTTGGAGAGCGTTGGTCCAAGAACAGATTGCAGAGATAATATAATAAAATTGAAAAAACTGCCCGTAACTATGGATGTTGTTGCATGTTACCTTCCTCAATTTGACCTCCATCGGTTGAATTCGAATCGCCTTATAATTTCCTTTACTGGAACTCTCAGGCAAATCTCCAATAATTTCATGATCGACATCGCAGTCTTTCTCGCAGCTATTTACTTTATGTGATTCGATATTATCACAATACGAATGTTAATCACCTTTTTCGTCGCTGTGAATTAAATTGCATGGACTAGATGATTTAGTTAATGATTGTTTTAGAAATCTTAGTTGTCTTTCATACATGTGTCACACGTCTCCTTAATTCCACAATCAACAATTACTAATTCTCCAACCAATCCTTTTCTATGCATTTTTAGAATAGCTTGTTGCAGCTTGATGCAGTTTGCTTTCTATTTTACAGCGATATGTTGTATGCATGGTTGAACGTTATGGTTGTCATGGTTTTTCAGTAATTTATCGTTTTATCATATTTAATCGCCATACAATTGTTTGTTTGTCCCAACGGTTAAGGAAATTGTTTCTTTCGAGTTCCATAAATCAAATACGACCTGGGTCCCTTTTTATATCAGATTGAACCTTGTTCAAAATGGGTAGCTATAAGCCATTTCATAACCGATTGGGATAAGACTCTGGTTGAATGTTAAACGTTGGATTCCAAACGAGGTCGGATGAAGAAAAATCAGTAAATTGAATGAAACAAAACATTTTCTTAAACGAATAGTATGGAACTCATTATGAACTGCCGGTAAGAAACCTGATGTAATAATTCAGCAACTTGAAGACATAAATATACGTTTAGATCAAGCAAGCTATCATTTAGTTCTATGAGAAATGACGATTGTGGAACTAACGAACTAGATAATTAATGTAAATTAATCATAATCACTTTTAAGTGTTTTGTATTCTGAATTAAAGAAACAACTTTTACACGCTATTATAATTAAAAAATGACGTATTAATTATAAAAATAATTCTACCTAATGGTACTTCTAACTCAACCAACTTTGACCGAGTGGCGTTTGCTGCTCCGGCGACTTCATTTAAACGTTTCATATTATTCCAAAGCTTTCTAGCGACTCGATCGTTTGTACCGATTGCACTTGGTTGCTATAGTCTTTAGGCGATAACTGGTTAAATGTAGCACAAGGGCCCGTTAAATGGAAGTCATCAACTATGGAGGTAATATGAAAATGAAAGCAAGGAATAAAAGCTGATTGATGCAACTGGAAGTTTGTACTCATCAATAAGTGGCGAACTGGAAAAAATATTATATTTACATAACCTACCACTTGACCAGAGTGAACTCTGTAGATGCGATACATACAGTAGTAACTTTATTATTATTAGAGAATCGAGTTTCACACCGACCAAGTCGGTTAAAAAATGTCCGTTTATATATTCATTTCAGGCAGTATATTTGTCAAAAATATCTCTCTGTTTTGTTCGATATCATTAAAAACACGACCAGAACAAGTGAATTATTTTATTTTTATATTAATAATTTTCATTATAGGCATTGTAAATTTGTGCAGAGGTTAAGAACGACAGCTTCTTAAACGTAATCTAGAAATGTCTTAGTTTTATACAACTTGGCTATTTTAAAACCATATCGGAAAGGCATTATCACCATGGTAGACAATTACCCCCAAAATCTTTAAAATTTGTAATATAAAATTATTTGATGTTTGAACTTGAGAAATTGTGAGAGCTCAACATTGCTATGATGTCGATAGCTCCAAATATATAAGCTCCTTTCCTATTTTACGAGGTGTTTGCCAGCTCAACAGAAAAAATTTTGGTGTATCTGGAAAATTCATATTGTAACGAGACAAAATTTCTTGGACGAATTAATTGATGGTTTAATAACATCATTGTGTTTCCATTTAATTGAAGCAGAAAAAATGTAAACAATAAAAACAATAAAAGGCATAAGTGATGTATTTCCAGCAGCATAAACGCCTGAAGATTTAAGGTTGATATGGTCGCTCGCACGAAATGAATAAAATCTTTTCTGAAAAAATGTATTCAAAATAATGTGTCAACCATAGCACATCCTCCAGTGTAAAACACCAATATATTATGTTGTTGGCTTATAAATTAATATTCCAATAAATTTTAAATCAAATGATACGTTCATTTAATCGCCTAATTCCTTATATACCTTCCACAAATGAACTCACGAATATTTGATTTGTCTCTGCGCACATCTACAAATATCGTCTTTATATTGAGCCCACCCGTCGGCTGATTTAATTCAATATGTTTCTTGATTTAAAAATTAAAAATAAAATATCTTACGAATTCTTAAAATGTTATTTAAGTTATAAAATTTTCAGGTATACACGAGTACATACACTTTCACCTTTTATCATAAATCTACTTTAAATCTATATATATATTTTGTGTTTCTTAAACAATTTTGTGGAATGAGATGATTTTCATTTTTAATTAATTCGCGCGATTACAATGCCAAACAATAGGCTTTAGATTTTTCATTTAAAAGGATTAATTTTGCGAATTTTATGATTATATTCATATAGTTTTTTTATAAAATATATACAAAAAAATTTTGAGATGCGATGTGAATACCTAATTGAAATAAATTTACATATTATATATTCAGCACAATCTGATTGCGAATATAATATGCTAAAAATACGAATTATAATGGATTAAAATATATATTTAAACAATATTTTGTACGCATATATATTTTTAACTGGTTGTAGGTGTTATTATTCTCGGCTTATGACTTTGGAACGATCTAAGATTCAGTAATACAACTGCGTATATATTTTCTTATATCGTTTACAAACGAAACCAGTATCCTTCATGCAATCATAATAACCATATCAATTATAAAATTACAATTCACTGTAAAATATGCTTCATTATAATTCTGGTTTTATGCAAATGACGCTAATAATTTTTAAGCAGTTTCCAATTAGTGTTAACTGATATAATTATTGAAAATTACACGATAAAATATAGAATTTTATGTCGTGTACATCATTTTATTGTTTACTAATTACGTACAAGAGGATATATCCAGATATATAAATACTCATTGTGACATGCTGCCATCTATAGTGAAAACATTTAGTCTTATATTAAACGTTACGTATAATATAATGAGTGCGGTGTTGATTCAAGTTACTTCAAGTGTAAATTACTTTATTTATTTTCCAATATATATTTGGACCTTTTCACCCGTACATATATACCCGAATCCTTAACTTTAAATTGTATTTATATTTAAGAAAAGGTTGCACATCAGCAGAAAAAATTGTTTTTTATTTTTTTTAATCCTACAATCAACGTATATAATTCAACGAACAAAATTTCCATATTACACCGTACGTACATACAATTTTCTTTCGTTCGTTATGTATGTACGTACATAATACATTTCCTAGTCAAGCATAAAATAAAATGAGCTACATTTTCATGTTCTGTGTATAATACACAAATTTTCCTTTTTTTCGGTGTGTGTATTTATAAATTAAAAATAAAACTTTATTCATTTGAAGTTTGGGTATATAGCTGGTATGATATCATACCATATATACAAATTTATGTAAGTTTACATTTAATCCTTCTTGAACACCGCAGTCATTCAATTAAAAACTATACTCGAAATATTATTATTTTTGTGTTGAAATGTTGTTGTTGCCCTTTCTTCTCAATTCTATTCTTTATTTTTATTTTTATTTTATAAGTGTACGTACACAGTCATGATTGTGAGATGGTGGATACAGAAAAAAAAACTTGTTTTACCGAAATAACATTTCACAGTACCATTTCACTCCATTCCCCATAAAACAGTGTACATATGTATATATAAAAAGAAGAAATAACATGAAACGATTTTCATTCCCTCTTGTCCAATCTAGAAATTTATGTACAATATATACACACAGTAGGAAAAAAATCGAAACAACCGAGTACATAAAAGTTATCAATGTGTTGAGTTTATATACGAAATGATATTATATGTACGGTATATAAGCCCCGAAAAGCTCGAAATCATGCTCACACATACTACAACATAACAAACAAATCTAAATATATTTTTTGTTTCATTCTCTCGAATTTTTGTCTAAAATATATTCATCCAAAAATAAAACATACAATTGTTTTTTTTTTGCTTTTGGTGCTGGGGCTCAAAATACATAAGTAAGTGTATCTGTATGGATGACGTGAAGTGGAATGAGCAAGAGAAATTTTTTTTTCAGGTTCTATATACCTAGACTATTGGTGTATTGGTGTTTATATACCGAATATACATAGGCAGTACACCAGCGACCTCATTTCATGATATTAATTGTGTGG
Organism: Nephrotoma guestfalica; assembly: GCA_963691935.1. Taxonomy (NCBI): domain Eukaryota; kingdom Metazoa; phylum Arthropoda; class Insecta; order Diptera; family Tipulidae; genus Nephrotoma; species Nephrotoma guestfalica. The sequence continues at coordinate 220,126,703 of OY829913.1, read as the reverse complement.
TGGGTAAACGATTGAACTATACGATATTTGGAATTTGGAGTATGACGCTATACACAGATTTTTTTATATATAGAAATCATTAGATACGAGTATATAGTACATGTATGTAAATTTGATTTCAAATCATTATCATTAGCTACTTATTTTTGTTTGTGTAGAGTGTAGACCATTTGTTGTCAGCCATGCGCATAAGAATTTTTAAATTCGAATATTTTGTGTTATGTAATGGAAGAATTTTAATTTGCCAGCATTCCATTGATTTTCTATACACTTGATATGTAATTTTATAAAATGCATGCATTTCAAAACCGAGTATGCAAATTACAATTTAATCTAAGCGATGAGTAAATAATTTCCTCCTGTATGTAGCGCTAATCAATATTAGTTTATCTAATATGTATAAACAAAAATGTCGGCTTTCTGATAAGAAAATGTGTTATAATTACATCGTATATATAGTTTTTATCATTTTGAATTATGATTTTTCGAAAAAAAAATGTATTTCGGTAATGGCTTCATAAATAAAGACAAATTTCTTATCAATATGACGAGCATACTTTAGAGATATGCAAATTTATCAAAACTATATATTTTGGGTATTATCTAATACACTTTATTTTATAAGTTTTAAACTAATGCCCGAGACGGATGACCTCCAAAAGTTCCCGCATCTTAGAAAGTTCATATAGTTTCGTTGTCATCTTGATTTATGTCACTGTTTTGTTGGTGATAACAAGTTGTTTTGTATGTTTCCATTATATACATAATTTATATGTCAAAAATCGTATACATTTCCATATACAAATTTTCTTGAAAATTGTTTAACCATTTAGTGCTGCCACCATGAGTATCATAACGAAAGTATTTTCGCTCTAATATTACAGTAGTAGGAAATTTTTGATATAGCGTGAAATTTAATCATAATTTCTTGTTTATTTTAAATTAGTATTGCAAATTATAATGAAATTAGATTAATTAATGAAATTGGTCTATTTTTTTGGAAATTAATATTGTTTATATGCAATAATCAATTAAATATTTATATTGTTCTTTACATCGCACCGTCGGTATTTTATTATGGTTTCAAATGCGATGGCTTTTGGTTAAAAAACGTTCCGGCGTGCTAATTAATTAAATTGTTTTCGGTTAGATTAGTACTGTGCATGGAATTGGTGATATAGATGGAAAGTTTTTGTACATTGAGAAATTTGTTGGGTCAAATTTCGATGTTGGAATGACGATTTAGATTTGTGTTATATATTCCAAGGAATACGAGCTCTGCCCGACAATTGTATGATAAAGTCCCTAAGCGTTTTGATAAAACGATTTGTTTGCAAGTGGGTAATTTAATGTATGCTACTTTGTGCCCAAGCTATTTTATTCATGTGAAGTTTGTTCTAAATGGTAGCGTGAAGTTTCCGACAAATTGACAAAAACCTTACAAAAGCTTAAAAGTGTATATACACAAATATTCCGATTAAATTTTACCTACACTATTCATATCTAGTAAGGAACAATAGTTAATGACAAGGCATCGTAGAGATGTCTACGCTTAACGGTATATGAAATCATGCTAACTAGACAATTCTTAATGGTTTCTAGAACACAACATATTTATGCGATGGGGCAGTTATAAATGTTTTTCAATTTTAAAATTAGAATTAAGAATTATTTGAATTCAATTTATTTTTTAACAAATTTAGTTTTTTTAAATGAACTGTCATTCAGCTAATTTACCATCGGTCTCAATCTATTTTTATGTTAGAAAATTAGTAAAACCATCAAAATTTTTAAAACAATCCCTTGATTTTTACAACCCCTACGGCCTAAATGACTTAAAAAGCGATTATTTATTAACTATCAGAGCAGAACTACTTAATACAAGCATCCTTGATCAAGAATTTTATTCAATATATACCGTTAAGCGTAGACATCTCTACGATGCCTTGTCATTGACCTTCGAACCACCACTACACTTTGTACTATAGCAAAGTTTTAAAAATGAAAAAAATCTATGACTGCCTCATCGCATAAATATATTGGTTTCTAGAAAACATTTAGAATTGCCTAGTTAGCATGATCTTATATTCCATTAAGCGTAGACATCTCTACGATACCTTATCATTGACCTTCGAACCTCCATTACACTTTTTACTATAGCAAAATTTTATTAAAAAAAAATCTACGACTGCCCCATCGCATAAATATGTTGGCTTCTAGAAAACATTAAAAACTGTACATTAAACGTAGGCATCTCTACGATGTCTTGTCATTCACCTTCGAACCTCCACTACACTTTTTACTACAGCAAAATTTAAAATTTAAAATAATCTAGAGCTGCCCACCGCAAAAATATGTTGGTTTCTTGAAAATATATTGAAAGGTTATGGCCTATTGTTGTGGATAAATTAGCTTGCCGTTGTGAATTTATTTTTATTAGCGTTTTATATCGATTTACAAAACAAGTATTTTTGAAAAAGTGTAGGTTTACACTTTGTGGGTGTTGTAAAGTTATTTGTCTTTTTTAGTTTGTCAGAAACTTCACTATAGTGTTCTAAATCTGTCCTAAAAAAATTAAGATTAGTTTAGAACAAACTTTACGGTTTTGTACAAATTCGTGAAGTTTATCGTAAATCCTGAAAACTGCATATGTATAAGTTAATATAATATACTTCTTGCGTATAAACGAATAAAACTGAATAGTTTACCACTTAAACTGAATTTTATTAAATACTGGCCTCCTATTAAACTTCTAATAAACGTTATAATTGTAAATTATTTGTATTTAAAGCCACGTGGCCGCTTTCCTTCACTATGTTTCCAAAACGTAAAGTATTTTTTTGTTTGCCTAGAAATTTTTACCTAAACATTATAATTTATTACACGCTTAGTGAAATTAAATTATTGTTTATTAGTTTTATTTAATTACAGGTCTACTCTAATTTAATTATAAATATTAGATTGTAACATGTGGCAATTTGCATTTGTTTAACCTGTTTTTTTAGGTTTGACAGAAAGTTGCCAAATATTTCATGCTCGTTATTAAATTTGTTATTATTTTGAAAGAAAATAATCAATTTTTTGACATTTATCAAACAAATTGGCATCGAAAACAGAAAGAAATTTGTTTCTAATTTCCTACCCTGCTCGGTTATGGTATAGGAAGAAATAGTTGTCTCAAAATTCATAAAGACGATTAATTTAATGTCACATTTTAAATTTATTACATTATTGTGTTACATTTTAAATTTTTACAATTATCCACAACAACCTGCACGATAGTGGCCTATACGGCTATGTGTTAAATTAAACAAGCTTTTCAAAAAGTACCAACTCTAGAGAAAACAAGCCTTGTCCCCAGGACAAGCCATTTTTGAAAATTTTCCGAAAGTGGCTTGTCCTAGCCCCCGGCAAGGCTCTATTTTCTCAAGATACTTTTTGGAAAGCTTGGTTCATATAGCACCTAACCATAAAAGCCGCTATCTTGGCAGATTGTAGAGAATATTTGAAAAAATTTAAAATGTAATAATCGTTTTCATATGAGTAACGAGGAAAATTTTTGAAAATGGATTGTCCTAACACCCCCAAGGTGATTTTTGTTCAAGAGTTTTTATTATTTGGAAAGTTTGGTTCATATAGCACCTAACCATATACAGTCACTCACAAAAATTTGCGTACACCCTAAAAATCGGACGGATTTCTTATTAAGATCATGCAATAATTAATGGATTCTATAAGTATCTTGTGTTTACTTAGGCATAAATAATAAAAGACTGAGTTTATTTAAAAAAAAAAATTACTTCAATAAATAATTCACGTTTTTCTATAATACAAGGTCAATCTACATTTAATAATTAAACACAAAAATTTGATGGAAGATCAAACAATCAGTATTAAACCTCCTTTGGCTTCCAGCACAGCTCTCATCCTCGAAGATATATAATTCACTAAATTCATGGTTGTGGAATAACCTATTTTACTCCATTCCTCTTTTAAAGCCAGTTTCAATTGTTCTTTTGTAGTGATCATATGCTCGTAGACTCTTCTACCTAGTTCTTCCCACAGATGTTCTATAAGGTTTTATAAGGTTTAAATCTGGTGATTGAGGTAGGTGATTTAGTTGTTTAGGGACCCTATAGAGCAGCCATTCCTTTACTGTTCTCGCCATATGCTTTGGATCGTTGTCATGCTGGAAGACCCAAATTTTCGACGCTAGCCGGAATATTTTTTTTTAAATATCTAAATATATCTCAGCAGTCATATTTCCGTCGATAAACTTTAAATGTCCGACAACATTTACAGCCATACAGCCCCTAACTATGACAGACCCACCCTCATGTTTAATTGATTTTACATTTTTTTCTCAAAAACCGTACTAGGCTTCCTCCACACTTGCCGATGTTTATCTGATCTATAAATTTTAAACATGCTTTCGTCAGGAAATTATTTTTTTTCCAAAATCCTATATCTTTGCCTCGGTACAATTTTGCAAATTTTTCCCATTTTTGCTTATTTACAACAGATATAAATGTTTTTCGCGCATAGTACGCCCATCCTTTTCTCCTAAGAATAAGACGCACATTTTCTGAATGAATAGTATTCTTTGAGGATGTTTCCAGTTCAGAGACACTTTTGGCTGGATTGGTTTTTACCATCATTACAATTGTCCTTTCGGTACGACAATTTACCTTCCGAGGACGGCCAGTTTGTAGTTTCCGTGCTGTATTTCCACGTTCTTTGAAATAATGAACAACCCATTTGATTGTAGAATCCGTTCTCTTAACGATTGCTCTAATTTCCCTGTATGAGTTGCCTTCTTTAAATAATTTCACTATCACATCCCGTAATTCTACTGACGTTTTTCATTTTATGAAAGGCATTTTGTTAAAACACATTCAAAATTTGAAAAATCGACAAAACTGTTGTCTCAGGTAGATCAATTAAATATAACTAATTGATGCCTAGGAAGTTTACTCAGTTTTAGTAATGATAACGGCAATTAACATGAAAAAAAAAATGAAATGTTACAGGGTGTCCGCCAATTTTTGTGACCTTGTATTATAGAAAAACATGAATGCTTCAATAAATAAAGCAAAAATGTTTTTTTAAACAAACACAGTCTTTCTTATTATAGCAATTGTAGCAAACACAAGATACAGAATTCTTTACTTATATCTTAATCTTAATATGAAATAAAGGGTTATCCAATTCAAGCTTGATAAAGTAAACTTAAAAAACACACAAAATATTCGGAATGTATTGTAATTTTTATTTCATTTTACAGATTGATCCTTGCCATTTTTAGTTAAACAAGATATCATTCAAATGTCCTCCACGGGACTTCTTACAAGCCTTGATTCTTTTGCGGTAATTTTCAATGACTTTTCGGCACATTTCGGGCGGTATCTCGGCCATTACCTTACGAATATTAGTTTTCAATTCGTCAAGAGTTTGAGGATTGTTTGCGTAAACACGATCTTTCGCGTAGCCCCACAAAAAGAAATCCAAAGGCGTTAAATCACAGGATCTTGGAGGCCAATTGACATCAGCCAATCGCGAAACCAAACGTCCAGGTAATTTCTCTTGCAAAAGATCTCGATTTGCTCGTGGTACGTGACTGGTTGCTCCATCCCGCTGGAACCACATATCGTCAAGATCATAATCTTCGATTTTCGTAAAAAAATAATCGGTTACATGCGGCCATAGCGCTCAGAATTGACGGTAACGGTTCGTCCATGGTTGTTCTCAAAAAAATACGGCCCAATCACACCACCAGACCACAATGCGCACCAAACAGTGACTTTTTCCGGGTGTAATGGCTTCTCTACAATCAATTGTGGATTTTCTGAGCCCCAAATTCTACAGTTTTGCTTATTAACGTATCCACCAAGCGAAAAATGAGCTTTATCACTAAGTGAGCTAAATGAGCTTCACACTTTATAATAAGATTTAATAATTTTAACGCGTTGGTCGATTGTTGGAGCATTTAGCTCCATATTCTTAAATGGCAGAATGTCAACTAAATAAATGACAGCGTACTTGACGTTTATCTTTAACAGATGTCGGTATACAGATTTCTACTTTATCAACCTCGAATTGGATAACCCTTTATGTTCGATTTTTAGGGTGTACGCAAATTTTTGTGAGTGACTGTAGGTTGCTATCGTGTCAGATTCTTGTGGATATTTAAAAAATCTAAAATGTAATAATCTTTATAAGAGTAATGAGGAAAATTTTCGAAAATGGCTTGTCCTAACCCCCAGCGAGGCTCCTTTTCTCAAGACACTTTTAGCACGTAACCATATAAGTCCCTAACTTGTCAGATTTTTGTGGGGATTTGAAAAAATGCAAAATGTACTAAACGACTTTATATGAGCAATGAGGACAATTTTCGAAAATGGCTTGTCAATTACGTTTCCGTCAAATTAGATTACGGTTCGATCAGGCGACATTTGCTAAAATAGCACTATAAAGTACCTAATTCATAAAAAAAATGCAAATTTAGTGCAGCACAAACAGTGACACTACAAAATGGTAAAAATCCTGAACATTAAGCATCCGTTGTAAAGAAATATTTACATTTAAATTTTGGTTTATTGAATTGGGCGCAAAGGATAGTAATTTGTTCCAAACGATCACTAAAAAAACTGTCCATTTCAAGGAGACTTATAAAATATCTGCTATATGGCTAGATATCCTCTTTCCAGCAATCCCTGTACAAACAGATATTTTTAATACTTTTGCATTATTATTTTAAATCAGTTTCTATATTTTACGTCAAATTAAAATTTCACGCGAAATTTGATCAATAAAAAAATTTACGAGGCGCGAGGTTTTTCAATCCCCATCCTTAGTTGCGATAATCGAGTAAAGGTTTTCAAACAAAGAGAATAACGGGCCTTTAGTCATATACTTGGTACGGTTGTAACATCTTGAATTTGAGCGTTGCCTCCATTACGGCAATTGATCTATAATTTACCATTAAATAATGACTCCAGCCTAAACCGCTCATATAGATCCAACGAGGGTCCGGAGTATATGCAGTTTATTTTGAAACTCCAACATACTTAAAAATTGTGGTACTTACTGTTGAATTGAGTATTCAAAGTTATCCAATAATTACTTAGGACTTACTTAATGCCACTCTTTCCGGTCTCAAGTTCCATGATTAGTAATAATAATTGTGTCGATTGGGATAGGAACTTTAACATGAATAAATAAGAAGATTTAATGAGCAAATGGGCAATGCGGGTCTACAACTGGACACACATCTAACTAATCGATTACAGTAATTCCTCAGGTAAAATGGAGAGTTGCGATTGGCGCAATTTCAATGTGGGACCTTTCTTGTTCACATTTATCTAAAATGCGTAGAATCCAAATCAGCCAAAAATACGGCGTTGATACGTTCTGTACATGTACATGCCATCTCTTATCAAATAGAATTATTTATTGCGATGGAAGATTTCTGTCGACCATCGTAGTGCACAATTTTAAAAATGTTCGTGTTTAAATAATCTTCCCAGTTCAAGTTTAAATATTTTGAATATCGTGTTAAAAATGTACGAACGGTGCGGATTGTTTGTTTGTTTTTTAGTTTTTGTGGTTGGATTAATCCATTTGATCTTATGTTCCTTTCTCTCCAATTATTGCATCTAGAATCTGCTCAAGCGACGGGCTGTAGCTATGGATTGTATTTTTTATGGTTTTCGTATCTAATATGTTCTAACCACTAAGTATAGTCAGCAGGAATATTATATTTGTTGTATTGTCGTGTAATTATAATTGTATTTTTGCGGTTCAAATATATTGATGTATTCTGATTAGAAAAGCACGTGAACTCACAAGACTAGAAGCCTCAAAGAGAATTTAGTCAAATTTGAAACTCCTAAATTTTACACTAACTCATTGAACCTTCGACAGGAACTGAAAACTGGGATAATAAAATATGTAGTGTGTGAGTGTGTTGAAACATATTTTTAAATTTCGTCACGACGAATCTATTCGTGCTAAGTACAATTTCCAGATCACAACATCCCGACCATTTGGCAAAATTTACAGTTTGCTTTGCTGCTTTCTCAAAATATTATTTTTCTAATGAAACATTTTTCTTTCCCAAAAATAAAACGATTCCACTGCAAACAGATTACTTGGCTGGTTCCAATTCCGTAGAATACAGTAGTTTGGAATACATCGGTATTGAGTTTCCACGGTATTGAAGTATTAAGATCTCGCCTCTTGTTTTCTTCATATTAGATTGTGGCAGATTGATGAATTCTTTTTTTGTGGCCACTTGAACAGGTTTTATTGTATATTTCACTACAATATTAATTTGCATTAACTAAAATCTCCAGAGACAGAAGTTCAAAATGCGTGGATCATTCAATTACATTGAAGATGTAATCTACATACTCGTAGTAGATTTAATAAACGCCTATCTCTGATCTTGAGGAACATCTGTGTATATTTTATTTAAATTGGTGAAAGTGCTGTAATATTTCACTAAGAATTTCCGTTTCCATTTGATCTTATCACGCCCAAAAAACCAAACATTATTATGCGATCAATCGGGTTGTTGCCCATATGGCTTCGAAGCGTTTGAGCTGTAATTCTCAATATTTGTTTCATTCAATTGATTATAATTAAAATTTCTCCCGGTTTTCCCAATCCCGCAATCATGTTTTCGAGTTAGATCTATATCCACTCCCACGTCAAAATTTGTTTTCAGAATTTTTACATAATTCTGGCGTGAGCATGTATGACCCCGATATACGCGTGAGTTTAGAATTTTGTCACACCTCTGGCATGATCAAATATGTCCCCGAAAAGTGTCAATTGTGGATCTCTTTTTTGGATCACATTTAAAATTTCTACTTCTAAGACAGCACTCTTAAACTTCTAAATGAAATTGGTATCTGCAAGGGCTAATAGGGAAATATTATAGTGGAATCCATTTAGCCAAAAGTGAGCCTCACCGCTGAAGATGATTTTTCGATGAAATTCTGCATCATTTTCGATTTGCTCTTGAGCCCAATTCACGAATCGGCGTCGCTTCAAATGGTCAAACGGCTTTAGTTGTTGCGTCAGCTTGATCTTATACGGATGTAGGCCAAGATCTTTACGTAAATTTCGCCACAATGATGTCACAGAAAGGCCCAATTGTTGCGAACGTCGTGTGAGCGACACATTCGCATCTTCTTGAACTGAAGCCCTGGCGGCTGCGATGTTTTCAACACTTCGAGCACTTCTTGCTCTCGAGGGCACCGGAACATTATGTAGCGAAAACGTAGACTCAAATTTTGCCACTATACGGTCGATTGTCGAACGGGCTGGCTTGTTAAATGGACCGTAAAATGGCCGTAATGTTCTTAAAGTAGCAGCAACAGAACGATTATTTTGATAAAAAATTTGCACGATTTGCAATCGCTGTTCACGTGTGTAGCGTTCCATGATGAAATGTATACTAATGAAGTTTCCAAATGACAAAAGATTAATAAAAAATATGGCGTCGTTCGCCGTCCCTATCGGAAAAAAGTTGAAGCGCGCACCTGTTGAAACACCCATTATATACATAATTATCGGTTATAATACATAATTACCAACTACTTCGGCAAATGTGATATTTTTTTTTAAATTATTTACTTTTACTGCTGATTGTGAATAATTACCTAACCCATTTGGTTTAATTAATAAATTTGAAAGTTTAAAAATTATATAGTAATTCATAATGCCTTGATAAATTTGAAGAACAATTTATTATTTTTTATGCCTGAATGAAACGGGTTATGATTTGGTGTGCTTAGAATGTGTGCTAGGCTATATGAAAAAAATAAAAATATAAAAGTTCATATGGAGGGTGTACGAACACCATTAGTATTGCTTACCCAATTTAATTTTGCATATAATTTTGCGTATAAATATACAAATTAGCTGATCATTTGGAAAAAGCACTTGTAGAAGCTTAGATACCTCTCACAGGAATGCAGGAGACTGCATAAATAATTTTTAAAAAATATTCCGGGAGGCGTAGAAATGAGGTTAAATAAGCATGTGGGAATATAGTGGACAGTGACAACATTAAGAGAGTGAGCGATAAAAGTACTAAGTTAGCCCGATACTCAAACCCGATATTTATTTTCAAATATTGATTAATTCAATTTCTTCATCATTTAAAATTTACCAATCTTCAATATTGGACATAAATCACAATTTATTATTTTTAAAAACTACGTTAAATGATTATGCACAATGAATGACCGATAAAAATTATAATTGGAAGCATATCAATGAATTTAGTTTAGCTAAAGACGATTTATAATAGCAATGAATGTTTACTTCCTGTATGATATTATAACACCAACATAAGTAGAATTTATTTAGGAAATGTTTCCCAACTGAGTGCAGGAGTGTGAAATTTTTCCTCATTTTTCCCTAAAAATTGTTAGGTTTAGTAAATATTTCATGCGCATCTTGTGATGCGGTATAATACTTTGCACTTACAGAGTTGGAAACCAATATTAGTGTTGGGTAAACATTGAAGATACCTGAACTAATTGTTGAGCCAATAAATTTGCTTCATATTCAGATTATTATAGTTCCGATAATACATGGTGATTATGAGAAGTTTGTTGGTTTTGTCATTCTAAGTTCACTTAGACAATATTTTTTATTACACAAATACCAAGATCATAAATTTTTCGTATTTCTTGAGGCTTATATGTTCAATTGCTCCAAGACACATGATCTAATTTCATTCTTGCATAATATTCAACGCAGCTGCTTAGCTTAATGGAGCTGAATTGGTCCTGCTTGTGTTTGAATTTTACCTTGCTAAGAATATGTTTTGAATGGTTTGAAACAATTTTTAAATGGACGTTGTTTAATCGAATATTTGGAAAAATAGGTCATATATTTGTCTGGCTATTTTATCAGCAGATGATAGTTGATTTATTTCTCATTGAGAAATTGATCTCATTGGGTTTATTATTAATTATTTTGTATATACATTTACAAAATAGGGCATGGAAAAACGAGCAAAAACGGAAGTTGAACCACCTAACGTAAAAATGAAATAAGAAAATAACAAAAATCTAAATTAAAAAATTAAAACGAATCGTATACAAAAATGAAATTAAAGATATTAAAAATATGAAAATGAAAATAAAGGGTTCGTAAAAGAATTTAGCGTAGCGAAACGGCACTTGAAGTAAAGTAATACCTTTACAATTTCTATACAACTGAAAAAAAGAATAAAAAGCTTAGGTTGAAATTTCTTAATTGGAAAGGATGAAACACTTTTGAAATGCTTCCATTAATCAATCAAACAATAATTTTCGATATTGTCTACATTCTTTACATAATCAACGCATATGTAGAATATTAATTAACTACATGATAAAGATAATGCGGCACAACACTCGGCCCATAACGAAATATTAAATAAACTATCAGTTTGGCCCTTATGATACCTTTGTGAAGATGGTCCAAAATTGTGTCCCAAAACGTACGATTTTGTTCTCTCACGACGTAAAATCGTTGCTAATATTTCCTTTCATACCATTCACCAAAAATTTGCGTTCGTTTTAATACCGTGTTGAAATTATTCGAGTACTGCCGTTAACATTAAATAATTTCGATAAGGGCTTAAAACGAACGCAAACATTTTTTTTAAATATAGGAAACGGGAACTTTTCAAAATTTCGATTCGTTCCAAACTGGTTATTGGCATGGATGGTCCTGAATTCCTTCTAATAGAAAACCATCTCAAAATTATCGGAAGTACTCGAATAATTTCAACCCGGAATTAAAACGAAAGCAAATTTTTGTTGAATGGTACATGTTGAATTATTGGAAACGCGAACACTCCAGCACGCTTGTATCTAAAAAAATTGTTATCGGCTTTGAGAATCCTATGTACTTTCTAATAGAAAACCATCATAAAGTGAACGGCAGTACTCGAATAGTTTCTACATACACGGAGTTAAAGCGAACGAAAATTTTTCTTGAACGGTACATATTGAAATATTGGCAATGCGAACGCCTCCAATACTCCGCTTCTCCCAAGAATGATTTTTGGCATAGATGCTCCTGGGTACCCTCTAATAGAAAAGCATCTTAAAGTTAACGGCAATACTCAAATAATTTCGTTCCGGAATTAAAACAAACCCCAAATTCAATTCAATGCGTTATAATTATTTGTTTTTGATCTCTCCAGATCTTTAATTTTCCTAAAATTGAATATCGAGAATATAATAAAACTTAATTGTGTAGCTTGGAAGCAAAACGGTGTCTTTTCCATAATTTAAAAAAAAAGTTGATTATGAGGTTATTTTCTTTTCGTACAACAAAATCAGGTTATTCAAGTTAATCTTGTCAAACCAATCGTATTCACTTTCAAAACGAGAATCAAAATAAAGCTTTGGTTCACGCAAAAAAAAAACTACTGTACTTTGCTCGCGAAGCGCTAAGTTAACTTAAAATTGTCAATTCAACGTAGTTTGTTGTAAGGTTAACCAATCCATGCTAAGTCATATTAGCATATGCTTAGTCAATTAAACAAAACCGAAAAAGTAAAATTATAATTTTCAAATTACCATTTGTTTTATTCAAATAAAAAAGCATTTGTAAAATTAACTACGGGACAGGATATTATAACGGAGGCTTAAAATTATGAATTTACTTATCAATATGATAATATGATTATTTAATTTAGTATATATATAAGCTTAAAAATTTCAGTATTTTAGGAAAACCAAAAATGTAAATATAACATTATTTTTTTAAATTAATTTGAGTTAACTATTTTGGTTAAGTTACATGAACATACGAATAAGAATGTTAAAAATATGAAAAGACTATGAAACATAAAAGTAATCGGGTGATATATATATATATATATATATATATATATATATATATATATATATATATATATATATATATATATATATATATATATATATATATATATATATATATATATATATATATATATATATATATATATATATATATATATATATATATATATATATATATATATATATATATATATATATATATATATATATATATATATATATATATATATATATATATATATATATATATATATATATATATATATATATATATATATATATATATATATATATATATATATATATATATATATATATATATATATATATATATATATATATATATATATATATATATATATATATATATATATATATATATATATATATATATATATATATATATATATATATATATATATATATATATATATATATATATATATATATATATATATATATATATATATATATATATATATATATATATATATATATATATATATATATATATATATATATATATATATATATATATATATATATATATATATATATATATATATATATATATATATATATATATATATATATATATATATATATATATATATATATATATATGTATATATATATATATATATATATATATATATATATATATATATATATATCTATATATATATATATATAATTTGAACATTGACTATACTACTGTTGATATTTTAATATAATTAATAATAAGCTAATAATAGCGTTTCATTTTAATTCTATAGCATAATCCTTTAAAATGGAAATATGTTTATGCAAAATAATAAATAGTATGATCTGGTTTTCTTATAATCACAATATTTATTGAGCTACTAATATTGATGAAACAAATCGCAATGCACTGTTAAATACCATTAGAGGCACAACAAAGAAGAACAATTTAGAAATATTTGTTTAACTTCCTGATATACAAATTTTTTCACAACAACTGGCTGCATCTTGAATTGGTAATATGAATCTGAGTATTTTTATATTCAAGATCTTTTGTTCACGTATAAATATATCTGAAATTTTCTACATTCAATTAAATGTTGGATTTCAAATAAATCATAAACTATTAATCATTAATTATTAAACGTAATTCAAACAGCAACATGATTTTTTAATTTATTTGATAAGCTAATTTCACATCTAAATTTGTCATTTTACTTGTCGTGTTTGTTAAAATGTAGTACAGATATGTAAATTAAACTAAATATTTGTAAACTTATCCTGTCAAGTTGTAAATTTAACTTTCCTTACAAATTATTTCAGGCCAATCGCATTTATGGATCGTCGACTAACTCCATATTTCATTGACTTAGAATTATATTTAGTTAAATAAACAATGCATCAGGATACTTTTACAAATATTATTGTTAAAGTTAACACACTATATGCCACATTAATATAGCTGGCAAATCTTTATGTAAATTTAGCTTAGCAAATAAGTTAAAATTATTACCTTATGCTATATTAACTTAGCAGAATAGTTACAATAACAAAAATTAAGTAACGGAATGATCGTTAGTTCCGATGTGAAATTTCATCATAGTTCGTTTAGATGTGAAACAGTGTAGTTGTAATATGTAACAAGATGCAAAATAATCAAATAAAGTGTTAAAAAGAATAATTTATTGAATTTCTAAGTGTTATTTTTCAAAATTATAATATTGCTTAAGTCAACAAATTACATACGACATGACAATTTTAAATTAAAGGAGAATTATATGATAAAAGGTAAGGATAGTTTAATTAAAATAAAACAAAAATGGCTGCATATGCATATACTGTAAACCGCGTGGTTAGCGCAATGTTTAAAATTTTACGTTTACAAAATGCCTCGCATTTTTGTAAAATATAATATTGTGGTGATAAATTGAGTTTCTATATCGTAATAAAACTTATTATATTTTACTCAGCCATTTATTCCTTTTTACAATTTCTTAATATTTAAAAACTTTTATATACGAGTAATATATATCTATATATTATATAAAATTTCTAGATATATGCTTATATTTTTATTTCTTTTTATACAATCAAAAATTTCAGATTAATATTGACTTCGAAACTGTCTATCCAAACTGTCGAAAAATGTATTCAATATGGGACACCTTTTTTACATAATAATCAAAGTATTCTTGACATAATATTCAAAGTACGAATATAAAGCAGAAAGACTATAAGACACATACTTCAATCAACCAACGCAGAGACCTAGTTAATTCTGGTAAGGCAATTTATTCATTTAATAATAATATTTCTATTATTTTTAATTTAATATACATATACCTTTCATATATATCTACGGAACAATAATCGTTCCAAATCTGTTTTTGATCGGTCTGTATTCTGACGCTATCATTAACTTATTAACTTACTCACGAGGTCCTTTAGTCTCTCATTGGCGCACACTTTTTGCTTAAGCAGATCATTCTTAATTGGCAAATATCGTTTTGTTCGGTGACTCCGATTTACTATCCATTGGTATAGGCCGCCGTAAAAGTTTTTAGAAATAGTAATAAAAATTTAAAAAATTTCATCAAAAATTGCTTTATTGCATTTCAAAATATTCGCCTTTAGGATTTATGCAATTTTGCATACACTCAAACCATTTATCGAAACACTTTTGCCAGTCCGAATATGATAGCTGCAAAACATGGTTTTTGAACGCTTCAATCGCTTCTTCAGGCGATAAAAATCGTTGTCCAAGCATCTTATCTTTGATTATTGGGAACAAGAAGAAGTCATTGGGTGCCAAATCGGGTTGTAAGGAGGATGACCCATCAATTCGGATCGTTTGAATTCTCAAATACTCGCTTGTTTGATGAGATGTGTGTGAGCTCGCATTATCGTGATGCAAAATGATTAGCGGTTTTAGGTTGTTTTCTTTCAATTTGTTGAAAACCTCGGGCAAACAAATGGTCGTATACCAAGAAGAATTGACTGGCTTTTGGTTTTCATGAGCTACAGTAGCCTCATGATCGGTTTTCGTGAGGCAACACGCTACCATTTGCTTCCCAACGCATGTGTGCGTCTGTCAACAAATGTGGAATCCAACGTGCCCATAGCTTCCGCACCTTTAAATGTTCATGTAAGTTCGAATGTATGCTGGTGTTACTCCAAAAATGTTACAATTTTTGACTGACTTAGTGATTTGCATCGGGAAGTATTACCATTTTCTAAAACCGGCAGCCTATGTATGTATATTAAGTCCCACTTTAATTTCCAAAATATTTATCTTACATACGGAATAAATGCTTTATATAAAATTCTAAATGGATTTTTAACATTCACTCGTATTGTATGTTGGTTTTTTAAATACAAATTTTTAATTTATGTAAACAACACTAATCATGTTTTAAAATGTTATTATAATATTTTTCAGATACTTACAACATGGATATATTAAATTTAATTAGTGCGCTAATTCCACCAGCAGTACGTGAAACATCCAATAAAAAGTTTATTGATGACAGTCAACGATCGTTTTTAATGAAAGTTGAAAATTTAACTCAAATGAACGTGAAAATCGACAAACTTCAAACTACTTGCGTCCAGGAGAAAACAAAAATGCAACCGCTGCTGAAGCAATTGGAAAAGAATCGGATGTATTTCCATTTATCGTATATCAGTTGATGAGCATAAATATATTTGCGGTTCGTTTTTAGAGACCATGGATATATATTTTAGATTGTATCAAATATTTAAATTAGAATACCCACAACCGTGTTACAATATTTGATATTTATCCAAATGTATTTTTTACAAAATAATTACTATTTATGTTAGGGTTGTACCGTTAGTTGCAACTTTGATTTAGAAAATATTGTTAGAGGCTGATCATTTTAATATTCTATATATTTAAATATTATTTTAAATTTCATTTTTAATGAACTGCTACATTTTTATAAAATAATATTTATACTGTTGAATTTAAAAAATTTTATTGTTAACGAAATTGAGCGTGAATTTTAAATATTAAATTTTTTTTTTTTAATAGTTGAATACATTTTTTATAGAAAATGTTATACTGTAAATTGATAAAACTATATATTAAGACCTATATTTTAGAATAAAAGAGTCAACAAGAAAATATTCTTCAATGTAGAATAAACATTAAGAATTTAATAATTTGAGAATAAATTATTTAAAATACGAAAATACATAATGAATTTTCGTTTTAATCCTGACTTACCTGTCCAATGTAATATATTATAAATATTATATAGTGTTTTTAAATTGAATTCACCTATTGTATGTTATGTTGAATCCTTTAATAAATTGGCGGAAATATTTAGCAAAATAAAGAAATATTTCGTGCAAACTAAAATTAGTTTTGTTTTAATGCTTTATTTGATTAGTATGATTTCATTTCCAATAGGATCTTATAGATTAAGATTTAATGCGAGGTTTCAATTAAATAGCAAATGTTTCTATATATATATATATATATATATATATATATATACATATATATATATATATATATATATATATATATATATATATATATATATATATATATATATATATATATATATATATATATATATATATATATATATATATATATATATATATATATATATATATATATATATATATATATTTTACTATAGTGCTAGGCATAATTGTCTTTGCTATTTGACAAATTTAACTTTTGAAAGATACGTTAATTTCACTTATTGCTGAATTATTTCTACTTCACAATATGTATAATTCAACATTTCAAAGATTCGTTAATTTAACTATAGCTGTGGTAATTTTACTTCGAAAAATAGTTCATTTTACTATTATGGTGTTTGTTAATTTCACAATACACTTTGTACATTTTAACTAACATAAGTTAATTTCACCTTAAAGATTTGCTAATTTTACAGTTCGTTTAGTATGGCGTAATCTATAAGATAACTTAGCGATTTCCTATTGACGCTTTTAATTAAGTAACACTATCTTTGCATTTATGTGAACTAGAAAAAAAGTTATGATTTTATTTTACTATATGCAACGCTATCTTAACAATATGAAAATTGTATTATTCACAAAATGACCGGTAAGTTGAGTTTGCAACATTTTTCTTCATAAATTAGCTTAGCTTTTATGTTAATAACAGCGTATTATTTTTTTGCGTGTTGCAAATCAACTTTATTCCTTCTATGAGAAATTTTCAAACCCGTTCTATTCCACTCGAGATTGGAGATTTTGTTTGCATAAATAAATGCAAACAAAATCTGCAATCTCGAGTGGAATAGAACTTTGTAGCAAAACGATTTTATTCCATTTTAGCGCGAGAAATGTGAAACGTCAATAAATTTGATCAGGAAAATTAGTTGTGGTTAAATTGCATTCGTGCATAGTCGCGTTTTGATAAGAAGTACTTGCATACAAGTAAGTGAATAATTATATTTCAAATCGAAAATTGGTAAGTAAATTTACTTTTTTGTAATTTGGAATTAATAATTAGTGAGCTTATTAATATAGCGCATTGATAAAATCGATTGCCAAGAAACGCCAACAATTAATACAACCTCAACACAGTAAAAAAACGACAGTACTTACCATCGCAGTTGTCAAATGCGAAAATGTGGAGGCAATATCAACTTGTAAATCATGAAATGCAGGTCAGAGAAAATTATTTTCGGATGATTTTTTATACGAGATTCAACTTGGGTTTCAAAACCCCAAGCATATGTGTTCCACGTGCTTAAAGTTTAAAAAGGAAATTAAGGCCGAGAAGAATATTGCTAAAAAAAATTAACTTATGGTTCAAACCGTGTACATAAACTGCGGGCAAAGTCGTTCTTCGAGTTTCTCAATGAGACTTGAGACGATTTGCTATAACAGTCTCGTTTGATTGTCAGAAAAATATGGTTCTGAACAAAGTACCAGACCATGCCGCATATTATAGAAGACTGCTATATTTTTATCTGTTTGGAATAGTTGTTGGAAATGGTCACTCCAAATTAACAACGAAAAATGTTTTTATCTATCATTGGACGGAAAATGTTCATCGAAAAGGATCAATCGAAATAGTTTCGGCAGTTTTCCATAGGTTATCTACTTTAAATTTTGATTCAGTACTGTTTGTTTGGTATTTGTTGGTTGTGGGGGCTGAACAAGAATTCAACCATGGTTGGAATGGTTTCCTTTTGGCTTAATACAATAGCACAGTCAACTATAAAATGTGTTGAATTACTATTTCCTGTAGCAGGGCATTCCTACATACCACCCGATCGCGTTTTCGTGCAGATTGAAAAGAAGGTTAGAACAATGGATACTATCGTAAACGTTTAGGAATATCTGGATATCTATACGACATTTAAAATAACAATATGACTGGGAAATGAATGTCCAGTGTACGAATTTAGAAAAGAAGCTCGAGATTATTTGAAGCCTCCAGGCAAATGGCACTTCAAATTTCAAAAATCAAAACGTATTGTTGTAATTAAAAAGTCAAATAAACAGGTTTCAGTTCATGGCGAAGCATTTTATAAGTCAGAGGTTCAATGACCCCAACTGTTGTTCCATCGGGTGTATCGGTAAAACCGGAGAAATTGGCCGATGTAGAAAAGCTTTTAAGCAAACACTTTGGCGCTGAGTGGCAAATTACCGGATACAGCACTTTTCGATATAACAAATGATTCAATCTGTTGAAATTTATCAAGTTTGAAATTTATTAATGTGTAGAACTCAATTTATTTTATTAGTTATTATTATTATTTTTTTGTACCACAGGCTTATTTATTTTGTATTATAATATTCGAATTTTTGTTTACCTGTTGCATATTTCATTTTAATTTTTACTTGCAAACTGAGCTTATTCCCATCGTAATAATTGCAAATCAGGTTTATTCCAAGCATTGGCAGCAAAAACAGCTTATTCCAAATTTCAATTAAAAATTACTTAAAAATGTGCTATTTAATCAAGAATCTTTGGATTAATTTATTGAAATTATATCATTTCACTTAATCATAAACCAGCATAAAAGATAAATGGCAAATAATTAACAATTAAGTAGTTTTTTTCATTTATGTAAAATTCATAAACGTGGAAAAAACATCGGTTTGCTTCCAAGCTGCACAATTAGAAGTTTCCAAAATTAATATATAATTAATATTTTCTTATTTAATATTCGTCGAACACGTTGGCAAATTTTGTTTTCAATTAATTTAATAAATATTTCTTGGGCTGAAAATAAAATTCCGTCTATCATGACATTTTTATAGTATCACGACAGTTTTATTTTTACGCTGACAGTAAAAGTATGGCGGATTTTTCTTCGAGTCAGATAATTATTTTTGGGTTGACTATAGTAAACAACTGTTTATGGAAAATTTTTTGGGCTGATACTAACTTATCGATATAGTTCGTATATTTTGGTGTTGCCATAGAATTTTTCTGTGTTGCATGATGGCCCAACTTAACATACAGCTTATGATATCCTATATAAAGCATATCGGGAATGTAATACAACCTCATTTCCTCTTCACTGGCCGGTACTATAACAGATCGATATAATGTCAGACGTGAAGAATTAAGCCTTGAGGCAACACTTGCTGGAACTAAACGATCTAAAACCAATTTTATGTCGAAAATTATAGTTTTAAGATAAAAACATTTTCTTTCATTTGAATGCGCTGCAAGATCCCTTAATTCATCTCGGATACCATTGTATATTTTATTTTCTTGTTGTTTGCGACTGAAACAATAAAAACAATAGAAATCAATCCCATAACGGTATTTCAATATTTTTATGATACAACAATATTCAATTTTATACACCGAGAAAAGGACACAACACTTTATGTCAATATACATACGTCACACACTATTCAATATATGAAAGGGTTATTGTTATTATGTCATATTTTCCTTTTTTATTTTTCAGAAGCGACCAAAATATTTATGATATACAACATAACATTTTTCTTGAATGCTCTTCGTCTTGTATTTATGAATGTCGCCTTGCGATGAATTTTCTATCAATAAAATTTACTGTTTCAAAAGGTTTCCGAAAGGGTTACGTCTTATCCTTTTACTGTTTTTATCTTTTACAATATAAATATTATAAAATATAACTTCGTGATAATTGTTCCAAATATTTTAAATTTATGGCCTTATGCGTGTATAGAAAATGATTTATGAACCAGCCCCTCGGGTTTGGATATGGTTAAATTTACACAACACTTCCTACTTACAAAAACAGATTTCTCTTTTTCGAAGAATATTTACAAACGTCCTAATTTTTAAAGATGACTCCGTTAAGTACGACCTAATAAAATCGTAATCGAATTTCAGCACGAGAGTAAAAGAGACAGAAAGAAAAAATTAATAATTGTCATATGTTTATATATTATTTCGTTCCGCCTATATATGAACAGCCATATTGATTTTTAAATGGAATTTACTTTTAAGTTGGTAGATTAGGTGAGAAAGGTAAAATTTTTTGCTAAACCCTAGCATTATAATTAATTAATCCGAATTAAAATAAACATTTGCTTAGTAAAAAAAAAATTATAAATATAATTAGCCCAACAAAAAATTTTAATTCCTTGTGCAAATATATTTTTATATTTTTAAATAAACAAAATTTAAGAAAATATGTACGAACAAATGAAGGCAAATAAATTTAATTTCGTTAATATTCTGCTTGCTCAGGATGATGATGTAGGGATGTATGTATAACGAGTTTGTGTATCACTGTGCAATGTTTGTTTGGGGTTTCTCGTTCATCGTCGCTCTTTGGGCTTGTTGTATGTATAGTAATAGATTTCGAAATTATTTTACGTTGGTGCTGTTTAATTTTGGTCAACACAACAAGGATAAATGTGTTCACGGTTTTCATACACCGGGTTGTTATTCAATACTTAATATGCTTGTATAAATAGGTGAACCATGTTTGTATTTGCATAATGATAGTAAAAAATATGGGCAAATTTGTAATTTCACTTTAATTTAAAAATGTAATAGAACTAAACGTTACATGTTTTATTAGAAAAAAATGTAAAATTAGTATTTACTTTGGGTATAATTGACTTTCTCATAATTTCGGAAGTAGGAGCTAGTCTGCCGGGCAGTCAAACTTGCAAATGTAGTTGTTAGTCACACTTAATGTATCAGACGATTTTAAAAATTTAGTGGTAACAAAATATGATATACCAGTTTATTCCATCTTATCCTATGACAGTGGTCTCTACAGGTATTGATTATTTTGGACCGAAACTATTTATATTGTTATCCGGCGAAAGAATTTTTTGATTGTTGCTAATATATGACCGATTGTACTGGCAATATGTTGTAGACCGTTACTAGAATACTATAATTTTTTTTTTAAATCTCGAAAAAATAAATTAAAATTTCAAATAAGGAAATAATTCGTTTTAAAATTGACTTGTTAGTAGTTATAAAAGATTAATCAATATTGGTATAGTGAATACGTATTCACATTCATTAATATTAAGAGTAATAAAATAGGAGCCTTACATGTTTAATTTGAATTAAAGATAAAACATTTATTTTAGTACCTAGGTTCATGGCAATTTTGTTTAAAAATGATTTCGCATAAATGACCGCTTCTGGATTTTTTTAAAAATTCGATTTTGGAACACCAATTTTTGGCCACTTTTCACATAAATTTACATATTTAATCAATTACACGAATAATGTTGGTTTTAAAGTTATTGGGTGTTTGTGGTCTATCGGGTAAACCAATGATTCAACATAACCCCAAAGAAAAACGTCCAATTGAGTTGCCGCATAAAATCAGCATTCACGTGTCTATCGCGTTCTCTATATTGATGCTACAGAATAAACCACACCAAACTGTTAATTTTTTTGGATGTTTGCTTTTTCACTCCAAATGCGACATTTAGCAAGAAATGAACTACGTCGCTTCTATAAAGTTGCTCTAAATCCCAATCTGCAAAATTTCTACGCAACAAATGGTCATTTGGTTCTAGTTCTTAGGACAAACTGATTTTTGTACGTCTTGAGATGCAAATTTTTATGGAAAACATTCCATATACTGCCATAAAAAAATCAAACATTCATGAGAACGACCTCTAATTGATTATTCTCGATTTTCATGAACACTTTGCAGTACGTTTACGTTTTTGATGGGTTTGATTTTTAACATCACAACCATTACCATTTGTTTCCAGTTTTTTAATTACATTACGAATAATAAGCTTTGTAGGCCTATTATGTTGAACATAAATTTCTCGTAATGTGCTAAATGGAGCCCGAACAAATTCATAATTGTTCTAATACGTTTTACCAATTTCTAAATGACCTCTATAAAATATATAATTCTAATTTGATCACCCGTTATAAGATAACATAATGCTATTTTAAGTTGTATCTTAGTATATAATGCTTTGATTAATTATCGGTAGATCGTCGATAATGTGTTATGTCGGTATATAATTTTTACGTTGTAGTGGGTGGGCCAAATAATTTTTTTTTTTAAATGCAATAAAACAAAAAGTTTTCAATATTTTTTCACATTTATTTTTTAATTGTAAAGAACAATCCTTCCGATTGATTATGGAATACTATTTCATTCATATGACTGTCTCGGCTGGCCTTGACGTACCCCATACCGTCGGTCCAATGTTTGAGAACATTTTCGATGGTATGCGGCATTATGTCTTCAATGGCAATGCGAATATTGTTCTTGAGAGCATCAATCGTTGCTGGTTTATCGGCGTAACACTTATCTTTGACGGCACCCCAAATATAATAGTCCAACTGCGTCAAATCACAGCTAGAGGCGGCCAAATCACATCAGCATTTCGGCTGATAATTCGACCTTCGAAAACGTGTGCTGTGTGGCACGGAGCGCCGTCTTGTTGAAACCAAATGTTTCCTATGTCCTCCTCTTCAAGTGTCGGGAACAAAAAATTGTTTATCATGGCGCGGTAGCGCTCATCATTGACAGTTTCGGCGACTCCTTGCTCATTTTCAAAGAAAAATGGCCCAATGACGCTATCGGGCCAAAATCCGCACCAAACAGTCGTTCGTTGAGGATGCATCGGCTTCTCTACGATCACGTGCGGGTTCTCCGTAACCCAAATGCAAAAATTCTGCTTGTTTACATAGCCGCCAAGATGGAAATGCGTCTCATCCGAAAAGATGATTTTTTTTGGCAAAATTTTCGAATTAATGTTTCAATATTTCCCAGCGTTGTTCAAGCGAATACACCACCATTTTCGTTCAGCGGAAGGATAAAACTAACTTTCTGTCAAATCAGAAGTGACATAACCCTTACCATACTCAAAAAACCGCTAGTTCAAAAAAATAATATTTGGCCCACCCTGTATATTTGTCATATAAAACTTTCCCATATACTGTAGATACATTCCTATCATCTTTAGTTGATGTAAATAGTATTTCATTTTGACGCAAAAAACTTTAAGTTGGCAATATTATTTCCAGGAACGGACGATTTGACAGGTGACACTTGATTTTTGGTTAGTTTGGTTTGTCATTTTCTATTGAATAAACTCACGCCAGTGCAACGTTTGCAAATTGTTCAAATTTACTTTGAAAATAATGGTTCAGTTAGTGAAACTCATCGTGTGCTCTATCCATTTTATGATCTTCGGTGATGAAGCTTATCTGGTTCAATGGCCATGTCAACATTGCAACAGAAACACATGAACTTGCAGTAAACAACGGAACTACAGTCAACGGAAGCTGGTATAGAGGCATGATCATTGATTTTTTTGTTCCTCAATTGGATTGGATTGACATCAGAAACATGTGATTCCAAGAAGACGGGGCCACATGTCATACAGCCATACAAAAATTTCTCATTTTAACTAATACCTTCCATGAGATTTACGAGTATAGATTGAACGGCTTGCAGTCGGTGCTGATATTAATGTTAAAAGCGATTAATGCTACCGTGACGTATATCGTTAGATTTGTTGGAGTATCATCTATCACCCGTCCAACATGTACAAATATTAATTAATGTAAATAAAATTAATGTGATGGAATGGTCAGCTCAATCTTCCGATCTAAACCCAATAGAAAACCTGAGGGGATGAGTTAGAACGTGGTTTAAGTAAATTGCCGGGGCCAAAAAATAAAAATGATACTTGGGAAAACGTTAGAAACGCTTGGTGGTGAGAGTTAATAGGTGTCAATCACTGATAGATTCTATGGGGCGGCGATGTAATGCGATGCTTAAAATTAACGGGTACAGCACCAAATATTAAATCTTTATGTAAAAATTAATTATTTCTGAGGAATAATTGTTTTTAAACAAGATTGCTTAAATTTTCCTATTTTTTCGACTGATGGAGTAAATGAATTAAAATTGAACACAATGAAGTGATATTGTAATAAATGTTTAGTTTTTTAGAAGAGACTGACAATTAAAAAAACCATCGTTTCAATTTTTGATATTGATGATTTTGTAAAAAAAAATGTATTATTTGAACATTTCATAAAGTTTCCTATTATATCACACACCAGCGTATGCCACTAAGGCCTTCTAGTGAAAAAATAATGGATTTATTTTTCCCCAACCCAATATTTGTTCCAATAAATGAAAACAGTATATATGGAAAACGTAGAAGTCACATAGAAGCGGCCACTTCAAGTGAACCAATTTCACGGCCAAAAATCACGGGGATTTTTAATTTATGGGAAAGCTTAAGTCCGCAATGTCAAACCGATCAATCAATCCGCACAACAAACTCACAGAAAGCTTTTTCAAGAGCAAATTTTCGATCATCGCCGATAAAACGAATGGTACATCTGCAGAAAACGAATGTTAAAAATTCGTTCTCGGTCGCAGTCTTGTTAATCACAATTAAAATTGAGGCTGAACGATATACTGATTAATCGCACTTTTGGATTAAGATGCACGCGATCAATGTGCGAGGGTGTGAGATTTTTTAGGGATAATTCGTCTGGTGTTGTTTTTAATATCTTGCTCCTCCGAATTTTGGAATCAATCGCAATACTATTTAGTCATAAGCGTTTTGTATGATGCATAGGGTGTAAAGGCATCAAAGATTTCATCAAGATATGACAGTTATTTGTGAATTGCGTCATAACTGTTAAATCAAGAACTAAATTATATTCATCAACATAATTTCCTTCTAGAGTGATACAATCAGTCCAACGACACTCTAACATTTCGATGCCTTGTTTGTAGGCTTCAGTTTCGGTAATCAATTCTTTATTGGAGCCAAATCTCTTTCCCTGGAGATTTCTTTGAGGTCTGCAAACAAGTAATAATCGCTAAGGCGAAATCTGGCGAGTAGCGTGGATGCGGGAGAAGTTCAATGTACAATTCGTGTAGTTTTGCCATTATTGAGATTGACTTGTGACTTGTTGAGGTCATTTTTCAACGATTTCTTCCTTCAAACGCACCAATAACCCGATATAATATTCGCTATTGACTTTTTCAAGGTAGTCAACGAATATTATACCATGTGCATCCAAAAATACAGACGTCATAACCTTTCCAGTCGACTGTTGTGGTTTTGGTCGCTTTCAGCTGATTGCTGATTTGACTCTGGTATATATAGTGGTGGATTCATATTTTCATAAATCCTTCCTATTGCGCTCAAATAACTTCAAACCGCGCACGGAATCATCGACGCGTTGTCGTTCTTGATCTTGTGATTGTGAGCAAACGTGGAACCCATTTCGAACACAGCTTTCTCATGGAGAAATGTTCGTACAAAATATGACCAACTCGTTCCATTGATATCTTTACAATGTCAGCTACCTCACATAACTTCACTTTACGGTCATTAAAAACATTTTCGTGGATTCCAGTTTAAATTCAGGATACCAGTCAACGTTGGTTGATGTTCCTAGTGCAGAGTCAGGATAACACTTATCAAGCCACTGCTTTGCTTGAACGATATTCGCGAGTTACGTACATATTCTCGATAAGGCATAATAACGGGTGATTTTTTAAGAGCTTGAGAACTTTTTTTTAAAAAAAAACGCATAAAATTTGCAAAATCTCATCGGTTCTTTATTTGAAACGTTAGATTGGTCCATGACATTTACTTTTTGAAGATAATTTCATTTAAATGTTGACCGCGGCTGCGTCTTAGGTGGTCCATTCGGAAAGTCCAATTTTGGGCAACTTTTTCGAGCATTTCGGCCGGAATAGCCCGAATTTCTTCGGAAATGTTGTCTTCCAAAACTGGAATAGTTGCTGGCTTATTTCTGTAGACTTTAGACTTGACGTAGCCCCACAAAAAATAGTCTAAAGGCGTCAAATCGCATGATCTTGGTGCCCAACTTACCGGGCCATTTCTTGAGATGAATTGTTCTCCGAAGTTTTCCCTCAAAATGGCCATAGAATCGCGAGCTGTGTGGCATGTAGCGCCATCTTGTTGAAACCACATGTCAACTAAGTTCAGTTCTTCCATTTTTGGCAACAAAAAGTTTGTTAGCATCGAACGATAGCGATCGCCATTCACCGTAACGTTGCGTCCAACAGCATCTTTGAAAAAATACGGTCCAATGATTCCACCAGCGTACAAACCACACCAAACAGTGCATTTTTCGGGATGCATGGGCAGTTCTTGAACGGCTTCTGGTTGCTCTTCACTCCAAATGCGGCAATTTTGCTTATTTACGTAGCCATTCAACCAGAAATGAGCCTCATCGCTGAACAAAATTTGTCGATAAAAAAGCGGATTTTCTGCCAACTTTTCTAGGGCCCATTCACTGAAAATTCGACGTTGTGGCAGATCGTTCGGCTTCAGTTCTTGCAGGAGCTGTATTTTATACGGTTTTACACCAAGATCTTTGCGTAAAATCTTCCATGTCGTCGAATAACACAAACCCAATTGCTGCGAACGGCGACGAATCGACATTTCACGGTCTTCAGCAACACTCTCAGAAACAGACGCAATATTCTCTTCTGTACGCACTGTACGCATTCGTGTGGTTGGTTTAATGTCCAATAAAGTAAACTGAGTGCGAAACTTGGTCACAATCGCATTAATTGTTTGCTCACTTGGTCGATTATGTAGACCATAAATCGGACGTAAATCGCGAAACACTTTTCGAACCGAACACTGATTTTTGTAATATAATTCAATTATTTGCAAGCGTTGCTCGTTAGTAAGTCTATTCATTATGAAATGTCAAAGCATACTGAGCATCTTTCTCTTTGACACCTTGTCTGAAATCCCGCGTGATCTGTCAAATACTAATGCATGAAAATCCTAACCACAAAAAAATCACCCTTTATATACACTCGTTCATATTTTTAAAATCATTTACAATATTGCTGATTGGGCAATAAATAAGTCTCTTTATACCTTTATTTCATGTTTAATTGTATACGTACGTGTGTACGTGTGTAAATATTACAAATATGATAATTTATTATAATGAGCGATTAACTAATAGATGCTCATAATAAAATAGTCAGGATAATTTTAGGATAAACTTCACGTCACACGAGTGAAGTTTGTCCTAAATTTGACCTAAATTTTGTTTTTTGAATTTTAGGACAAAGTTAGGACAAACTTCATGGGAATTGCTGAGGCTTACATTTATCTGAGAGATTCATTTGTTTTTCATGAACGTTTCCATTGGAGTTAAATTGCCTAAGATACCCTTCCCTCGAACCGAGGAACTTGTTTTTTTATTATGTTTACCATTTTGTTGAACATTATAGTAGATACATTAACATTCTGATAGCTCTTGGTTTGTTTTAAAAACTTAACTGTACATAAAGTTCTACTTTCTAGCGCAGGACTCTCTACTTGTTTTTGTAATCGTACTGAAACTGCTAATGCATATACGAGTATGCAAAAAAGCATAATTTTTTTAGAGTCACTACATTTTCCTTCTTATAACATTATGTTTATTAATTAAATACAGAGTGGTTGTTTTACTGCCTTTTATCATGAACTGTATATTGGCCGGCATTACTGTCACGGGCACGCGGTAAGTTGCTGCATCCCCGTTCCACCATTTAACCATCCCAAGGATGAATAAACAATACTGTGGGTATTTAAATGATGGGGTAAGACAACATATCGGTAGCATAGGAGATTTTAAACCTGCAAATGAATTTCAAAAAATTTTAATTTCGCACTTTAACCGTATAACATATACATAAATGCGCTTTATTATCATATAAAATCTTGGGTTCAAATTTTTAAATGTGAGGAGAGAATGAACTCCATCTTGAAATTGTACAATTAACAAAGAAATCATAGAATTTTGATGATCTTGTAGTGAGATAATACGGCACAACACTGGTTATTATTGGTTTGTGAAGAATTTTACATCAACGTCAAATTTAATTATTACTAAAAGATTCAATTTCTTTAGAGTGTTAGAGATATATATCTACCAGTTTGGATAAAATCACTCATTTATTTGTTGGCAAGTTAAAATTAAAATATTGAAATCGAAACCTCTATGTAAAGTTACAAAACGAAAAATTCAAATGGTACACATGAGTTATCCTGCTGCGAATTACTGGTTTCAAACACTAATCGCATTTAACAATGCAAAATTGATGGGGCAGCCCACATACGACGAGAATTTGTGTACTGAATAATTTCGTATATGATAATTTTAATTTAACGTGCATTCTTTCACCTGTCTAGTAAAGATTTTCTTTATTATTTTAACAACCTTATGAATTGTCACAACACATCGTCGTTTATAATTTATGAACCACGAAAAAAAAAATACGTAAAAATAACATCGAAATATTTATTCAAACTGTTATCATATCGTAAATTGTGTACAATAACTTTGTTATATGTGGTGTACGCATCATAATCACCAGTCATGTGTCTATATCCATCCATATATATTATAGGATTAAGTTTATTTAAAATGATATAAAAATTAATTGATTTATAAACAAAACGACAGGATTTGTTATTTATTTATTTAAATGTACATAAATTATTTTTATAATTGAATCCCCTGCTTGTTTTCAATCTACACCTTACAGATTTTCATTTTGTTATTGTACGAAATAATAAGACAACAGAGGTAACAATATATTATAGAAAAATTAAAAATAAACATAACAACAAACTCAGAACGGTAATTGCGTGACATTTTACAAAAATAACGAAAATTTTATTTTCTTGATTTGTTTAATAAATTTTCTATTTTAATTTGTTTTTCTACAATACAATAAATAAAATGAAGAAAACGATTGTACGGTAGCATCACAAAAAATTATGTGACAAATTATAAAAAGCACGCATGACACGTGACAATTTATTTATATACAAATATAAATATTAAAAATAACTTATTGACATTAATTATTTAATATATAATTTATTTGTCATATTGTTTATTTAACTTAATCGAGCTTCCGTTTAGTGGAGGTGCTTCTTTGTCAGGAATATAGTGTTAAATTTTAAAAGTATTTAATTAAATTCTTTGATTGCGACAAAATAATATACGCTCGACGTACATAGTTTTATTAAGGAAATTTAAAAGTGTTATTCTGGGAGGTTTTAGTTATCGCACATTATACGTATACAACAAAAAGTTATGGCCCCTTTACGCAATGAATAAAAAATAATATTTTCATTAAAAGTGGAATTTCCTTGCACCCACGACGACTATACAATATATACTTATAGTTTATAATATTATATACTATATGTACATACGTTATTATTATTATTAAGATAATAAACAATTTCATAACTCACATAAATATGTCATAAATTTACATAATGTTAACACTATATGATTTAATTACCAATTATTTCACTTTGCATAAAAGGTAGGAAAATATTTTTTGTCGTATGCGTATATAAAACGAAATGAAAATGAAATTTAATCTCGGTTAATCTGTTATTTCTTATATACCAAGAATGTTTAAAGCAACTTTTATAACTTATACAATAATGACAAGGTTTTATAAAAATCATGTTGTTTCATCACTAAATCACAATTAACCCCTCACATCTACACTTACGAGTATAGCAAGCATATAATATAAATAAATTATAGTAATTATTATCAATTTCAATTAATGCTATATTATTTCATAATAAGGCATGTCAAGTAAAGGCATACAAAAAATATATAAATTAAATGCTATACTTGTAAATAACAAACTCAAGCATACCAAAATAATTAATGCTAATGGAAATTGATTAAAATTCCTTTCTCTTGCGTTGTTTAAGTGAACGAACGAACGAACGAGCGAACGAAACAAATTTAAATATTTTTGTCATTTCCCTGTCTAAAAATATGTGAAAAAATATAAAATTCTTGTTGGCTGATTGTTTAAAAAAATATATAACGAATAAAGGTAATTCAACCTGTTATACCGACAATACGGGTTTAGTGAAATTCCAAAAATTTCATTTTTTTTTTTCGTCAATCAGCGGCAAGAAAAGTATGAATCTCTTAATTATCTCAATTTTAATTTAGATGCAAATATTAGTTTCCAAACTAAATTTTAACATAAATTGCGCAGGCACACAATAGAACGTATATCTATCGAATTGGTTTAACGGTGTACACTTTTAATCAACTTTCTCAAAATAATATTCTTAACTTTTTTTTAATTTATTCATCTCGTAATTTTGCTTTCTTAATTAGTTTCTTGTGAATAGGAAGGGCCAGCTGCACTGGTGTCCTTAATCCATTAAATCAATTGGTGTCGTTCTCTGCAATCGCCTTACTGCATGTAAAGTGTCCAACATACCTAATTACTGCAAGTTTTTTAATTCTTTCTGAACAGCCTGGATATTTAGATCCCTATGAAGGTCATCATCCCTTATGTACCACGGAGCGTTAACGTTTCTTGCCACGTAGCACTTTGTTCTGAAAAGTTTGAATTATTTTTGTGTTGGTTTTCTTTGTATAGACCCAAAGCTGAATTCCGTAGGCTCATAGAGGCTTTAGTACCTGTTGATATAATAGCAACTTATTTTCGGTTGATAATTCCGAATTGTTCGCAATCAGCCAATATATTTTTCGATATTTGATATTAAGTTTAAGTTTTTTCTTTTTAACATGCTCTTTCCATCTGAGCCTGGTATCTAAGGTCATCTCTAGGTATTTAGCCTTATTTGTATATGGAATGTGCTGACCGTTAATGATTACAGGTTCGTAGCTGACTTTTAGTTAGTAAAATTCCCCATTCGTGGATTACGAATCATTGAGCTCAATACGCCACATTTTTGTCCATTTTATGATTTTATCACATGCTTCGTGAAGTTTCGTTGTCGATTCCTCCGTAGTTTCTCAGCTGGAAAGAGAACACTATACCGGGTGTTTCCGTCCATAATCAAAATTTAATCATACCGCGGGGAAATACATTAGTGCAAAAAATAGTCCCCCATCCCCCGCTTTGTAGGTGGGGCGGGGGTAACTTTTAAACTAAGATAGGAAGCCATATTTTTTATTGCAGATACGGATTCTACGACTAAAAGTACGTATGATTTGAATGAAATATTTTGTTCGGTTCATGATAGATGGCGTTGTAATCGACAAAATTCAATTTTTTCAATTTCCCCTTCTTAGAACACACGCATTCGATTCTGCAATACGTTTGAAATAAAAACCAAGTTTTCATAGGAAATACTCGAAATTCGTCATCAAAACAATTTATTAATGTAAATGGCAGGTGAATAAAATAATTTTAGCTTAAAATAAGTGTTCAAAATGATGGCCTGCGACTTCAACGCACTTATTAATACGCATTTCAAATGATTGTACACAGTTGAGAAGTGTGTCTGGTTGAATTTCAGCACACGCATTTCTGATTCGCTCAATCATGTTCTCACGTGTTGTTGGTTCTTGTTTGTAAACTTTGTCTTTGAGATAGCCCCACAAAAAGAAATCTGGCGAAGTAAGATCTGGTGATCTGACAGGCCAATTTACCGGACCAGCTTTACCAATCCAGCGACCATTGAAATTACGATCAAGTATTTCACGTGACACCACCGAATAGTGTGCGGGAATAAATTGTTCCATCAGTAATAAATTGTTTGATAGTATGGCCAAATGAAGCACGTGAACGAACCCTATCCGGAAAACGTTGAGCGTAAATAGCAACAGCATTTTCAAGATTTCTGCCAGCTTCTCCATAAACCAGAACCATTTCAATTTTCTCTGGCACAGTTAAACGCTCCATTCTAAAGTATTTTATCGTTTATTTTGCAATTACGAAAAACATGAAGATAAGAAATATCACAAACGATAAATGTGATTTACCAAGCTGAATAAATTGTTTTGACGACGAATTTCGAGTATTTCCAATGAAAACGTGATGTTTTTTATTTCAAACGTATTGCAGAATCGAATGCGTGTGTTCTAAGAAGGAGAAATTGAAAAAATTGAATTTCGTCGATTATAACGCCATCTATCATGAACCGAACAAAATATTTCATTCAAATCATACGTACTTTTAGTCGTAGAATCCGTATCTGCAATAAAAAATATGGCTTCCTATCTTAGT
This sequence comes from Nephrotoma guestfalica, assembly GCA_963691935.1. Lineage (NCBI taxonomy): Eukaryota > Metazoa > Arthropoda > Insecta > Diptera > Tipulidae > Nephrotoma > Nephrotoma guestfalica. Next base: position 220,093,351 of record OY829913.1, on the reverse strand, counting down.
TTAAAAGTTACCCCCGCCCCACCTACAAAGCGGGGGGTGGGGGACTATTTTTTTGCACTAATGTATTTCCCCGCGGTATGATTAAATTTTGATTATGGAAATTTTTTCCGTAGAGTGGCTATTTTTCGAGATATTTGATCGTCTCAGTTTAAAAGAAACACCCGGTATACTCATAATTAGGTATTTTTTGTTAATCGTAATAATTTTTTTAACACTCTCTCTCCTTTGAATATTGAAAATAAAAATACGTGGATTATTTACTACATCAGGTTATGGGCCCAGTTAAACGACATAAATAATATAAATTGTTATTTATTTGCAATTGAAGAGCAGATGACAACATTCAGTTTAAATAAGTAATAATAAATTTGTGAGGTTATATTTTTTTGTGCTACCTCATTTTTTTACAATAAACGAGGCAATTAAATTGCCAATAATCGATAAACTAAAAGGTCGTAAAAATTACAGCACATGGCAGTTTGGTATGACAGCATATCTAGAGCATGGAGAACTTTGGGCATGTGTAATTGGAGAAGCTGAAGACAAAAAGAAAAACTCTAAGGCGAAAAAAGTCATTATTTTGATGGTGGACTCTATAAATTTTGTGCATATCCTAGATGCAAGAACTGCCAAGGAAGTTTGGAACAAGCTCAATACAACATTTAAAGATTCCGGTTTGACCAGAAAACTTAGTCTTTTGAGACAGCTAATTACAACCAAACTGGAAAATTGCGATACAGTCGAAGATTATGTTAACACAATCATGGTCACAGCTCATAAGCAATGTAATATTGGTTTTACTGTAATCGATTAACGGATTGGAACATTTTTACTGGCGGGATTAGTGGAGGAATATAGGCCAATATCATGGGACTGGAGAGTTCGGGCATTCCAATAACCGGTGATTTAAATAAAACAAAAATATTACAAGATGTGAACGGACGGCTCTTTACGGTAAAAGTTTTAACAGAAATAAGAAAAATTTCAACAAGTCAAAATTCATGGGTCCGAGATGTTATGACTGTAATCAAATTGGACATACAACAAACACATTTGATATGCACGGGACTTAATACTGGTTGTGCCATTAGCAAAAATGAATGGTATATTGACTCTGGAGCTTCTTCACATATGACTGTGCATAGTGACTGGTTGCAAAATGTTAATAAACCACCGAATACTGAAATAATTGTAGCACACAATGCACGTATACCCATAGCTGTAGTCGTTGATTTACATTTTAATGTATGCACGAATAAAAATATTGCTGACTTGTAGTTAAAGACGTTTTACATATTCCAGGATTATCTACTAATTTGTTATCAGTGAAGAGACAAGGGAATACAGTGACATTTGATAAAAATGGAATGGCAACTTTTATAATGAACATAGAAATCTAATTACAACTGCAAGTTTGGTTGACAACATGTATGAACTAAATTGTTTGGCAAAAAATCAAAGTTTGATGGCAAATGTGAAAGATGATAATATTTTATTTTAAGCAATGAAAAAGAAATTGTTGGAAAAGAAATCAGACTGGAAATAAAATCCCGGCTTTACGCACCGATAATGGAACCGAGTACTGCAACAATACGCTACAAAATGTGCTGCGCACATCTGGTATTCAACATCAAACTACAGTGTCATTTACACCCGAACAGAATGGAGTAGCAGAAAGGATGAACCGCACTATAGTAGAAAAAGCTCGCTGTATGCTTTTTGATGCGGACATACCAAAGATTTTTTTGGGCCGAAGCTGCAGTTTATATAATTAATAGATCACCAACAAAAGGATTGAATGAACAAACACCTGAAGAAGTATAGACATTAAAACGTCCTGACTTATCAGTTTTTCGCATTTTTGGATGAAAGGCATTACACAAATTACAAAACCGAAGCGTAAAAAATGGGATTCAAAATCCGAAGAATGTATCTTCGTTGGATATTCTTTAGACACATAAGGATATCGATTATATCAACCAAAAACAAAAAAAATGATAATAAGTCGAAACGTCATTTTTATTGAAAACATAAATGATGAAATAACAAGTACAAAGGTTTCAACTAATGGATAAAAAGAATTGAACGACATTTGTTGATGACAGTTCAGAGATAGATAAAAATGCGATCGAAGTGGAGAATAAGTATAGGGATAAAAACAGTTCTATAGAAAATTTATCAGAGAGTACTGATAGTAGCGAAAATTTTTTGGGTTTCGAAGATGATCCTGAGACAGTACAATCTACTATAAAGTCGGAAGACAGCAGCCAAAGACGTTCTAAAAGACACCGTAAAACCAAGAATATGGATGATTAGTATCGATTATAATACCAAAACTGTCAAATTGTCAGATCCTTTGACCGTAGAAGAAGCTTTAAACTGATCGGATTCAGAACTTTGGAAAGAAGCGATGCAAGACGATTATGATACTTTCATTGAAAACGAAAGGTCTTTTGAAAAATTACTATCTTAAAAAGGGCCATTGACTGTAAATGGGTGTTCAAAGCGAAGATGGATGCTGATGGCAATATTCATCGTAAGGTGGTAATTAAAGGTTGTGCTCAGAGAAAAGATATTGATTACGATGAAACTTATGCTCTAGTTGCTCGGTGTACTTCAATAAAGAATTTAATTGCTTTGGCTGTTAAACTTGATCTGGATATTGATCATATGAACGTATGGAGAATTACAAGAAGAGATTGCATGCTTCACCCATCTGGTTTTGTTTTTGGAAATAAAGTGTGTCGGTTAAGAAAGGCTACATAAAAAGATGAAGCTACATGAAGTTTTAAATCAAACAGGATACACACGGACAAAAGTTTACCCATGTATTTATTATAAGATAAATAATGAAAGAACGATTATAGTAGCAGTCTACGTTGATGATTTTCTAATTTTTTCTAACTGTATTCAATTTTAGGAAAATTTAAAATCAGAGCACATCTCTAGGGATCGAAACACAAAATTTGGGTTGATGAAGAGTGATATAAAACAGATGTTTTAGAGAAATTTCATATGCCAGAGTGCAACCTATTGACCCTTTCTGACCCGAATCAAAAGTTATCGAAGGGTCGCCGAAAAATGAAGTGGAATTTAAAGAAATGGGAAACGTTCCATATGAAAGAGCGGTGGATAGTATACTATACGCAGTTCAAGGAACTAGACCCGACATAATGGTAAGCAGATTTGATAACAATCCAGGAAAAGCTTATTGGAACGCAGTGAAACGAATTTTTCGATATCTAAAAGGCACAGCATCCACTAAACTTGAATTCTGCAAGGAAGGTAATCCCGAATTACTAGCTTATTGTGATTCTGACTGGGCTAGTGACTGGAAATATTTTTATGATGCAACGTGGCCCAATATCATGGAATAGTCGAAAACAGCAAACAGTCACTTTGTCTACTACCGAGGCGGAGTATATGGCTTGGTCTGCGACAACGCAAGAAGCCATGTGGTTGAATAATATTGAAAATGAGTTCCAACTTAATTTTTCAATAACACAGCAAAGATAATATGTGACAATAGAAGTGCTATTGTTCTAAGCTCCAATAATGTTTACCATGCACGCACATATTGATATAAGACATCATTACGTTCGTAAAAAAGTTGATGCTCATCAAATTGAAACAGTTTCCATCGGAACAAATGACATAATTGCCGATGTATTGACTAAAAGTATTTTCAGTAATAAACATATCAAATGTTTTAAGAGGTTGGAACTTATAATCAAATAAGATGTTTATTATTTGTATTTATGTGTTCCAGAAGGGGTGTTGAAAAGAAAACACTATATACTCATAATTAGGTATTTTTTGTTAACCGTAATAATTTTTGTAACGCTCTCTCTTCTTTGTATATATACATACATTATAAACGTCTATGTCACTGACTGACTCACTCGAGAACGCACAGGATAACCAAAAAAATTCGCCCATGTGATTTTTTTTTTCTAAATTTCGTCAACGAAATACACGAAAAGCAACAACAATGCAATCGTAAAATCGAATGAGCACACAAAAATTATTATTCTTTAAACAAAACTTCCATAGTTGATTTATTTTCGATTTCGTTCGAGTGATTTTTTTCTATCGACAGTTTCCAATAATTCCGGCATACGCAATGACGAAAAACTAACCGCAAGGCCTTTTTTTTTCTTTTAATAACGTGGGAACTCCTCTTCAGACGGTAGTGTTTTCCCATGGGCAATTGTATGTCGCTCTTTCCCGCTCAAGAGATTCTCACCAAGTGAAAACAAGATTCGAAGATAATTCAGACAGGGAAAGATTCTCAACGATGACCGTCAATTTTCTCGAAATGTTGTTTTTAAAGAAATCCTGTAGTTTAATTTTTAATAAATTAAAATTTTTTGTAATCTTACATGTGATCTATTTTAAAAATATTTAACTATACTTTGCTGGGAATAAACGGGCGCGAAGCGCATTTATCTATAGTTGTAAAAAAAACAAATGGATTATTTTCTCATTGTATATTTCATTTAAAAATCGAAAATGTATATCCGAAAGCATCAGTATTCTACTGAGAGAACTACATTATCATCAGCAAATGTTGCAACGGTAACATCGTTTAATTGAGGTAAATCTTTGGCGTAGAGCAGGTAAAGAATAGGTTTCAAAACACTACCCTGCGGGACCCCCGCCGAAATCTTTTTTTAGCTCGGAGTATTTTTCGTCATATTTCACCCGAAAATGTCGATTCTCTATATGCATGTTTTTAAAATCATATAGTACTGTTTTGGTAAATCTATATGGAGTTTAAAGACTAAACCTTTGTGTCACACCGTATCGAAGGCCTGCGCCACTTTAAGAAGATACTAGAGCAAACCTTGTTCCTCTCTAATGTATTGACATCTGTAAGCCTATGAACCTGCTCAATAGTTGGGTGTTTCTCTCTGAAACCAAACTGATATTCTGGGAAAAGGTTTCTTTGGTCTATGGTTCTTTTCAATCTTTTGAGCAACAGCCGCTCAAACAATTTCGCTAGTGGCGGTAGAAGTGAAATTGGTCAGTAAGATTTTCTATCATTTGGTGGCTTCCCGGTTTCGGAATCATTATTACTTTTGCTACTTTCCACTGCATTGGCACATATGTTTTCCTGAGAATCGCATTGATTATGTGCAATCATTTACGAGTGCCTTTTTCATGCAGCTCCTTTATTATTTACCCTGTTATCAGATCGTAACCAGAAGCTTTCTTTGCTTTTATGTTCTTAATTTCAGCTTTTAGTTCTTTCAATGTTACATGCCTGATATCTTTGAAGCCAGATGTTCTTGGCGGATAAGTAGTGTTTTCGTAATTGGTCAGCAAATAGGTCAGCTTTATCTTTCATACTGCTATTCCATTTCCCGTCGTTTGTTTTGATTGGGGGGATCTGCGATTTTGGTCGTTTTAACCCTTTTGTTGCTTTCCCGAGAGAATAGTCGGTATCTTTAGTTGGAGCTATAGAACAAAGGTATTTTCCAATTGTTTCATTCTTCATTGCTTTTATGAGAGCGTTAAGTTTGATACACGAGTTGTTCAAGGTGGTTTTATCTTACGTCGCACGCGTAGTCTGCCATTTCTTTCGGGCTTTTCGTTTTCCTGTACTAGTTCTCTTACATCTATTGGGTAAATAACGGAGTTTTCTTTCCTGAATGATAATTTGGAGGTGCATTCCCAAACCGACCATTGTTTGACATAAAGGAGCCTGTCTAGTTCCTCTTCTATTTAATTTTCACATTTGATTTGCATTTGAAGTTCTATTTTTTCCTCTACTAGCTGCTTAAACAATACCTAATTTGTTTTGTTGCTTGTGAGCTGTGGTGAATTTGTTTATTCTATTACATTTTTACTAATGGTCATAATAACAGGAGAATGATCAGATATTAGACTTTCATCATTTTCTAGTAAAATGTAGAAATCTATTAGGTCTGGGATATTGTTAGGATCGGATGGCCAGTACGTTGGTTTCCCTCCTGAGTAAAATTCACAGTTTGAGTATTGGCCAGCTGCAAGTAATTCTTTGCCTTTTGGAGAGGTAAATTTTGAATCCCAGAAGGAATTTCTTGCATTAAAGTCATCTTCGATAATGAAGTTACTTTCTAATTTCTGGAACAAGTTAATGTAGCCTTTTTTTTTAGGTTGTACTGTGCGGACAATATGTTGCAGAATATTACAGGTGTTGTGATAACCAAATTTAACCGTCACGGTGATGATTAATATTTTTCCTAATAAATACTGCTGACTCTTCTCTTGCTCGTTCTGCTGGATGTGTGGTATATCTCCGAATTGGCACATATTAATTTCCTAAGTATTTAAAAATTGTTTTAATCTTGCTAGGTATTGTGTGAACCCGTTTGCATTCCATATGGCTATTCTTAATGAGTAGTTTTGATGTCTGGTTTCTGCTCCGGAATTATGAATTGTACTATGTATTGCCAACATTATTTATTTTTAGCTATTTTGGAACTTGGTATTTCCAGCAGATTCAGTTAATCCAGAATTAACTTATTTAGTTTATTTTGTTCCTCAAGGCTATTTAAAATTGCTTGGACAGTGTTTTTGAAATTTTCGGTTCCTTAGTGTAATTTTCTTTCGAATTTGAAGAGACCTGAGCATATGTATAGTTCTCTCTACGCATAGGTACTTCATTTTCTGCTTGATCCTTGTTTGGATAACTTAGAGGGGGTTTGCGTGCCTGATCCCTCATTTTCTGTAGCTGCTTGGTAACCTCTCATCTTCGGTAGCTGGCTGGATGCTGCCCGATACCATTTATAAATTTTGCTGGATCTTCTTTAGATAGTTTGCAAGTTTGTGATGGGTGCTTTCCAGCACATTTGACAAAACTTGGTTCGCGCACGTAATATCGTTGCGTAAGGTTGTAGCCTTGAAATTTTTTATATTGTACTATTCTTGTACTGCCTCTTTAAACAGCTTCGAACTTTACTCGCATGTTGAGTATGCCAGTTATATTGTAATCTTTTTCTATTTGCTCGGATTTATCAAACGTTAACATGAACAGGGGCAGTCCTCTGTTTGAAACGGATTCTAGTTGGTTCTCTCCGCTACGTCTCTCGTTTTTAATAATGTTCAAATCATCAAGGATTTTATATCCTTTATTTTCTAGGTCCTCCATTATTGAATTATTTTCACAGGTTGGATGTAGGCCTCTTGCTATGGCCTTGATGAAACGATCGTTTTTATTTTCGTACGTGTACCACTATATTTTTCCATAAGTAGCTTCATTGACAAGTTTCTGTACGCGTTTGGATTGGAAGTGTTAATCTTCCATGCATTATTCCTCACGCTCTGAAAGCAGTGATTTTGTACTCTTGTACCGTAACAGTACTCATTACACTTTGGATTTCGAAATAGTTGGTTACTCCTACTATACAAATCGGTGGAGGGGCTTTTACCTTTGGCTGTGCTTCAATTTGTTGAGCTGGTTGCCGTTCGGGTGATTTTTCTACCTGTGGTGAGGACTCAGTTTTTTTTTATTTCTCTTGTTTTGTTTAAAAACCCTTTCTTCAACATCCAGTTAGTTTTTCTATCTAACTCTTTCTCGTCCGTTGAGTAATCAGTCTTCTGATCAGACTTGTCTCTTTTAGTTTGTACTTCGTTGTCTGACGCTTCTTTGATTATGGTTTTGTTTTCTGTTTTTGAATTTGTTTTATCTGTTTTCAGGCAGATTAACGGCAGATTAATGGCGCCCTTAGCTTATTTAATTATGTCGATAAAAACTGCAGATTATGATTGTATGAGTTACATTTATACTAATCGTATTTTATTTTGTAGAATCCACGCTTGCTAGTTCAAATTAAAGTAAATTCCTTAATTTATACAAAATTAACTTCAAAAGTTGGTTTAGCTCAAAATGTGTATTATTAGTGGGAGTCATTTAGGTATTTCTAAAAAATTGTTAGTTTTGTTAATTCTCCTTAGCGTGGGCAGACCACCTAAAAGAGTTATTTCATCCTTTGTAAACGTACAATTGCAAACGCGTATACATTGTCTAGAAATAGTTGCACACAATAGACAGTTTAATGAAAAATCACAGATACACCGATTACATTGGGATTATCAGAAATAAATTTTGTTTTACTTTTTTAGTCAAATGAAAAATTGCATTTGCCTGAGGACCTCAGACCTGCGGATCTCATACCACAGACTGGCATAGGCCTTAAATATTATTAAATGTATTTATCTACCACGCAAATCCATTTGCAGAAATAGTAGAAATGGCATACATTTTCTTGTAACGTGGGAATTTAAAACGGGCGTTGCTATGTTCCTTTGTTGCTTGTTGTTTTTTTAAAATATTTCTTATATTGTTTGCGAATTAATGTTTTATTTGTTGTTGTTTGCACCATTTTAATAGAGCATTGATTTCATTTCATTTAGAGAGTCTTGCTTATCTAAGCTGTTGCTTAGAGCTTGCAAGCATTTCTCTTGTTTAGCTAAACGAATGTTAAGAGCGTCTATGCTTCTTAGTACCTCTCGGAGCGCTGCTGTATCTTCGTGTGTGTCCTTATCCTTCTCCTCCTTATCATGGCTCTCCTCATTAACTGTAGGGACAGCTTTTTACTCATTTTCTAAAAAAGGAACAATGATGCCTCCGGTTTAAAATCCACACCAAACAGTCGCTCGTTGTGGATGCATTGGTTTCTCCATAGATATACGTGTGAATTTTCTGAGCCTCAAATGTAACAATTTTGCTTGTTGACGTATAGCCTCCGAGGTGAAAAAGAGCTTCATTAAAAAATATATTTTTTTGGTAAAAATGCTGATTTTTTACCAAGCCTTCCCCAGCTCAATTAGCGAACCGAAAACGTTGCGGATGGTCATTTTGCTTCAGCTCCTGCACAAATTGAGCTTTGTTCGCCTTTGTAGGTCTTTATATAAAATTTTCATCTCTGCGTGAAATGTTCAATTCGAAAACATTATGTTTGAAAATCTTGGTTCACGAAAATAAAGAAGAACTCTGTGCCTTTAAAATTATAGAAAAACAATTGAGATATCTTTTAGAAGAATTAATATAATTTACATGATTCAAGGTAATCTGCCGTGGTGAAAAATTTAAAATGAAATTTAAGTGGGTAACGGTTCATTTACTGGCATATGCGTAGTAGACTTTTTTCAAGAAATTGACTCAGCTACACGTGCTACTCATTTGGACTCGTCCCAATGGGACACTCACCCATTTTGAAGTCTTTCACACAGCAGCAGTTGCAAATCTATTTCACACTTCAATTTGTATGTTATCATGCCAAATTTCTTTCCACATTAAGCAATATCAGCAAAATGTTCAATTAAAGAAAAAGGTTCTATATCGAATAATAATGATAAATAAAATATCAATATTTAGACATATATGGTACAGAAGTATAGAATAATGATATCAAATTTAATAAATCGAGAAACCAATAATTTATAATTTTCATTTGATATTACATTATGTTGAGTGTATAGACGAGTATAAGAATAAAAGAATGGTAAAATGGAAAAAAGTATCGTTCACCATTTTCTCATGGGTCGAATTTTTCCTATTTTCATTATATAAAATATTGATAATATTGCATTTTCCCATGAAACCCATCTAAGATATATACAAGTTGTGTATATAAACTGGCAAACCAAAATGAAAATATATACATACGAGTACACAGTTCTAGCGAAGAGAATGAAAATGATATGAAAACCAAAAAAAAAAAAAATACCAACAACAAAAAATATGCTGGAAAATAGTCTTTTCGTGATATTGAATACGAATTGGATCCAACTTTTTGGATTACATTTTTTCCGGCTATTTTAATAAATAATAAATAAAAAAATGGATAAACTATTGATGATTATCAAGATTGTCATCGTTGTGAAAAAATGATATAAATATTTATTATTATTATTTTTTGCTGTATCATTTTTCTCGTGCCATCATCGAAAAGATAAAAACAATACTGCGTATTCGGATTGCGAATTACAACAAATACATACAAGCTCTCGAAGATTAAAATAAACTTGGTTACATCAATACATTCACCATACACAATATGTAGATATATAGTGAAATGGTGATGAGGATAATATTTATCTAGCTTTTACTTTAATTAATTGGACTAAATTTTCTTTTGCTGTTTGTATTGAATAATCATTGTAATATATACTCGTAGGTCCTACATAAGAAAAATTTAATCGGAAACTAATTTAACTTTATCGATATAACTTTACTTTGTCCTAGATCTCTGCAGTGGGCAAATAATCTACCATCCGCATATTGTTCGGATTCATTGTTATGTTCTCATCAAACAGATAAAATAGACAGAAGTTTAGGGAAAATGGTGATTGATTTTCATTTGTTTTATCCAAATGTCTTCCTCTTTCTTTTCAAACATACGATAATGGTAAACTGCCGACGCCGTAATTGATTCTATAATGAGTAAATTTAAAAGAATAAGTTCTATTACACCACATCAAATCGTTGAATGAATTTTTCTTTCAGTGTTTTGCTTCTTCGTTCTTATTTTAAGTAGCATTACAAAATTCAGCCACATAAAAATAACAGAAGAAGAAAAAACAATAAATCACCAAAATAAAAATAAAGACAGCAGCAAAAAAATGTCATAAAATTCGTCTGGGATTGCTTTTGACTGCTGTTGTTGTTGCTGGTATATTATATATTTCAAGTTTATTATTTATTTTTTTTTTATATAAATTTTACGACCATTTATTATACCTTTTTTGTCACAATTTCCTCTTGCTTTCGTTTGACAGCTTACATACGAGACGATATAGGTAGGATCTCGTTATTTTAATATACACCATACAAAAATTCTTGATATATGCGCTTACCGGTGTAAAAGCATTTCCACCTATGCGTTATGCATGGGGCAGTGTAATCGAATTTGATTAAAATTTCATTAACTTTAAAGAGATCTTAAGAGAACTACTTTGATACTGCTCGTATTATACAAGTATCACAATTTTGTAGTGGAAATTTGAATCCAAAAATAACGCATGAAATAAACTAAAAGGACTGATAGTTACTCCAATCCTTCAAATGTAATAAATATATTTAAACCTTTAATTTCGTGTTCCGAAGGCTTTTTAAAATATTAGGACTTTAGACAAGCTATTTCAAAAATAAAGTGACGTATTGAGATTTAGTTGTTTAATAGCTCCTTATTCAAAAGACTACCTTGGTGTGCCACATCTACTGCACTTGGATGGCTGCAACAGAAAACATGGCCACTTGTTTTCTTGACTCTGTTTCCAATACAAAAGAGACTCACTGAAAACATTTAAAAAAATTTATTATGGTATTTTTTTATGATTTAGTTTTTGCAAACTGTTCTGGGACCGAAGCACTCCCAACTCTTTCGCGGTTCGCTTTGCACTGTCCTACAAATCGAGGACGTGCGGCTACAAGTTCGATTTGCGTAACCATCTGCACATTACATATCCTATAGTACTGGCATAGTTGTGTTCATTTCCATCACCGATCGTAATCGAATGATGAAAAATCCCTTTTGCATATTTGAGAACCTCTATTTCTTAACACTAATGGCGTTTTTAACATCTAAATGGTGCAGTAGTGATTACCAAATTATGACCTCCATACAAATTTATGTGATGAATTTCTCAAATTATTTGCTCGGTGATAATACGGTTGTTTGGCAATTGGCATTCTCCAATCGGCCCCACATATGTAGCCCGCCGTTGTTGTATGCATATGGAAAAGTAAATTTTTATAATATTGAGTTGGTATTGGTTTATGGATTGTTAATAAGGTAAATTCAATTTTATGTTGATGCTCATTGAAAGAACCGTAATAGATAAGATTAAACCGTTGAAATTTCAGCTATCGAAAAAACCTCACCTGATTTCCGATATATCTTTTGCGACTGGAGATTTTTCCTATATCTCAGGACCTATGCTAGAACATGCGTTAACGTGCATTTGAATATTTATCAACTTGACTATTTCGTAGTATTCGTAGTATATTTCCCTCGTTAGGAACTTTTCGAGGGTTATATTCCTCGTTGATTTATCCGTAGGGTTCACGTTACTAGTTAAACAATCGCATTGTCTTCGTTTTGTGGTTAATAATAACTCGATTTGCTTGTAAGGTATTTTACATCTTCCTTGGTTTTTGAGATTGAGATACAACAAAATTCATTAAAGCCTTCGATAGGGTTTCCCATAAGGCATCGTTATACTGAAACTTAAATGCATTGGCTTTCCAGTACAGTTCGTTCTCTAGATGGAGTTTTACAAATAAATAAATATCATTCTGAACATTCATATCCGCTCCTTTTATGGCATCCTCCGGCATAGTACATGGTAGTCATTTGGGACTAATATTATTCGTTCTGTCCATAAATAACACTGAGCGCATTTTTAAAACCCCGATTTTCGCTGTGTACGCCGACGATATGAAAATTTATATAAATAAACTTAAACTACAATTAGCACTAACTCTTCTAAAGCCGCCATATCTTACTTTAAAAACGTTTATTGTTAGCCTTATTTTTTGAAACTCTTTAAAGCAGGGTTTCGAACCCCGACAATCTCGTGGTTGGGTTCGGGTTCAGGTTCTAGCACAAGAAAATATAGGGTTCGGGATCAGGTTCGGGTTCGAGTTCGGGTTCAAAAAAAATATTTACTTATTTATTTTAAAAAAAATCATTTAAACGTTCAAGTAAAATATTTTTCAAGGAATTTTCACTTAATTGGATACTCAGTGGCGCTAAAATTAATTTAAGGGCAGAAAAAGCCCGTTTCACGCTGACCTGGGTTGCTGGAACAGCAGTTACAGTCTGAACAACTTCGCCTAATAATAGAGTGTCCAATTTATGGTTCTCGCAAAGTCGTTTTTAATAATAAAATCAACGCAGTTGGCTTTGTCATTTTGTTCACTTTCTGTTTCTGTAGCTGCCATCAAACTCTTTTCTTTGGTCTTCAAGGTTTCTTCCAACACGGCGTGGTCATTTTCGTCATCCGATGAACTGGGGAATATTCGATAAACCTCCATGTTGTCCCCAATTGTTTGTCGGTCCATTTGCCATGATTTTAAATTTTTTATAGTTTTTAAAATCTGTGTTTTGGGCTTGCCCGTATTTTCTTCGTTTAATAGTGGCTTGAATCTAGGATCCAAATAAATAAAGCTGGCTGCCCTTTAAATCCCTTAGATTAAGCAGTACATTTTGTAAATTTTTTTACTGGCTCAAAAACTTCAACAAAATCTGACCAAAATTCCCACGTATTGGCATCCATGAATAGTTCAGAATCCATTATATCTGAGCAAACTTCTAATTGCACTAGGTCAGATTGAAATTTCTTTTCCTACAACGTTCCAAACTTTATCTTCTAATATTCTAGCACTCCTCTTTTCAAACTTCAATGCATCATTTTTTCGGGAAGTCTATTATTCTCTTCTCTGCCATCTTAAAGTGTACTGATTCGCTTTAGTTGTTCCGTTTTCAATCCTAAACTGAACATTTGTGAAATCAACTTCTGTTTCCAGAATTTAAATTGTCTTGCTCGATGACTATTCTTTGTATATGTTAAATGAGGTTCATAACATTTCCTTTTGTTTTTTACATCATACCTGGTATTTTCCTTCCTTCTGAAAGTTTTGTATTCGTCTCATCAAAATTTTCTTTGAAAATTGCCTTTCTCAACTTTATTGGATAGAGAGTAGATAATTTTGTCTTTTCCGTTTGTTCCCCTTTCAAGATTAATAGTAAAAAGCGGAACTGTCAAAAATAGTTTGTTTTATTTTCTAACTGATTCAGGTGCTTTCAACTGAAATCAACAAACGAAATGAGTATAAAATAACACAAAGATGGCAAAACATATTTGTCGGGGTACAGCTAGACTTATTAAATTCCTCAGGAGGTTTAATGCTGTACTTTTATCCCGCGTTGTATTGATGGTTAATGTATAGGTGTGAATGGTTTTCACGTTCCCCGTTTTATATGTTAAAGAAATTCACAAATGGTGTAAATAAATATTACTAGAAATATTATTTATGAATCTTTTATTTTTGATATACACTCTAAGGGATTACAGAGTAAAGTGACAGAAAAATTTTCACTTGTTAGTTGTTACAAGTTAAGGAATGAAAAAAGATTGCCTGATTACATAATTTTTACATTCAATTATAGTTAAACGATATAAAATAAATGTAGACTTAATGTTCTATAAAATTAAGGTAGAATTACAAAATATTAAACATGCTATAAAATTAAAGTAGAGGTACTAATTACTAATAGAGCATGGAATAAATGTACTAATTATGGATAATGTTCACTGAACAATATTTACAAGTGACATTTCAGTGAAAATAATAATAATTTTGTGTTTATATTCAAAAGGTAATTAAAGATTATTTAATTATATATATATATTAGTTATGCTATTTAGTTAAATTTTAAAAAATATAATTGATTTATCTTTTTCAGATGGGGATTTGATTCCATGATTCCAGTTGAAGATTAAAAACTGGTAGATACTGCGGGTTTTAAGATGAGTATAATTTCGGTAATGTTGTTTTCCTGCCTTAATAAAGCTTTGTTTTTCAGGAACTAAACATACTCCCCCCGTTGAACTGGCAAGTTCAAAAGTGGATATTGTGTTTGGTGATTCTTCTGTGTTCATGGATTCGTTTCAGGAACTAAACAGGATGAGTTACGTGTAATCGAAGTGAATGGGGGTAATTGATGATGATGTACTCGTATGATATGGAAGATGATATGTGTGCTCGTATGGATATGGATTGATGCGGCAGGGATCGTCGATGAGATATGATTATACGTTTATGCGGGTGATATGGCTGGTGGTATATAACTATGTAGTTTATGGAATAAATGTTAAAGTTGGTGTATTTTATTGTTTTTATGGATTATCCTCGGAGGCCGGGAGAACGCATAATTTATGTATCGGGCGCTTGATGTTGGTATTTTGGGTTTTAAGGGTAACTACTCTGACGAGACCGTCAGAGCCGGGATGAAGTTCTATGACTCGTGCAAGGGGCCACTGGTTTACGGGTAAATTGGTGTCTTTGATCAGCACAATGTCATTCAGTTGGATTGAGGTTTTTCGGGTTCGCCATCTAGTTCGCTGTTGAAGTGACGTGAGATATTCGTTGTGCCATCTCTTCCAGAAATGCTGACTGAGTTGTTGGACAAGCTGCCATCTATTTAAATGGGATGATTTCAGATGGGTTATATCGCATTCTGGAATTGTAGTGTATGGGTGGCCAATGAGGAAATGTGCTGGGGTAAGCGCATCTATTTCTGTGTCGTTAATTGCGCATAGCGGCCTCGAATTTAGGATGGCTTCTACTTCGGCTAACAAGGTATTCATTTCCTCCAGGGTTAATATATTCTTCCCAATGACTCTTTTAATGTGGAACTTAGCTGCTTTTATTGCTGCCTCCCATAGTCCACCAAAGTGAGGAGAACTAGGTGGTATGAATTTCCAGGTGATTCGATTGCTAGAAAGATAATTAGAAATGGTATTAGAAGATTGAACTAGTTTGTTGAATTCTTTCTGCAATTTAGTGTTGGCCCCAATAAAATTAGTACCATTGTCACTCAGCAACTCACAACAAACTCCACGTCGAGCTGTAAACCTTTTTAGAGCTCCTAGAAATGCCTCGCTTGACAAATCAGTGACTAGTTCCAGATGAACTGCTTTTATACTAAGGCATTTAAAGAGAGCTATGTATGCTTTGTAAGTTTTTTGACCGCGCCCTTTAGTTAAGTGGATGGAAATGGGTCCTGCGTAGTCTACACCTGTTGCGAGGAAAGGTCGAATAAATTGCACGCGTGACTTAGGCAGACTACCCATCAGCTGCTGTTGACAATCAGCTTTGAATTTTGTACATGTAACGCATTTTCGTATAACTTCTTTGGCCTTCATTTTACCCCCTGGTATCCAATATTGTTGTCGTGATATTGATAAAAGAAGAGTAGGACCTGCATGCTTATGTTCTAAATGCATATCACGAAGGATTAGAAACGCGATTCTTGACTTTGGGGAAATGATTGCCGGATGCTTAGTTGAATATGATGCCAAGCTATTATGGAGTCTCCCTCCCACTCGAAGTAGTCCCGAGTCGTCAATAAACGGATCCAATGATTTAAGTGGACTTGTCTTATTGATTTGTCCTGTGGATTGCAATGCCTTTATGTCATCTTTGTAGAATCGACGTTGTTCATGTTTGCAAAGTATATGCACAGCTTCGAAAAGTTCTTCTCGTCTTAAATGGATTCCATCAATTCTCGCGACTTTGGGTCTCGTTGAGTTGTTAATATATCGCAATACATAACATAAAACTCTTTGCAGTTTGTAAAATGACGAGTATTTGGAGATTTGGTCATCAAACCAGTCAGTTGACTGAGCGCAAATACTAGTAAATGTGGTAATCCTTTTTGACTTTTCTTCTTGATGGCCATAGTCGCTTTTCTGTAAAGGCCAAGAATTAGACGATTGCAACAACCAATTTGGTCCATTCCACCACAAGGGATGAGATTTCAGTTCAGTAGGTGACAAGCCTCTAGAGGCACAATCGGCAGGGTTGTCGGCCGAAGGAACATGTAGCCAATGTTTTCTTGATAGGCTGGTAAGAATTTCCGCGGTTCGGTTACCAACAAAAGTACTCCAACGTCTTGGATGATCCGTTAGCCAGTCGAGAACAATCTGGGAGTCAGTCCAGGCAAATGTCTCGTTTGTAATTACGTTTGATTCCTTTTTGACAATTTCGATTAGCTTTGTTAACAGTACTGCTGCGCATAATTCGAGTCGTGGTAGCGTTTGCTGCTTGATAGGTGCTACCTTAGTCTTAGCGGAAACAAGTTGAATGGAAATTTGGCCATCGGACGTGATTGTTTTGAAGTAAACTACTGCCGCGAAGGCAGACTGACTGGCATCACAAAATCCGTGTATATCTGTAATAGACCCTCGAACAGTGTTAATAAATCTTGGAATAGAAATGAAGTTTATGGCCTGTAGATTGTTTCTTATTTTCTCCCACATAATTTGTCTATCGTGTGGTAGCGGGTCGTCCCATTGAAGATTGTCGCCCCAAAGAAGCTGTAAGAAGATTTTAAAAGTAATAATAATTGGAGCCAGCCAACCTAGTGGATCAAACAATCTGCTCGCTTCAGACAGAACTGTTCTTTTGGTGAAGTTTTTGGAAGCTGGTAACCGTGACGTGAAAGTGAAACTGTCTGTTTTCGGATTCCACTCGATTCCCAAAACCTTTATAGATTCTGCTGACGTTTCACTATGATCATGAATTTCTTTGTGGTTTAAATCCTGTAGTTCTTGAGGAGTTGTGCTTAATATTTTTTGATTGTTGGATTTCCATTTCCTAAGGTGAAATCCGTAGCCTTGTAATATACCGGTAACCTTTTCTTTTAGTTGCAGAGCCTCATCTTCATTGTCGGCTCCTGCCATAAGATCATCCACATAGATATTTCTAGCTATTACTCCGGAAGCGTGTGGTTCGGAATTTTTATTTTCCTGTGATATTTGATTGATGACACGGGTGGCTAGAAATGATGACGAAGCTAAACCATAAGTGATTGTCTTCAGGCGAAAATAGCGAAGGGGCTCGGAAGGATTGCACCGCCACAAAATTTGCTGAAATTTTGAATCCTCTGGAGATATGACAACCTGACGGTACATCTTTTCTATATCCGAAGAAAATGCGTACTTGTATTCTCTGAACCTAAGAATAATAGCGTATAACGTTGATTGCACGGTTGGCCCAACAGCTAAACAATCATTCAAGGAAAAACCCGTGCTAGACTTGGCAGACCCATCGAACACTACTCTCAATTTGCTCGTGCTACTGGATGGTTTCAGTACACCATGATGAGGCAAGAAGAACTGATTTTCTGATGGTTTTGGTGGAGTGATTTCTACCATGTGGCCTAGACTCTGATATTCGGACATGAAATCATGATATAGTTTCGAAAATAATGGATCACGAATGAAACGACGCTCCACACCTCTCAGTCTTTGTATCGCTGCTGGTAATGATTCTCCCAGTTTACTTGGCGGTTCCTTGAATGGAAGTTTAACGACGTAGCGACCTTGGGAATTTCGTTCTAAATTCTCGACAAAGTGACGCTCACAGAATGATTCCTCGGGCGACAGAATATTCTCTTGATAATGGAGGGATTCCAATTCCCAAAATTTACGAAGAGTTCGATCCACGTTAACTATATCATTATCTTTACTCGGTAGACTCATCATCGATGCTACTTCAGGTACTGCGAACTGTCCAGGGGACCCTGAAATAACCCAGCCGAACACCGTATTTTGAAGAACTGGCCCATTTGGATTTGGTTTAATTTTCCCATCTTGAACAACATCGAAGAAGTGGTCAGCGCCGATAAGCAGATCTATGGCTTTGGATTTGTTGAATTTAGGATCAGCTAATTTGATACCGTTATAGGCTGTAATATCGATATTTATATTTCGAGGAGGCAGCTTGCTAGTAATTCTGGACATAACGAGTGCTTCTACAGAAAATTCTGGAAAGAGAGTTGGTTTAAGCGTTATTGTCACAATACCTTTCGAAGTTCCCGAACTGGACTGTCCCAAACCACTTATGGAGATACGTGCGTTTCGTTTTTGTAAGCGTAAGCGTTGCGCGAAAGCTTCTGTGATAAAACTGGCTTGTGATCCGGAATCTAACAAAGCCCTGCACAACATAGTTCGGCCGGAATAATCAACCGCGGATACTATTGCTGTTGGAAGTATCGCGTTCATGCTTGTGTCGTGAACATGCAGAGTCGTGATCTCCTTTGTCGATTTGGTTTGGATTTCTGGTGCTGAAGTACCTGGAGTTTCCTCTGAATGCAGCAGGGTGTTATGCTTTTTACCGCATTTCTGGCAACGACGTCTTGAGGTGCATCTGAAAATCGGATGGCTACTACTCAAGCAATTGAAGCACCGATTCGTTGATTTGGCAAACTCTTTCCGTTCATTTGAGTTTAATGCTTGGAACTGGCTGCATTGGAAAATTGAATGACTTGTGTCTTGGCACATTGCACATTTATAGCTGAAAGATCGGATTGTCGCATGGCCTTCAATTTCACTCAATGTATTTTCTGACGCGACATGACCCTTTATTTGTGCCTTCGAATTGGTCTGCTTGGTGGTTGAACTAAGCGTTTCTAAAGTGTCAATTCGACGACCTAAAAATTTAAGAAATTCAGTGAATTCTGGGTTAACTATATCTGCCGAGTGCTCGGCCCACATTGTTTTAGATTTATCATCCAATTTTTGGAGTAGAATGTGGATTAGCCAGGGATCTCGAGTTTCACCCACATCTCCAAGAGCCTGCAATCCACGAATCACTTCGTCAGAAGTGTCCATTATTCGTTTGATGTTAGCAACCGTGGGATGATAAGCTGCAGGCTGCTCAATAAAAGTTCAGATAAACGTGCTGATGATGTATTTCTTTCTGTCGTATCGCTCTTTCAGTTTATTAAGTGCACCCATGTAGTTCCCCTCGGTAACAGATATGTGTCGTAGAAGTATTGCAGCTTCTCCTCTAAGAAGCCCTTTCAAATATTGAAATTTTTGGACAGGGCTCAAGCTCGGTGACTCGTGAATAATTGTACTGTACATATCATAGAACGATTGCCATTCTGAGTAATCCCCAGTAAACGGAGGTATATGAATTTTTGGCAATTTAACTTGAGAGTGTTCGCCGGTTAAGGTTTCGTTGTGCGTGTTATCCAAACTTATCACCCCTTGGTGGAGACTTTTGGATCGAATCACATTATTTAGCGTCGTAATAGCGGTATAATAATTTTCTTCATATGCAAGGTCACTTTCTTCGGTAGGATCGGCTGTGAAGATACGCGTCTCTATATCTGTAAACTCCTCCATGAGTTTTTCAACCCGACGTAACCGCGTGGTTAGTTCGCCTAAATCGGTCAGTTTATGATCTTGCCGAGCATATTTCACGAGGTTGGTTAATTTACACTTATTAATGCTACGTTGGTTTTTAAGACCAGCGATAATTACCTCGGACATAATAAATTTTATTTAGTTCACAAAATGGTTCACTAAGAGTATTATCACTAGATATGTAATTTCACCACACTTTATTTGAACGTACCGCTCGATTTTTAAGGATCACTGTTTCTTTAATACGATAGTTTATAAGAAGGAATAGCAGAAATTCGTACTACGATCAAATTATTGAGAATTGAAAATAGAATAAAAGTAAAAAACAAAATGTTTCTATTTGAACGAATACTTCGATTTTATTAAATATGAATTTCAAATGGAATATAGAAATTGAAGAAGAAAGAAGGTTACTTATCTTAAACACGAGGTGGTTCCTTTTCATCAAAATGGCCGTAAATTTTGATGATTTGTAACTTCTAGATTTCACTGGATGTGATGCGGGTGGTTAATATAAATTAACTGCAGCACGTTGGTTGATTCCTATAGCGTTGATCTGAATAATGCGGATGCCTCTATCCGGCTCGAAGGACCATTTATGTCGGGGTACAGCTAGACTTATTAAATTCCTCAGGAGGTTTAATGCTGTACTTTTATCCCGCGTTGTATTGATGGTTAATGTATAGGTGTGAATGGTTTTCACGTTCCCCGTTTTATATGTTAAAGAAATTCACAAATGGTGTAAATAAATATTACTAGAAATATTATTTATGAATCTTTTATTTTTGATATACACTCTAAGGGATTACAGAGTAAAGTGACAGAAAAATTTTCACTTGTTAGTTGTTACAAGTTAAGGAATGAAAAAAGATTGCCTGATTACATAATTTTTACATTCAATTATAGTTAAACGATATAAAATAAATGTAGACTTAATGTTCTATAAAATTAAGGTAGAATTACAAAATATTAAACATGCTATAAAATTAAAGTAGAGGTACTAATTACTAATAGAGCATGGAATAAATGTACTAATTATGGATAATGTTCACTGAACAATATTTACAAGTGACATTTCAGTGAAAATAATAATAATTTTGTGTTTATATTCAAAAGGTAATTAAAGATTATTTAATTATATATATATATTAGTTATGCTATTTAGTTAAATTTTAAAAAATATAATTGATTTATCTTTTTCAGATGGGGATTTGATTCCATGATTCCAGTTGAAGATTAAAAACTGGTAGATACTGCGGGTTTTAAGATGAGTATAATTTTGGTAATGTTGTTTTCCTGCCTTAATAAAGCTTTGTTTTTCAGGAACTAAACAATATTTAACCGCTAGTTTTTAGTGTGGATTCGAACTAGGTGGATTAAATATTCTATAGAAAATTTACAAATGCGCATTAACTTAGAGGGCCCTGTGGATATGTTTCGCTGTCTACTCCCTCAGTTTAGAAAAAGGTTTTTTACCAAAAGTGTATGCAATGCAAATGAATGGCACCATCACAGTGCTAACTTCAGTCTCTTTCTTTTTCTCCTTCTCTAGCTATATCCAATAAATTAATTTTAATGCCTTTACGGTAGTCCTGCATCCGTCTCAATCATGACACTTTTTTAATCATTCACGATATTGGGGACGTTGCAAAGTGCATCAGCAATCAAATTCGGTTCGATTTAATGAATCGAATGATATTGTTGCCTCCGAGAAGTTGCCTTATCTAATGGTTCATATGAATTCGAAATTCGTTTACTACAACATTATTTGAAACTAATATGGTACTCCAATTACCTTGTGAGGACGTGAAAAACTTGATATCCGGTTCCAGATGTTATTACTGACCCGAGGTATTTGCAGAAATTTACTTTACCAAAATTAGGTTCGCCAATTCCGACCTTTACCATACCATAGAAATGCTCCTGGTTGTTGATACGAGTTTTTATTTTAGTGTAGTTCATTTTCAAACTAACTTTTCGTGCGTAGTCAAAGAAATTAGTCCCACTTATTAAATATACAGCACGATGTTTCGATCTTGTGTTTTCTTACTACATACTGGAGCAGTAAATTGAAAAGCATATGCGCGAGTGCATCACCCTATCAAACTCTAGATGTTGTTTCCAAGAAATGTTATTCAGTAATATTGCAGTCGTATTACCAATTATCCAGAATCATTCTCCTAGTAAAGCACTGGTCAGTGGTTGGTCGGTTGGTACGATATCCACGCTGATATTCGCCGATAATGTTTTCGACAATATGGATGAACATGGGAAATACAGCATTAGTCAGCACTTTATGGGTGATCAGTAATGTTATGGCACGATAGTTTTCACACTTTAGTTGGTTGTCTTTTTTGTGAAGCGGACCTATTAGCGCGATCTTTCAATTCACCGACAGCTCTTCTTGGTCCCAAATAGTAACGATGAGATCGAATACATTTGATGCAAGGACAGATGTTTGATTAATTCTTTGGCGATATGGTCAAAACCGGATATCTTTCACTTCAACAATCCGATTTTACTAATTTTGGAAGTAGATTTGCCATATTTGGAGGACATCAACCACGTTTGTTTTCAGTTCCCCGTTCCTGTTATTGATGGCTGTATTTTTTGAGCGACAGTCTATTGTTTATTTTCGGCTACCAGACACTACTTATCCTCGAATAAATCATTACTGAATGTCGGTGAATTTCTTCCTACTACTACTACTACCTCGAGCTACTATGGATGTTGGATGGGATTTCTTTGTTATTATTGTACTTGAGCTGTACTTGTACTGGAACGGACGGTCTTTTGCGATTGTCTATTGAATGTGAATGACAATTTGCAGTTATACTATAGTATTTCAAGACGAAGCATGTGATCGCTCTCTGTAAGATCCATCATCTGATACGCTGGTATAATATCTCTTAGAGATCCTGACATGACCAATTTGGTTTTCTGTTCTTCCGTCATTCAATCATCACTTGATTTTGTGAGTTCTATTATTAGAAAAAAGATACTTGATACAACAGTAGTCGCTGAATTATAATGCTGTTTAGCCATAAATTTACTTATGGACGTAGAACATTCACCAAACAACCGAGATTACTGGTCTTCAAGAACGTCACCTTGGGATAATTTTACAACATCAATTAAGCCACGGAATCATTTTTGTTTTTGGATGGTTCTTCAGTCACCCCCAGATAAACGGCAATCTACATCAATCTAAAGAAAGGAGAACCTAAACTGAAAAACTTTAATACAATTCTTAACATTCTTTCATTCTAAATAATTAATTTAGAATGAAAGAATGAACTTATAAGATGAGAAAATATTCAAAAGTAGAAGCAGCAATTCATGCCCATGAAACCTATCAAACGAGGTTACAAAGTTTAGATTCAAGTTAATTAATACGCATTTGTGTCACAGTTCCAAACATACACAGAAAAAATTGATGTATCGCAAGAAAAATAGAACCGTGAGACATTTTGTATAAATTCTAAAGTAATCTTTAAAATGTTGACCTAGAGTTATTTGCGATTTACCATAATCAAGTGAAAGAACCGTGGTTCCAACCAGACGTGACCTTTCTACAGCCCAAACGGTTTGACTGATCTGAGTGAAGCGTGAAACTTAATTTTTTCCATAAATTTGGTGAAAGTAGTGATTTTTGGTCGAAATCGTTTCGTATCTGGACGGTTAGATTCCATTGGTGCTGCACAACAAAATTTTGCACATCTGTTGTCCAAAATTAAATTTTTTAAATAATTTACTATATTTTTTCAACATAAGTGGAAACCTTCTAATTTTCTCAAAATTATGCGGAACTTACGGTTCTAGATAAAATCAGGTTTTACCAAAATTTGTCTAGATTCGTTTTTATTTTCAGACGTCGAGTGTTCTGTATTGTCGGGTATTGGTAACAACATATACAGTCCATTATTTTTATTTAAGTCTTTTCAATGATAACAAATCAAAAACAACTAACCATTGCGAAGTGTAAATTTACAAAAAACATTGAACAAAAATTAGAAACGTCCCAATAGTAAGTAGACTTATTTAAAATGCCCCGGCCGGCAATAAATACATGACATATTTACGCTATTGCTTAAAGGGCTATATCAAAAATTTTCAAACACCAATTGGCTTAATATATTCCGTCAATGACTGCGAATCTAATTACATAAAGCAACCCACATGTTTAAATAATTTACATTTAATTTTTAAAAATATTTATTTTTACAATACATCGTTTACGTTTTGCTTATTTTTATTTTTAATTTTACTTTTAAGAATATGCGCTAAAACGAAACCAATTCAAAATGATTTTATATTTACAAACGTTTATTTTTCATCTCTTTACAGAATAAAAATATCGTAGGCAGATAGCTACCTAGTAAAAGTAAAGGTTATATGATACGTTTAAAAAAATGTTGATGGTATGCAAATTGCCAATAAATTTTAAACCACCATAAATAAGAATCACGCGATGTAAATAATCGCGATGAATCGTGTGCGGTAAGTAATTTTTATAATTATTTTGTAACCTACATTTGTGCTTGCACAAAGCAAATGTTTATGTATGTACGAGTAAATACCCTACCCTATGCCAAATAGCTTTTAAATTGCGTCTTGGTTCCCGACAAATTGAACGTTTTCTGCATTATTCCTCAACGATTACTAATATCAAATAAAAATACGTTTTCCATTTAAGGCCAGTTTACTAGTAATGATTTGTTCTCATTTTTTCCTAAACATGATCAAGTTAACCTAATATTATTCATGCGCTTCCAAAATGTTTTGATATAATAATACTAAGCTGATGAGACATATTTATAAATATGTTTTCGTACAAGTCAAAAATATTAAAATTATAGTGTAAGGCTGGTTACGTATAAAACTCAAATCACACATTACAAGGTATATATAAAGAAAATTTCAAATTATATTAACAGGATAGTAACCAGAACTAACGTTCGTTTATGACAAACAGCAGTACGACTCCTAAACTCTATTCCCTCTCTACATTTCATAAAGCCATTGTTTATATGTGCCCTGCAGTTTAACAAACTTACTAACTAAAATAAACATTAAATACATCTAAAAGAATGGTTAGTTTCGACATTGTGCCTCTTTGTGTCTCATAGTGACCTACATACTCGTAAATCCCGCCATTAATATGGTTAATGAGCAGTGGATCACATTAACCCTTGTGTCTATAATCGGCTATCCGGGTGCCAGTTAGTTTTAAAATGTTCTTAATTTAATTTTTTGTTTCCGGTTCTTATGCCTCAACATCATAAAAATTACTATTTTAGACCGATTTCTAAATAGAAGCTGCGTACTAAATTTATTCAAGGAAGTTCTTTTTTGCTCCAATAGTTTTGCATTTTAAGCATTTTACGATCTTATCTATAAGTTTAGCGCACATTGGCATTTTACAGACACTACCAAATATTAATAATTTGTACATAATTTTCGCGTAGCTGTTCGTTTCTTAACCGGTGTGAAGTTTGTAACGTTATGAAAAAGTGTAGCTACACAAATTAACAAAAAAGTGTAGCGTACACAAAAAACACTTTTAAAAGTGTATCAAAATAACCTATATTTAAAATACAATTAATTTATACGAAAAAAAACGTTAACTAATAATCAGTTAATATTTCTAATTAAAACCAAACAAAAAAATATACTGATATTTTATAAAAAAAAATATACTGATTACCGATTAGAGTTTCCGCAATACAGCCACCACTATTATCGAATAGTACACATTCCAGCTTATTCAAATTAGTATAGCCTGTACAAATAAAAAGGGTTGGTCTCCTCTGACAAAATTTGATATGTTGACAAAAATATGATATGAGAGCTGATCATACACACCCAAATAACAGTTCATCCTAAAGTTTCCGCAATATAGCCACTACTATTATCTTATACGTACGGGCTATACTAATCTAAATGTAGGCTCGAATGCCTTATATTTGATAATAGTAGTGGCTATATTGCGGAGACTCTAGGATGAACTGTTAATTGGGTGTGTATGATCAGCTCTCTTATCATATTGTTGCGAACATATCAAATTTTGTCAGAGGAGACCAACCCTTTTCATTTGCACGAGCTATACTAATTTGAATAGGCTTGAATGCCTTCTATTTGATAATAGTAGTGGCTATATTGCGGAAACTCTAGGATGGACTGTTAATTGGGTGTGTATGATCTGTTCTCATATCGTATTTTTGTCAACATATCAAATTTTGTCAGAGGAGTACAACCCATTTTTATACGTACGACCTATACTAATTTGAATAGGCTTGAATGTCTACTTTTCCATAATAGTAGAGGCTATATTGCGGAAACTCTAGGATGGACTGTTAATTGGGTGTGTATGATCAGCTCTCTTATCATATTGTTGCGAACATATCAAATTTTGACAGAGGAGACCAACCCTTTTTATACGCACGAGCTATACTAATTTGAATAGGCTTGAATGCCTACTATTTGATAATAGTAGTGGCTATATTGCGGAAACTCTAGGATGGAATGTTATTTGGGTGTGTATGATCTGTTCTCATATCGTATTTTTGTCAAAATATCAAATTTTGTCAGAGGAATACAACCCTTTTTATATGTACGACCTATACTAATTTGAATAGGCTCGAATGTTTACTATTCGATAATAGTAGTGGCTATATTGCGGAAACTCTATGATGGACTGTTAATTGGGTGTGTATGATCAGCTCTCTTATCATATTGTTGCGAACATATGAAATTTTGACAGAGGAGACCAACCCTTTTTTTATGCACGAGCTATACTAATTTGAATAGGCTTGAATGCCCTCTATTTGATAATAGTAGTGGCTATATTGCGTAAACTCTACTATGGACTGTTATTTGGGTGTGTATGATCTGTTCTCATATCGTATTTTTGTCAACATATCAAATTTTGTCAGAGGAGCACAACCCATTTGATATGTACGGGCTATGCTAATTTAAATTGGCTCGAATATCTTCTTTTCGATAAAATTAGTGGCTTTGTTGCGGAAACTCTAAGATGGGCAGTGTGTTATGTGTTTAACCTCAATCGGTAAAGAGATAAATCTTTGAAAACAATAATATTTGCATATTTTTTGTTTGGTTTTAATTAGAAATATTAACTGAATATTAGTTAAGGTTTATTTTTCGTATAAATTAATTGTATTTTAAATATAGGTTATTTTGATACACTTTTAAAAATGTTTTTGTGTACGCTACACTTTTTTGTTAATTTGTGTAGCTACACATTTTATTAGCGTTAGAAACTTCACACTGGTCCGTTTTCGTTTCTTTGGATCCGACTCCAAACAAATCCAGCATTTCTCAGTTTGCGAAATTTGTCCGGTGCTATTGTGAATCTCTTCGGCTGAGGATGATGGTAAATACCTGAACGTGAGTTGAAATGGCTATATATATATATATATATATATATATATATATATATATATATATATATATATATATATATATATATATATATATATATATATATATATATAATATAAAAAAAATATTTCTACCCGATCCCTTAAAGCGCACACACAATTCTCTAACAATCCTTTCACCTTGATTCATTTCTCTTCCAGATGCTAGTTTGCCCGAATAAATTTGTCCAGTTATGGGGTAGAAATTAGACGCATCACAAAGTCACCAAACGTTAATCACATATTTCGCGCGTTTGGAGGGCATGTAATGTGTGAATCTGGCTGGTTCTTTCTATAAAATAAAATAAAAATTAAAAATTATTTACGTATAGTAATTATATAGTGATATCTTTCATTTCATTCCTTGCAACGGAAGTAGCTGTTCATCTACAACAATACATTGAGAGGGCGTATAGTAGATTCGAAGATTCGAGTTTAGTATTTCAAACAGTTCGCTGGGTTCCGCAGCTTTATCTGCTTCTAAGCGATATTGTCTTATTGTCGAATCTCAAAAACCTGCTTTAATTCCCAGAAACGATTCAACC
Organism: Nephrotoma guestfalica; assembly: GCA_963691935.1. NCBI lineage: Eukaryota > Metazoa > Arthropoda > Insecta > Diptera > Tipulidae > Nephrotoma > Nephrotoma guestfalica. The sequence continues at coordinate 220,065,432 of OY829913.1, read as the reverse complement.
CCAAACTAGCGCGATACCAAGGATTTGAAGTCATTTTCCAAAAAACTTTTGCGTTTTCATATGGTTTGACTGGTGAACTCCCGCGTCTATCAAAAATGCTCGGCAGGCATTAAATTCCTCCTTGTTTAATAATTTCCATAGCCAGCTTTATTTGAAATATTTAAAAAAAAATCGATTATAAGTATTTAAAATGCCACTTCCTTTCGTAAATTTCCACACTAAACTAGAATAATTTACTGACCTACATATTTTTTTCTGTCTGTTCAATAATATTATCTAAATCGGGTAATCCCACTTTGTTATCTCATCATTTTTGGTTTTGGTACATTACGGTAACACAGAATTAAAGGAAACAAGCACTAAAGTAAATTTTTTTCAAACATATACATTATAAAGGAGACACTGTCTCAATGGCTACCCGGGTAGCCGGTTATATACCAAATAATAATTTGTTGGTTATAGTCGCAAGGGTGAAGCATGCACAAGCGTTCCTACTGAAACAACAATAAACGCGCTGAATAATTTCCATTCTATACTTCAATTTAGGATGGAGGAGGTATTAGTGATACGAAACATTAATATTAACGAATTACACACTGACTGCTATCGGAAATCTATATATTCTGATAGCATACTGAACTACTGCACACATCATCATAAGTACAACAAGAATCAACATTGCTAAGAATTTATCCCAAAACTCGACGAATTGTCTACAATATTCTTTGTCATAATAACTACCTACATAACATCATTTAGAGAGTAATATCATCACTACAAAACAGAATTTACGCACGACCTATAGATTATACTCAAATAATTGAAATTCCAACCCGTAAATATAAAAGCATGATGTATATGTTAATAAAATATTTGGAAGAATCACGAAGGTTGTTAATCGTTTCGTATCTAATACAACATTGGCATACGGATATGGTAAACGCAGTATGTTTCCCAAACTGAAAGAGCCGAAACCGTTTTTTTAAAGTGACGTTATATACCTGAATCCATGCCCGGACAGAGAAGCCACAGGTCCCTGCACACAAAATTATCTTGGACAAACCAAACAATATCTAGATAAGAAATTTCAAAACCGTTGACTTGATCTAACAAGAGCGTTGATCATTGTCATAAATTGGGTCGTCGACCTGATGTCGTGTCTGCGTTCATACTAGTCCTTCGATCTATTTATTCTAAAATATTGACCATCGAAGCACTTCTCATCTACCCAAAAACCACATACAACATTAAGCGAGATACTGATGGCTCGGGCCCCCATCAATTGCTCGCTCATAGATGATTTTCCTGTCACAACAAATAACATGAAAATGCAACGCACTCAAACATCTGCAAAACATATACCCGTTATTAACTTTGTACACTGTTGGCAAATATAATATTGCCGAATTCCTATAAATATTTTCGACAAATTTTATTTTAATAAAGCGCACGAATGCTCAGTAACCTCATCATTCATTCAAAAGGCACTTAGCACTTGGATTGAATATATCTGTCAAAAACAGATTCCATTGGACGGTAATATAGTTAAGTAAATTCGCTTGAAATTTATAATAACCACCTTAAAGAAAATGGAAAATCGTCTGTGCACCCATAGATTTTCTAGCGAGTAAAGGTTGATTCGAGAAGTTCAAAAAGCGTTTTTCACTTCATAACATTGTAAAAATGTAAAAAGAAATTACATGGGCAGATCATAAAGCTGCCAAGTCATATCAAGAAAAAATTATCGTTTCAAGTTTTCAATGATGATTAAACCGGGCTTTGGTGGAAAAAATGCCCAACCGAACATTCTTATCAAGAAATGAAAATCTGCACCCGGATTCAAGGTATTAAAAGATTGTTTAAATTTCCTTTTGTGTGGTAATACAATACTTCGGGGGAATGTTTAACAAAACCCAAGCTAATGTATATATCTTTGGATCACCGTGTACTAAAAGGCGTAAATTAAAACACATTACCGGTATATTGGACAGCGAATTCAAAAGCTTGGATAACTGCTGATTTATTTTGAAATTGGTTTCTAAATTGGTTTGTGCCAGAGGTGAAAACTTTTATAAAGCACAAAAATTTAGACTTCAAACCGCTATTACTAATAGAAATAAGCCAGATCATCCACACAACTTAAATCATCATAACGCCCAAATAGTGTTTTGCCTCCTAACACGATTTCATTGCTCAGCCATTGGATACAAGTATTATTTACACCTTTAAAACTTATTACATCAAAAGATGGAGAAGGTTTTGTGGACATGGCTAATGAGGACGTTCAATATTTAGTAGAGGAAAAAGAAATCAAAGAAGCTGATTTTGTAGAAAATGTATCCCTAACCCATGTAAATTAAATCAATTCTAGCTCTGAAGAAGATAGTGGTGTTAATAATTGTATACTAAAAAAATGTACAAGGTTCAAAATATTCAGTTAAAATTATTATAATAACAACATTTTTAAATTGAGGTTATGTATGAATTCATATTTTATTTAATAATTTTTAAGATATTACTTGTAATCTGTTAATTATATTAATTTATTAAGGGAATATGATGTATATGAAGATAGCCCAAATTCCATCCTCGAAAAATGCGATGGCAACACTAAATATTGGTATCATGACATTTTTTACTCTCAGCCCAAAAAATATCCACATTTTTACTCTGAGCCCGGAAAATACTTGCTATCACGATAGTTAAAAACTGTCATGACAGTTGAAATTTTCGGAGCTGCGTATATAAATAATACTTATAAAATCAAGTTTGTGAAGCCCAATTTTACGTATGTGGAATTTTCATCCCAGAAAAATGAGGTGGTAAAACTAATTATTAATATGATGACATTTTTGACTATCAGCCCCGAAAACAGCCACATTTTTACTCTCAGCCCCGAAAATATTTACTGTCATGGCAATTAAACCTATCACGACACAAAAAAATGTCGGGGCCGCGAGTAAAAATTATACATTTTCATAATAATATGAAGATAGAAACATTTTAGGGATGGGGCAAATAAATAATTTCAATTATTTGCCAACTCACGAGTTTTTTTTAGTAATTTTACGTGATATATTTTATGGACGACCTATCGAGATATGTCTGGCGATGAAGAGGAAGATTTAAAGTAATTGCAGTGATTTTTTTTTTCTATGGAGTAGAGTTGAGATATAGTCCTTCAAACTCATCAAATATTCGTTGGCCGGACTATCGGCTTATATCTGACGATGGAGTAAGATTTAAAGTAATTACTGTGAATTTTTTAGAACTTTTCTATAGGGTAGAGTTCAGATACAGTTCTTTGAACTCAGCAAATAATCGTTGGCCGGACTATCGTCTTATGTCCGGTGATTAAGGAAGATTTATTGCAATTTTAGTGAATTTTATAGAACTTTTATATGGGATAGGGTTGAGATATATTCCATCAAACTCAGCATATATTCGTTGGCCGGACTAAGGGCTTATGTCTGACGATGGAGGGTTGCGGTTTAAATTTATTATTGCCAAATACCTAATTAAACCAATACGCAATAATTAACACTGAGTATCTTAACAGCCAGACACAAAAACCCATAGGCTTGCAGAATATTCCACAAACAATAAAAAGTGGAATATCACTAATGTTTGAAAGTTATTAATAATATTTGACAATTTGTTGAATTTTTCATGTTTTTATGAACAAATGAATTTTTCTTTTCATGTTTACATGATGATCAAATAAGTTTTCTGCTTTCAAAATACATCATCTCGGTAGCAGTATTTTGTGAATAAGTCGGTATAAGCAAAAAGGTCGGTGTTTGGGAAAGGGTCTTAGATGCTTTAATGTTAAGACTTTATTCAGCTAATCTGACAAACAGCTGTCTTAAATGGGTTTTATATTATGCTTCATTTAACTCGCGACTAAAATATCATCAATGTAAATAGAGGTAAATTATAGTCCACGGCCAACTATATTTATAAACCTATATGCATCCGGGTATATTCAAGGCAGCGAAAAGGTGTAATGATGGCTGCTTTATGTAGATCTTCCGTCTACAATCCAAACGTTTGTTTGGACCGTACCGGTCTAAAATGATTTTTAAACATGAAGCTAAGATTGTCGAACTAGCACAATTACAATCAAATAAACTTGGTCCGATATTAGATATGATATTTAAATACCAATTTAGCACAAAATAAAGAACCTTTTGAATCCATGACACACAAAAAATGTTCCACCCTTAATACAAAAAGATAAATTTTAACTTGTCAGTTGTTATTCTTATTATTATTACACAACTACACATAATCTAACCTATCTTCCAACGAAATAATAAGTAAAAGTAAACAAAAAATATTTAACAACATAGAAATAGACACAAAAAGGGAGAAAGTTTAAGGTAAAATGGGTGATGACAAAAAGGTAAATGTAAGGCAATCGCATACACCAAAATTATATTATATTAGTTTGATAAATATTGCCCAAATGAAAATATTCCAACTTCTTTGTGGCTTTTCCTTCCATATATGTCTACTGTTTCATAATCATTCTGGTCGTGTCGTGTAATATTTTTTGTTCAGAATATTTTTTATCGTACCATGTCACATGTTCCATAATATTATTATTCACCGATTTTTAGGGTGAATCTACATCATACTCGTATCTGTCTCGTAAAGCAACATATATAGGAAAAGTTTCGTTTTTAAAAGATAAATTAATGAAAATGTTATAAATTCCTCTATATAATATCTAGAACAAAATAGTTTTGTTAGTATATTTTGTTGGCATGACAGGTGTGTTGTGATATCTTTTATTTTATGCATCAGAAGATATAACATTGCAACTGTTTTGGTATATTCAGTATAATCTTATTGCAAAACAAGAACACATTACAAAACTCTACATGCACATAACTACTCGTATCTACATAGCTATATGTTGCTAAAAAATGTCTTAAATCTAAACCCGTATCCGGTTCACGAATCAAATACCGTATTCTTCATGGGTTTGATACGAGCAAAGTATATATTATAATCGAAGGAAGGCAAAAGTGGAAGTTTCATTTATAAATAAATATATTATATAAATACATGTATATATGTATAAATAAAACCTCTACGTGATCTTTTCATTTCGTCTATCTAATATCTTTTCTATGAATATATATTTCTGTTCAACTTCGTCAATTACGCTTGCTTGTGTACTACACTTTTTTCGTCGTTATGTTGCGGGAGATAGGAAAAATGAAGACAATTTTCCTAGAGATATTATACATACATGTTTATATAGAAACACTTTTTTTTTTGGTTGGAACGTTGAATATATAATAAGATATTATTATATCTATATACTGAGAGGTTTAGACAATCACGAAAATGCAATCAACCAAAAACTTTAATTTAACGTTAACATATTATTTTTGATTAATAATTTTGACCTACTTCAATTTTATCCTCGACGAAATCCTAATCGCATTATATATCATTATACTCGTAATAGATATAGGATAGAGCTAGAACAAAATCAATTTAAAATTGTAATAGAATCTTTTTGGTATTGTATCAAATCCCGATGCAGAACACAAAAATCATTTTTTTTTTTTGGGTTTTCTCTATCAGATTAAATTACGAGTATATACATCAGTATATATAAGATTAGATGTTAGTTTTAAAAAAAATTTTTAGGTCATGAACTTTTATGTGGTTATGGTAAAAACGATATAGCAGAACTCTTTTAGTTTTATTAAAATTAAGTCTTCTGTCTATACAAAAAACAAATTTTTGTCTACAAAGATAACACATTATCTGCTGTCTGACATAAATGATTTATTTAAATATAAATCAATTTATAATATTGTTTGTGACTCCATGTCACTCTGATTTGATTTGATTTTTGTTGTTTATCCTCCTAAACACGATTAGCTTAAGCGCATATCTAAAAAATATTAAAATCATAAACTTTTCCAATACAGAGCACATTTAATAAACTGATTGCATATGTATATACCACTCGTATAAGCTCCGCAAAGCGTAGCACAAAAATGTATCCAAAGTCATTTTGTTAAATTTAATAAAGGAGCTTAAATATATAAAGTTTTAAATTTATTATTATTTTTTTTAATAAGAAAAGTTTTCTTGTACACTCGTGTATATACATACATACGTACATACATATATAATATACTTTTCTAGGAAACTAAAATATATTAAAAAAATGTATGAAATTTTAAATAAAATTGTTTCTTGTGAGCTTATGATTACTACTATTATTATTTTTTCGTCCAAGAATAACAACATGGTTTGTCTCAAAGCATCGAAATTTAATAAGATTTTTAGTTTTTCTCTTGGTTGGCTCTTCGTCTTTTTTGCAAAATATATGTATTATGTAGCATGATTCAAGTTTTGTTGGAAAATTGGATGAAACTTAGATGGAAAATTTTTGATAAATATTCATGCATAAGTTAGTTGTTTATCGTTGCTTGAAGGAGGTATTTGTTATATTTTTTAAGTTTGTTTTCTTCTAAAATCCCTAAAAAATAAGAATAGTAATAAAAGCCAAACAAAAAAATGTATTCAAAAACTTATGCATTACTCTTTGGGCTAGTTTAGTTAAATTTAAAATTAAAAAGTGGGAAGAACAAAATGTATGTATTTTTTCCTTGTAAATATCAGAAGGAGTACTTACCTAGTTTAAATTACGGATATATATTCGTACATATATACTCAGAAAAGCTTCAAATTAAATTTGTCTTCTTTTAAAGCTGAACGACATTTATTTCAAGTTTAGAGAAGTTCAATTGGTTAGTTTCATTGTTAGAAGATAACCAAACTAGGTTTTTATAAAAATTCGTTCTTATTATTAACATTTGTACTCCACATTGCGCTTAATAAACATCACAAGAATTATTTATAACACGGTAATTTCATACTAAGGTTTCTCTTATAAGGTAATCCATACACACATCTATGCAGTTATAATTTAAATATCACGTACATTTTATTGTTAATTTTACTTTGCAAAATAATTAAATTAAGTAATAAAATTTGTCCTATTTACGAATTATCCGTTAATTCTGCAATCAACACCTTACGAAGCTGGTGTTAAATTAACGAAAATCTTGTTAAATTTGCAATTTTTTTTACGATGCCAAGGTTGTAAAACTAACACAATAATTTGTAACGCGAAAAAATGAATTAGGTACACTCCGTTATTTTTACAGAGAAACTTAAAAGTAAATGCTAAAAGTATGTTACAAATTCCCCCGCATACAATACTAAGTTTCTTTGTAAAAATGAATTAGCACAGAAACCGGAATTACGAAATTAAATTTGTTTTATTTACAAAAATATTGTTAAAATAACGAAAAAAAAAAATTACGATGTATAATTTGTATAAAAACAGAATTATTTTTTTGAGTGTAATGAAGCCAATGTCGAATAAAACGACTATGACAATCTAATTAAGAATCTTGCAAAAAATTAGCTTTGAAATGTATACTATTTATTTCTCGATTTAACTCCCGCGTATGTTACTACAGCAAAACTGTTTTAGCTGAAATGATGTTTTTCATTTTCAAACTAAACGAAAACATAATTACAATAAGTACTTAACATTAAAAAAAAACTTCTTAGTGATACATAACTATACATTATTTGTGTGCTGAGACGGATTGATTGATCGGAATGAAAATTCATACATAAGCTTTTTCATAAATTTGGTGATTGCAGCGATTTTGGGCTGAAATTTGTTCTTTGGGCATGGCACCGTCCACAGGAGTTATATTATTTCTCCAAATTTCGGTATACGTCAATGCGAATCGACTATTAGCAATCAAACTTCATCTTCAATTTGATGGAAACCTGTGTGCAGAAAGTAGCAAGCCCATGGGAACTTTTTCAATTTTTGCAATGATGTTGTTAATAAGTTAATCGTTTACCAAAAACGGAAACGAATTAAAAGTTTAAATAAATTTTAAATAGTGAACATAGGTTGACATTCTCGGTTTTCTGAAATTTAAGCAATAATAATGATTTTTGATTATACCAAAAGTCCGGTAGGTTTAATTTCTTGCTTATGTGGAGTTTTTGAGAGTAAGTTTGGTGTTGGCCATAACGTATTCTGTTATTTAAAAAAAAAAACGTAAACGTGTGCACAACCTAGGAAATTACATTAAGTGCTCAATTTTTTCTTTATTTTTTCTTCGTTTTACGTTAGCCGGTCTGACAGAGCTGCTGGTTGACTATTAGTTGATTTTCTTATTATTCTAGAAAGAAATACGTTTGCATTGCGATACTACATCCTGGCCTTTATGCCCGATTTTTAATGTATTTGGGTCACATTTAATTGGGTCGCTATATTTAAAAACGAAATATTTCAGTTGTCATTGAATCAATTTTTATTAGTATATATACTACTATTAATTAGTTACTACTATCAATTAGTATTTATTAATATTTTTTCTTTAAATATTTTGACATTTAAATGGTTCCGTTTTTTTTTTGGGGGGCTGGGGGTATTAGTAGCTGTAATCATTTTTATAGGGCCACTGTGAATTCTTAAATATAATTTTTCAACGAGCATTTGTTTTTTATTAAACTAACGGTTTAAATAACCGATTATTTTACTTGGAAATATATATTATATTTAGTAATAAAAATTTGCATTAGTTAAAAGCTCGAAAAACAGAAATTCAAAATGTGAGGATCAATTACTACTAGCGCAAATTACGAATATGTAATTGGCAACCGATACTGCAACTAGTCGACGTTTTCTACGAATAGTCGACGATGCCTTCGAGTATTAAACGTTATCAAAGTGTTGTTGATACAATCACGTAAAAATTTATAGAAAACGGAAACTGATATTCATACTTTAAAACGTGAAATGCTCCTCTCTGTGTGGATTTGTGACCAAAAGCTTTGAAAATGTTTTCATGGAAGCTGCTGCTTCCGGTACATGGATTTAAACTAAATTTTGTAGGGATCTCCCAATTAATCGAAAGACGTGCGAACACCCAGAAAAAAACTCACATTATTTTAAAAAGATCGCCACATAAATTAAAATGTGGAGAATTCACATTATTATTCGAAAATTAATGTGATTTCCTATTAAATCGGTCGTAATATTTTCATTAAATGGTCTCAGATTTGCATTCATTTACCTCTAAACCTACTGAGTGAAGTATAGAAAGAAGCTCTTCTAGAATAGTAGGCAATGTGCTTAAGTCGTCACAAACGAGTCACAAATCATCGGCATAGGCTAAGATTAATGGTAATCTAATTTGATTTTTGATCTTGTGAAAGTCGTAAACCTGGAATAACTTTTGCGAGGGTTTGTAGAACGGAATCCAATATTAATTTGAATAAGGTAGGTGAAAAGGGACATCCTTGTTTAAACCACGTTGAAATGCCCTTGTACTTTGTTTATACCATATGATTGATGTTAATTCGTTCATACAGGTTCGTATTATTCTATTAACAAGATAATGGGGAATTCCAAAATGAGAGAGAATAATAGTTGCTTGGTTAAGATCAACCTTATCGGAGGTCTGTTTTAGGTCAAGTGATAGAATATAAATTGTTTTTCCTGTTTTCCATTCCTCATCAATAACACGCCGTATAACAAACATATGGTCATCTGTCGACCGATTGCGGATAAATACAGCCTGCTATGATCCTATCTGAGTGTGTATTTCTTCGACACTAGATAATAGGAATTTTGCATATACTCGATACCCAGTGTCTGAAAGAGTTATTCGTCTATAATCTGTGATGGTATTGGGTCGTTGTTGGAAATTGGACCGTTTCTAACCACTCACTTGGTGGGGTGTTTAATAGCCAAACCTGTTGTAAAACATACAGAAAGACCTTCATTCCCTCTTCAGGTAAAGCTTGTAATAGCTTAATTGAAATTTGATCTAAACCAGGAGCAGTTCCTCTTCTAAAGGAACATAGGATGGTTTCTATTTCTCCCCGAGTTGGAGGCAATCCTAATAGTCAATGGTCCTTTTCAGTTATTAGAGGAATGGCGAAACCCGAGGTAGTTGATAATAATTGCTCCCGTCCTGACAAAGGAATATATGTGCTTCCCATCTTATTAGAATTTTGTCTATATGAACTAATAAATTGGTAGGTTTGGCGTAGTCGTCTAAAAGGATTTACATCGTTTAAATTTCGGAAAAATTTTACATTTTTCTGCTTTGGATTTTCTAAATTCTTAATGAACGTTATATCGACAATTTCTGATCAATGACAAAAAAGTTTGTGAAATGAAAATTCCGTTCTGAATTTTGTTCTGATGCAATAGTTCACATTGTACTTATTTTTGTTCTTAAAAGCTCGTACAATAAAAAAAAAATAAAAAATTCGTACAATAATTTAGAAGTAGATAGTGTAAATGCAAATAGTGATGATAGAATTACAATTGTTGAGGATAATGTGGTGGAAATTTAGAAGGAAATTTTTCGAATTTCGATTCTAATGAAATCTAGAATGGTTCTTCGATTGAAGCCTAGACAATTTTTAAGTCATGGGGTTTAAAAGATGAAACTTGTGATGTGTTAAAATAATACGGTTTTAATTCTATAGCGTGTAAAGAATCTATGAATGAGGAATTGGAATATTTATTAAGTTGGACAATAGTTTTTTCGAGCAACGATCCATAATTATACAAAAATTAGGGGAATTAAAAAAGGAACGAGTATGTAAAATATTCGATTTCAAAATAGAACAAAAATGTTAATATTTAGCATAAATACTGTCGATTAGCAGCGCTGTGTGTATAGTGTTCGGCAATTTACGCAGAGTCCGAACGAACCAACCAGTGGCGACATAAAATTAATTTTACAATGTAGTATTAATGGTCAAAATATAATATTTCTATGTAAAAAAGCTGGATCATAAGCATCAAAAGCTCTTGACTAATTGCCTAGTAGATTATTATACAACAAATAAAATATATGTTATTCTGATATGGAAAAATGGACTATTGCGATCGAAAAATATCTTCCTCTATATTTAGTATTTTCGGCACTGAAAATTATTTTAACGTTAAATTTTCTTACTTCACACCACGGCATCCTGGTAAATTATCGTCGAAATGGAGTAATATAAGTTGTTCCTGCTTAACCGGCAACATAAAAAAACGCTGCAACTAATTCAAGAAATATTAGAAGAGTATGATTTACTTCAGATAATGATAAGTAATGCTCCAAATGCAAAATAATTTATTTATTATTTACAAAAGTGTATTTGACCCACCATACATGTTAGTGCAGAGGTTGACATGGAGCTTGCAATGTGCAGGTGGTATACTGTAATTGTGTGAATGATTTGTGTGTACGAGAATGATTAGTATTAATTGACCTTCACAGGTCATTAAATTCACTGGAAAATTAATACTTTCTTTTTATAAAAAAATAGATTAAATGATAAGACTGGATTCCAACTATAGTAAAGATGGAATCACATTACAAAAATTTATTTCAATTATTTACTTACAGATTGAAATGGACTTGGATTTTTTATTTTTTATTTTAATATTTTAATATTATTTATGATACTAAATATATGTATTAATTATGATTAATTATATTAAGTTATATTAAATTTGAAATATAAAAGCAAATACAAATTTTATTACATTTAAGATTAATGAATAAAGAAAATTCAAATTGAAAATACTTATAGCATCTTATTGATTATTTAATTATTCCCACGTTGATTTAAATGAAAATTCAACGAGCCGATCTAGCATATTAAGACGGAAACAACTGGTTTTGACTTTTTAAACTAATGTGAATATTAAATTTCATGTTAAATTAATTGGTTTTCCAATTAAATAATTGATGTTTTACTTTAACGTGATTTTTCACGTAGTTTTAACGACCTAGACCTCTTGGATGAAAACCATAGAGTAATCACATAAATTTTCTTCTATATTACGTGATAATTTTTCTGTGTGAAAACACAGAAAAAATTATATAGGAGAATTTTTAAATCTAAATTAAATGATAATGGATTATATGAATACATTTAATATTTTATATGTATTAACGACATAAATGTTTCGCAAAGTTATAATAATTCGCTAAGTCATTGAGTTTTTATGTTATACATATGGATAAATTATTTACCATTTCCTTGCAGTTTGGTCACACGACTGCCGTCTAATGAGTCGATCATCTCATGTTTTAATTTAATTATGCCATAATTTTATTAGTTCGAGCTGAAAGTAATAATGTTTGATATACAAATATATTATATGTTTTATTAAATGTTTTAGTTGAGACATTTAATTTAAGGTTTGGTTAAAACCATTTAATATTAATTCTATGAATTAACTAATTACATCACAAATCAATGACAAATTAATCCTCGACTTTAAATGAAATTGATTAATCTTTACATGAAAATACTATTGTTTCCTTTCGGTGCATTAGTCAATCCGCCCGGACTATAGAAATGCCAAATTTTGGCAAAATACCATTTTTTTATCAAATCTCAATTTTTATCAATTTCCGATACAATTTAAAAAGTGATTTGAACTAATTTTGTTTGAAACTTATTTTAAATTTTTTTGTTTTCAATCGTTTTCTCGTTAATGTTATATACTTTTCAAAATATTTTCATAAAACTAAAGCAATGAGCATTTTTAGATGCTACCACTCCCGATTGACGAATTTCGGACAAACTTCACCGGGACCTCTCATTTTATGGTAACAGATGAGGAATGGAGTTTCATTCTAATCAATAGGCGGAGTGAATAAGTAAAGTAAATGCTAGAATTTGTGTTTTTTTCAAGTAAAAGCTTGTAAGCAATTGAATTGAATTTAAGTACTTACTTGGTCGATCAGTGGATACTTAACGTTTAAGTAGTTTTTTTTATATGAAAATTAGTTTTTTTTATAAGCACACACTTAACAATTTCTCATTCTCCTCTTAAAAAATTGTGAACAAAAAAGTAAACTCATTTACTTTTTCCATAAATTTGTTGATTTACAAGGTTGCATACAAGCAGACTTGAATTTAGTTTCGAAATATATTTTGATGAGAATGGCAGGAATTGTAAATATTCGTAATAGGAAATAGATCCCACCAAAAGTAAACAACTTTTGAGATTCGACATTGAAAACGTAAAGTTTATAGCGGATTAGTTTTTTACGCTACCTAAGTGACCCAGGATATGAAAGTGGTGTTGCTGAGGATTTGGGAGTAGATAGAACTACCGTTTCAAATACCATTTCTTATGTTACCGAGGAAAAAATTTAAAAATTCCATGAACAGGAAAACATTTCCTGGAACACAAGGAGATTTCGAGGAAGCTATGGCAAAATGGAAAATGCGTTTCAAAATTCCGACAGTTATTGGGGCATTGGATTGTACTCATGTAGAAATATTGAAGCCGAAACATTTTGGCGACAAATATATCAACAGAAAAAAGGATACCCAAGCTTAAATATACAATCAAACAAGCAACTTGCGATGCGGATGAAAAATTTACCATCCTTGACGTTCAGCGGTCAGGAAGTATAAGTACTAATATAGGAGGATTTGAAAGCGCAGTGAAGTTTATCAAAAATTAGAGTACGTAAACGGATGTTATATCAAAATAAGAAAAAACTTATACTTAAAAGTAATATCTTTTACGGAAAAGGTAATTCTTATAGGTACTAACTTTGTTTTGCAGGGTTTGTTGAAGAAAAGTTTTTATCAACAAATTTTATTTCCGTTTTAAATTTTGGAAATATGATCTGGTCCGATATTGTTGGAAAAATAAAAATCGTACAGTTTTTAATAACTTTTCTTGCGTAAATGATGTTTTTTGCAATATATTTGCGGAAAACGAAACAGTTCTTGTTGAGGCTGACCGATTTCAGCTAAAAATCATTAGGATCTTCCAATTCATGTGAAAAGTTTTATTATGCAGTTTCATCCCGATCACTCGATCCTTCTGGGCTGTGGAGAAGCTGCCGACATTTTGCATTTGCACACAAGCGCACGCACACATAGAAATATTTCTAAAAATCATTTTTTTTTCTGGCGATATAGCAAAAATTTGTAAAAATCTCGAGATCGAAAATATTCGTAATTACTATACTATAGTTGACTACGTAAGAGAAAGTAAAATATAAATAAATAAAATATAACGATTATTAAAATGGTTTTTAATTGTCGTTTTTCGGTAAATTTCAACCTCTTTTATAGAATAAACACCACGAGTGTTTAAAAATTGATTCGATGTTCATACGAGTATGTACAATGTCTAACGACCGCTACCACGAAATATGCTCTACTTCGGGCATTTCCAATTTACTCCATACTTTTTGTAGCAATCTTTACTCTATATTCTGCACTTAAAGCTTACTAACACCATCCTGGAAAATATCCTCCATTAACCTATAATTACGAAATAATTTATTTTTCATCATTTTCGTTATTAAAACAACGTGGATTATATATATATATATTTACTGCTTTTTTTCTGCCGAACTTATCGCTCAATGACACTCTAAATTCACTCACATCAAAGATATTTGAATCAAACGATTTCCAATAAATCATATTTTAATTGATTGGTATAAAAATATGTAGCAAGAAATACAGCAAAAAAAAATTTTGTTTGTTAAAGTGTCACTCTTCAAGCAAGTGAGCGTTATTACATTATTGCAGGCCAGGAAAAAGTCAATGAAAAAGGCAATGAACATATTGATCTTAATTCTTAATTAGGAATATTTTGTATGAAAAAAATGTTTTTCCTTACTAAGAAGTAACAACTTTCCAATTTTATTTACGAGTAATTTTTAATCTGAGCCACTAACAAGATATTATCAGAGATTTAGGCAATTCTACTTGATAGCCAGAATAGGTGAAAATAACAAAAAGGGACATTTTCTTAATTTATATTTTCCCTAACGCTAAACTTAATGGTTTGTTAATTTTCACTTAAAAGGAAATTTTGATCAACAGATTACGATCTGTGATAAAAAGGAACACAACTACGACCCTCTATCGGCGTGCAAAACTCATGGGCCGACCCCTATCTTCTATGTCCAGTACTATTGGCGGTCCAGTACTATATGGAGCTATGCAATGCGCGGATCGTAAAGTAAATCAGTAATTTAAATATAGTAATTGAAATAGATCTACATATATGACATAAAGTAAAGAAGTGTGTGGTGGTGTTTAAGGTAATTCCTGAAACTTAACCATTTCACAATATGCGTTTACATTGCGTTTTCACCCTTCTCGATTTTATTTGCTTTGCTTTGCTGCACTGCGCAGCGTACGCCACTGTGTCACAATGTGCACATTGCTTAACGTTGAATTTGAAAAAATATGAAGTACGAACAATCGTTCATTCCTATAATTATCAACAAATTTTTTCAATTGAAAACATGTATACTTAATCCATTACTTTTACTTAATGAAACGGGGCATGTATACTTAATTTACTAACCCACTGAAACTAGCTATAAATTACCTGCGTGTTCCGCGGGCCTTTTAGTTTCTTTTATGCGTTTATTCTTCAAAATTTAATAGATAAAGATTAATTGGCTGTTTTTACGATTACGATAAATTCTACCGAAAACATTTTGTTTGCACAAGTTCCAGGATTTGGGCGGCTTGCGTATTAATTAGTACTCTGTCCAAAAATTTAAAATATTCTACGCTAGTTGTTTCCCGGCAAAAAATAGTTTATGGCAAACTTAACTGACTCATAAGTGCCACGCTACATCGATTATAAAGTGTTTTCAGGCCCAGAACATATATGGGATTTGCGATGCATTTAAATTTAATCAAATTACACCTCAAAAAAACGTGACATATCGAAAAATTTAGTCGGACTCAAAAATACTAAAAATGATTAGGCATAAATGTTATTTCGATTTTCGTTGGCAACGTAGGTACTGCCTTTTTTCACCCAAACCATTTTAACAAGATTATATGCCTTTCTTCCACTTTGTATCTTCTGGGCTATTTTCGAAATAAATCAATATTTTTTTAATAAATTTTGAAGAAAGTTTATCAGTAAAATGGGCAAATGATTTATCATAAGCTAACCATTATATTTTTGCCGCTCAATATCATTTTTAGGAGAATTTGCGAACAGGTTTTTCTAGATTAAAAAAGATAACCTGCTGCATATTTTGATTTTGCAAGACTTCCATCGATTTACAAAATAATTATAGAAAAATTAAATATTAAGTTTATGTCGGATGCTCTTGATCGATATTTACTCATAAGAGGAGTATCTAGAAACAGAATATTTTGAGCTTTGGGGCCTATTAAGAACCAAATTATATTATTTGTAATAAAGAATTTTAGAAATTTTCGTAATATAACATAAACCTAAGTTTAGTTTATTTCGGTATATAATGTGTTTTGCAAATGCAATATGCAACCCTAAGAACATTTAATTCAAAATTTGTTGGAAATTCAAACCACTGTAATTTAAAGAGGCCATTGTGAATAGGGAGTATACATTTCGAAGTTTTCCAAATTAGGAAAATATTGTATTATGGATGCAATTTTTTCCGAATGGTGATAATTTGAAATTAAATTTAGTGATCTCCTGTAAATAAACACATACGCTTTATCTGGTGCCTGTAATCAGACCTGGGCTGTCATTACTAACTCATCCTCCCGATGTATTTTGATTTCTTCCGATATATTTCGGTAATTTAAATATAAATATTCTGGTTACATGTAGTTGTTTTAGTAAATTTTACTAAATTAATATTAATATTCACTTCGTGCATGTAATAATCTGTTTTAATAATTAGCAAATAAATATTAAGGTTAAAAGGAATGTTCAGTATATTCCGTAAACAATTGATCCAATTGAATTTAAATATCAAATAAATGCATTTTGTATTTTAGTTTAAACTGTAAGCATATATGATTGTAACAATCGAAGGATTCACTTCCTGCATGTAATAATTGTAATCTTATTTTATTTGCGTAAATATTACTATCATTGCTGGCGTTAATTTTAAGTATATATTTTATGTTTACTTGTGGTTATTTTAATAAATTTTACTAAATAAGTATTAATATTCACTTCGTGCATGTAATAATCGATTTTACTAATTAGCAAATAACTTTTAAGGCTATAAGCAATTTGCCGTACATTCCGTGAACAGTTGATTCGGTGCGCGATGGAACCCTGACTTACGCGAGATGTTGCTTTATAAGCCTGGCAGCATTACTAACTAATCAATCTATATTTCATTCCAACAGGATAAATAGGTCCTCCAAGATTACCTATAGTGATTTAAATTTTAATTTTAAGTCACTAGTAAATTAATAGTGCGAGAATCAATAAATGGATTTGGTGGTAATTTTGAAACATATTTTATAAAGCCAACACAACTCCGATTTTGAAAATAAATTTGATTTATCAATAGCTAAACAAACTAATAGGAAAGAGGTGGTTCTGGTAAAAAATTGAACATTCCTCATACATTTGAAATTGTTTCGATATTAAAACCTGAATTAATGGTATTTTGTGCTATTTTATTATGTCCAAATTATGTTAACGCAATTATCATATTCATTACCATATTTATGTTAAAATGTGCGGCTTAACCATCTCATTATTGTGTGAGGTGAGTAACTGGATCATTGAATTCCAATTTAAAAATTTAAAAGCTGCGCTATTAAAGTCGTCTGAATTATATACAAAATCTAGAATTGGTTGTATTTCATATATTAATTAAACTGTTGACAGCAAAACAAATTTTTTTGAATTAATTAAGGTTAATTTATGAATCAGCTAAAACGGATTTCGTTTAAATTTTTGCCATATGTTGATTCGAAGACAATCCATATTCCCAAAAATACATACATTTGTATTCCGTACAACACAGCACACGAAAATATTAAACATATTCGAAAATGTAAGTTTATAATAATGGAACGCATTCAATTCACATTTTGGGTATAAATGTGTGTGCCGTGATACGAGTAAATAGCTATTCCGCTATGTATGTATATAAACGAGTACAAAATAGCGTTTGAAAAATTCAGGAAATAGAAAATGAAAAACTATAGCAAATAATATCGACTTTGTTGTGTATTTGTATCGTTAAATTATTCGAACATAAGAGAGATATATACGTATACATATATGCATATATGTATATTTTATACCACATACGCTATTTTGTTGTCTAAAAAATTTATAGATGCAAAACACATTGCGTTCGTGATATGAAATTATTTTCATTTTGACATACACAAAAAGTACCAAACATAAATAGCAACCATGAGCTTTTTGGCGGTGTCATTATTTGATGTGCGGAGGAAGAATTGTTTATCAAAAATTCAAAAAAAAATTTTTGACAAAATTTCATAAAATTTAAATATAGTTAACCAAATGTTTCCTCTCTCTGGTTTACAAATACAACATTTGTTCAACATGAAAAATTCATTCAATTGCAAATCACCGGTTGTACTTTGTGGTTGGTTCATATTTCTCCTATAGTGGAACATACATATGTATACACATATATGATTACTGGGTGCATCCGGATTAATATTCCTGTAGGCAAATCGCATACTCATGTGTATGATAATATTTTTATTGGCACCCGTTTTATAAAATTTCTTCGTTTGTTTAAATATGCTGTGCTTGAGTTTATGTTGTTGTGGAAAAAATATGAAAATAGTTGTTGTAGTAGAAAAAATTGGAACCAAAGACAAAATAGTACACGCAAATAAAATAATATCACGAAAAAATGGTTAATTTATTCCCATCTGTTTCATTTATTTTCTAATTTTTTAGTCATGGGTAGTTTCCTCTTACAAATATAAAAACAAAGATTTTTCTTGTTCGTTTTATCTTGGTTGGTGCGACATTGGGAGGAGTTTGGTTAAGCAGTTTTACTTATGAACCTGGTTTCCCCATCTTGATGTCTCCACTCGCTATGCTATTCAGCTTTCATCAAAAATTTTAATCATGTCACATCAGCTTGCATTGTAATTGAATATAGATTATTCACAATCAGAGCATTAAACGTATACAAGCGAACCGAAAGAAACTAGAAACTAAGTTTTACATATAAAAATACGTTCAAACTGGTACTTGAATAAATTTATTCTAATATTATATTCTCATACTTTCATTATATCCTATATTCGTATTTCCATGGTTTTTCCATTTCATTATTTTTTTCGGTTGGTTTTAGTTCATTCTATTTTCATCAAAACCCCAAATAAAAGAAAATGGTTTTAAGTTTTCTTGTTATCTTAGAATATAATATAACCTCATATATCATTATAATATTTTCTTGGTACGTTTGAATGTATCGTTCGTTATACAGATATAATATATAAGTTTCTTCTTATTGAAAGGCATGACATGACTTCGGTATAATCGGTGCATATTACGATATACTCATGTGTAAGGTTAAATGTTGGATTTTTAAACGTTAAAAACACTCGTGATAATTTATGTAATGTACCATGTTTAGATGAATTTTGTTGACAACCTCAATACCGAAAAAAAAAAATCAAAAGTTGTACTTTTGTCATGCTGGTTTGTATACAAATATACATACGGATATCATACATTTGATAAACTTGATTCAAAAGGTTATTTTGTTCATATCTTTTATATTAACAGCTTAAATAAACAAATCATAAGCAAACTGAACAAAATGTG
The DNA here is from genome assembly GCA_963691935.1 of Nephrotoma guestfalica. NCBI lineage: Eukaryota > Metazoa > Arthropoda > Insecta > Diptera > Tipulidae > Nephrotoma > Nephrotoma guestfalica. The sequence goes on along the minus strand of OY829913.1, from coordinate 220,045,784 downwards.
GTGGTCAATTTGTTCTTGCTAGACACGGTTAGAGTTACAAGGTTTAATCGCAACTTTATAATTAGACTCTAAAATGTATTGGGCCCTACTACCAAGATCCGAAATTATCCAAACCTAGCGTTCAACTTGTTCTCTAAGATAGTCGCTGGATTCGTCTTATTGACTAGAAAATTCTTAGTCGTCTCAATAATTTTAAATAAACACAGCAGTGCGGGGATCAATATAATACTAGTATACATACCTTTATTTAGTTTAATAATTTACAATTTCATTCCAGTCATTCCAGATCTCACTTACCTCAGTTTTAAGTATACACATTTACAATAAAAGACCGGACAGCGTAGACCAACCGAACAATTCAGCTTCCAAAAAATAACGTTCACCCAAAGAGCATGGTTACATATGGGCATACATAGCTTTGGTATTATTTAATTTAAAATGGGGTTCAGAATTTATTGATTGATGCTGTTTTCATACGAGTATTTGCATTTTGTGGTTTCTTCATCTTCCAACACAATTGATTTCGAATTACCAAATAAAATTCTCTATTTATGTTTATTAGCGTTCTAATAGTAAATTGTTGTGCCCTTTACAATTACCTGGGTTACTAATGGCTGCTGCATATTATGTTATTTCATTATTTATGATTTCGACATTTTTTAAAAATGGATCAAGAAAAAAATTGCGTCGTTTTGACTAAAAAGTCACAGCCGACAAAGGTTATGGTTTCTTCTATTCTATTTCTATTCTCTATTAAGCACACAAATGCACATTACCTTACAGTGGGGGTAAGCGACCTCTCCAGCTGATTTAATATTCGCTTCTGTTAGATTAGGTATCGGAATTATGCTCATATGTCACCATAAATTTCTCCGTTCACAGAGGTTGGCAGATGTAACGGTATATGCCTATTTAATGCAATGACCATCAGCATTTAGCATACAAATGCTCATTACCTTACAATGGAGATAAGGGGCCTCCTCAGGTAATTTAATATTCGCTTCTGTTAGATTAGGTAGATCGGAGCAAACGTCCGATACCTAATCTAACAGAAGCGAGTATTAAATCAGCTGAAGAGGTCCCTTATCCCTACTGTAAGGTAATGAGCATTTGTTTGCTTAATGCTAAAGGTCATTGCATTAATTAGGTATATACCGTTACATCTGCCAACGTCTGTGAACGGAGAAAATTATTGTGACATATGAGCATAATTCCGATACCTAATCTAACAGAAGCGAATATTAAATCAGCTGGAGAGGTTGCTTACCCCCACTGTAAGGTAATTTTTTATTTAAAATTTACTGTGTATACGTGAGATTGTTTTTATTTTCTCGGGATGGAATTTGATTTTCTCCATATTTTTTTTATTTTTCGGGCTGAAAAGCCTTTTAATGAATTTAGCCAGCAATGAGCTATTCTTTTGTTAAATATAGCTCCTCCATATTTTATCTTAAAAAAGAACATTTTTGTTTAATATGGAATAGTTGAAAACGCAAGCTTACAAATCTTAATCTTAGTGAATATATTAGGTGTGCACGTAGAAACTTCCCTGTTTTGTGGTAAAATTCAACTTTATGAAAAATATAAAATATAATAGTTACAAACATTACAACACGGTATGATCTTTTACTATTTATCAGATAGATGACGAATGCCTTCGCAACAGAAACTTAGTGATTTCGAAGCAAAATGCTCATCGATTAATTTTTACACATTTTGAACTTTCGTGAACTTTCAAATATAGTGACTTCGATCTGAATAAGTGGTAATCAGAGGGAACCAAGTTTGAAAAGCCAAGATGAGTTTCTGGGTTGATTTGTCTGTTTGTGGATGAGCGTTGTCATGCAGCAATATCACCTTCCGCCTTCCTTGGCCCGTAAATTATTTTTTTCCTCTAGAACATGATTTAATTTGATAAATTGAGCCTGATAACAGTTTGATCAGGTTTCTGTCGTAGTAAATGACTCCTTCCCAATCCCTCTAGACACATAGTAACTCTTTCTTGGCATGAATATTCATTTTTGCAACTGATGCTGGTCTTAGGGATTATCGTACAAAATTTACTTTTCATCACCCTCAATGAGTTTGTACAAACAATTCTTTCTTTTGTACCGAGAAAGAAAATTCATGCAGGTGCCAACTCTTCGGTTTTTGTTTTCTTCGATCAGTTTCTGAGAAACCCATTTTCCTTCCTTCTGTATTTTGCCATTACATGCAATCGAACGGATATTGCTTGTTGATGAGTAACTCTTATCTATTCCGCAAGCCATTTTGAGTTTGACACAGATTTTCATTTAGTAAAACTTTAAATTCTTCGTCTTCAAATTGTTTTATTGCACCTGGACGTGAATCATCCTCAAGACTAAAATTGCCATCACAAAATCTGACAAACCACTTTTTACTGTTGAATCACTCACAGAATGTTCATTAAAAGTCGAGTTAATCAATTCCATAGCTTGACAGCATTTGTAAACAGAATATAATCCATCTCTTAAACTTGATGCATCCGGAATGAGAGCTTGTAAATGACTGAAACTTATATCATAAATAGAGTAATCACTGAGCTGCATATATCCAAAATGGCGGGCGATTTGGATGCGTTCAAGCATCATTTTAAACCAACTTCAGAGCCGAGTTTCCACTGTGTGCAGTAGTACTCATTGTGCTTTAATTCCGTTTACAAACCCTCAGTTTCTTGATTTCATAAACTCGAAATGGCTGTGTTTCCGTCAGCTGGCTTAGTTTTCGTCGGTTTTGATAGGAAACTAAGCTCAATCTCTCTCGTTTGAACAAAGTTGAGAAGATATTTTTACAAAAATCTCCTCTCTGAAAATCAAGATATCTGGACTTTTGTGCAGTCTTACCCATGTTAATCAATCATCTGTGACACATCTTGGAAATTGGTTGAGTCAGGCAAATGTGTATTCCGTGTGCCGAATAATGAATCGTTGTTTCTTAACATATTCCTTCTCATAGTTATCCCGATACATCTAAGATGTCGCTACGTGTGTTGATTTGAAATTATGTCAATAAAAATCGAATTTCTAATTTCTTTTTATTTATGGAAATATATTAAATGCAAATAGAATACAATTTTTTTCTCAGTGTGTTTTCTAATTGTATTGTTTTGTTGTATGTTATTTAATTAAAGATATTGGCGAGGATCGATAACTTCTCAAATTTGTAATGATTGCACTTTCCAATAAGCACAGTTGGATCAATTGACAATAAAAACAAGTTTTAATAAGAGATAAATAAAATTATTTCACATTCTTGTTATTATCCTCTTAACTATCATTTCGTTTAGAGTTTAGGTAGTTTCTTGAAATTTCCATTACATCCCATTTAATCCTGGGCTTACTGAATCGGTTGATCCGAGTTCCTGTAAATAAACAAACAATCGGTGAATAATTCCAAAAAACAAATTATAAGCTCTAAATGTAAGAAGAGAAGAAAGAATAGAAGAAGAAAGAAGAAGAAGAAATAAGAAAAGATAAGAAATGTTCTACAAAATATAATTAATTAATAAAACAATGAAAATTATAAATGATGGCTAGAGAAAATTATAATTAAGAAGCCAACGAGCATTAAGAAACCAACATCTATTACGACAAATGTACAGAGACCTCATCAGAACCAAATTTACAGAGATCATACATCACACTTAATTTCTAAGGTGAAAAATTGCACCAACTGAATTTGTGGTAAAAATAGTCTTGTAAAATCAAAAATCATTATTTAAAGTTCTTCTTATTAAAAATCGTTATTTCCGGTCAAATTTAAAACCTTACAATCTTCTTGTTGCAAAAAATACGCAAAAGCTCCTATACAAGCTGCCACCTCCGATAGACCAATCTCGGTCAAAAATCACTATTAATTGTCAATCTTATTAGTTAATCTGTCTGAGCTATAGAGAGGACGCAGACATTTAATGAAAAACTTCAGGTCAAAAATTTCCATAAAAAATAGGTTTTTGTGAAAAATCGACCTTCCCGTAAAAATTGTATACATTTTATTCGAACTGATATTCAAATACTTTTTAAAATATTTGCAAAAAATCAAAAAAATACTATGCAAGGTGCCTGTTCTGGTTGCTCGATTTTGCCTAACTATCACTGGGATCTCCAAATTTACAGAAAATGCTTAAGTATGAAGTTTTATTCCGATCAATCAATCCGTTTAGGATGTAAAGGAGCTGAATTTTTGAGAAATATTCTTTTAATTCCGGTAAACCGATTGCAATCAAAATTAACTAGGATTTTCCAATTTTTTAAAAAAGCTTAAGCATGAAATTGTATTGCAATCAATCAATTCGTCTGGTCTACACACAACACAAGGGCCTGCACCTACGGATGCTGCTGCTTCCAATGAACCGATTTCGATCTAAAATAACTGGGATCTCCCAATTTATAAAAATAGCTTATGTGTGAAGCTTCATCCGAAAGAGTCAAGCCAACTGAGCTGCACAACATTTTTTTAAAAAGACATCGGCGATATAGCGAATGATAAATCTGTAAAAATCTCGAGGTCAAAATGTCTCGTACTATACTTAACTATTACTAGGTAAAAGAAAGTAAAATAAACGATGGTGCAGGAAATTGTGATTTCCTGGTTCCTAGTATAGGCTGCACCATACTCCAAACTTTTAATATGATTAATCGCTAACAGCTTAATCGGCCAACAATGACTTAATCGGACTTAATCGGACACATGAAGTTACGTAATAACTAAAATAATGTTGGGCGAGAATAAAATAACAAACATAAAATGAAAAAAAAAATTAAATTTGCATTGCATTGTTAGTGAAACCAGCACAACTTTTGGTAGTTTTATTTAAATAGAGATCTGTCAATGAGTGGGAGGAGGTCGTGTTGGACTTATATTTAAGTAGATTTTGGCCGGAAACTATTAGTGCATACTGCGGTGGTACACATTTGATATTCGAAATAACACTGCTGTACCCAATGTTTTTTCGAAATCCAAAACTTGACGAAATAATTACCGCAGATTATAAAGGGTGATTTTTTTGTGGTTAGGATTTTCATGCATTAGTATTTGACAGATCACGCGGGATTTCAGACAAGGTGTCAAAGAGAAAGATGCTCAGTATGCTTTGACATTTCATAATGAATAGACTTACTAACGAGCAACGCTTGCAAATAATTGAATTATATTACAAAAATCAGTGTTCGGTTCGAAAAGTGTTTCGCGATTTACGTCCGATTTATGGTCTACATAATCGACCAAGTGAGCAAACAATTAATGCGATTGTGACCAAGTTTCGCACTCAGTTTACTTTATTGGACATTAAACCAACCACACGAATGCGTACAGTGCGTACAGAAGAGAATATTGCGTCTGTTTCTGAGAGTGTTGCTGAAGACCGTGAAATGTCGATTCGTCGCCGTTCGCAGCAATTGGGTTTGTGTTATTCGACGACATGGAAGATTTTACGCAAAGATCTTGGTGTAAACCCGTATAAAATACAGCTCCTGCAAGAACTGAAGCCGAACGATCTGCCACAACGTCGAATTTTCAGTGAATGGGCCCTAGAAAAGTTGGCAGAAAATCCGCTTTTTTATCGACAAATTTTGTTCAGCGATGAGGCTCATTTCTGGTTGAATGGCTACGTAAATAAGCAAAATTGCCGCATTTGGAGTGAAGAGCAACCAGAAGCCGTTCAAGAACTGCCCATGCATCCCGAAAAATGCACTGTTTGGTGTGGTTTGTACGCTGGTGGAATCATTGGACCGTATTTTTTCAAAGATGCTGTTGGACGCAACGTTACGGTGAATGGCGATCGCTATCGTTCGATGCTAACAAACTTTTTGTTGCCAAAAATGGAAGAACTGAACTTAGTTGACATGTGGTTTCAACAAGATGGCGCTACATGCCACACAGCTCGCGATTCTATGGCCATTTTGAGGGAAAACTTCGGAGAACAATTCATCTCAAGAAATGGCCCGGTAAGTTGGGCACCAAGATCATGCGATTTGACGCCTTTAGACTATTTTTTGTGGGGCTACGTCAAGTCTAAAGTCTACAGAAATAAGCCAGCAACTATTCCAGTTTTGGAAGACAACATTTCCGAAGAAATTCGGGCTATTCCGGCCGAAATGCTCGAAAAAGTTGCCCAAAATTGGACTTTCCGAATGGACCACCTAAGACGCAGCCGCGGTCAACATTTAAATGAAATTATCTTCAAAAAGTAAATGTCATGGACCAATCTAACGTTTCAAATAAAGAACCGATGAGATTTTGCAAATTTTATGCGTTTTTTTTTTAAAAAAAGTTCTCAAGCTCTTAAAAAATCACCCGTTAGTAGTGGTATGTGTGTTCTTGCTACTGCTAATGTGCGCTATTTATTATTTAAAATTTGTAAAAATCGAATTTGTAAAAGTGAGTACTTTGAACAAATTAAATTTATTTAATTATTTAATTTTAGGTTTAAAATAATTTCAAACACTGTGTTTTTGCTGAACGGCCTTTATTTGTGGTTATATACATGTAGTTCTTCGTTCGCAACAAATATTTTTAATAACTCACCTGCTCAAAAGCACGGGAGATGTCAAAAAGTGACATCGATTGAGTGATTTGTACCGATTTATAGTTTTTCATAATTTTTGATGCTTACCTTCGCAGAAAACAAATAAATATAACCACAGAAGAATTACACACGCTATAATATACAATTGTATAATTGACACCTTATACCTATACGAAAATAGCAAGTTTCTTGTCTCGGATTTCAAACAAAATTTGCTTTCTGGTCTTGCAAGCATTCAATAGCAAAAAATATTTTGTCTTTCATAACGCACAAAAACATGCGTGTGTAGTAACTATAGGGCAGAACTATCTTTAGAGCTAGTTTAGCTCAATTTGCACACGTCTGTATACGCGTTTGAAATTAGAACTAAATTAATCAAAAACCAAAAAAGATAGTACTGGGTTTTAAAGACAACCAATGATATTTAATGTTAAATCTTCTAGAAGAAATTCACGTAATGCCATATAAATTACTATCTCTAATTAAATATCTCGAGGCCTAATGTGTTTACCAACAATATCAGAATGATTCAATGACAATTGTACATTAGGACTATATGTATTCCAAACAATTGGAAAAGTTAATTATTTTTACGTTGTTAATTTGCCCAGTAACAGGTAAGGAATTTAAGATTTTCTTAATTCTTAGGTTACTAAAGCTTGACAAAACAATTATTTTGACCACGTAAAAATCATTAGCTTTTCAAATGTTTTAGAATATAGATAGTCCTAGTCAAATGGTAAGCGTAGTTATACAGTTTCATCTACATCAGTCAATCCGCCTGGACTGAACAGATGCCAAAATTTGGCTGAAAAACAGTTTTTTGTAAAAAAATATCGTCATTTTCGCTTTTTTATAAAACTAAGCTGGACGATTATTGTTGCAACTTTATTTTAAAATCTTTTAAAGAATTTTCAAAATATTTACAAAAAGCGCAAAAGCTCTTATGAAAGCTGTGTCCTTCGCGGGACCGATTTGACCGAAAATCACTGGAATCTCGTGCTAACACCGTTTTTAAAACCGGGTCTTTCAATGGAAACGAAAAAACCGAAAACCCGTTTTTCTGGAAAAATAACCGACTAATTTTTAAACTGCTTTAAAAACAAGAAAACAAACTACTAATTCTCAATTATTACTTAAGTTTTATTTGTGCTAAAAGCTCGTATAAAAAATACGAATAAAAATACAAGTTATTTATAAATTTGACTACTAGTCAGTGTTTATTATGGATTCTGGATTCAGAATTTTGCTACAAAAAATGAAAATGAACTTAAGGAAAAAAAAACCAACACAATTCAAAAAATTATCATCAACTTTTGACTTTTGACCTTTGACAATACCTGAACCTGAATCTTAACAATTTTGATTTGAAATTTAAAAATTTGGGTTTAATTATTGTGGCGACGGAGCATCAGTAAAAATTAAATTTGGCAAAGAATCAGAAGCTGAAATTATTCTATGAACCATGGGTTACATCTTGGCGTTGACATTTTATATAAAAAATCACCCCGATTAGTGGAAGCAACAATATAAACAAATGAATTCGACGAATATGATTGTGGTATCCAATATGACGATGAACTCAAAACTGAAGAATATTATGAAGTTAAATGAGGCGTTGAGAAGCAAAATAAGCGGTCCAACCCACAAAATTTCAATTTCGATAATATTGTTGAAGTTTCATTATATTAAAAGGAACTTTTAGTTAAATTGTTGTTCTTGCATATAAAACCATTATTCATTACGTTATAAGGGAAAGTTTTGTTTTTCCTGTTCCGACCAACATTAGAATGGTCTAATCCACAAGTTGCATATTTTTATGCGAGTTGCACCACTATTGCATTGGCATAGTTTTTTCTCTTAAATAATTTTCTTCATGTGTATGAATAATAATGTTTGGTGGAAGGAACGACAGTTTTGTTTTTTCCACTTGTTGTTTTTTTATTTATTTGTTTTGCTTATGTTGGATCGTGTTTGTGTCTCAGATTTTTTTGTCTAAAGTATATCTTTTAGCATTCTGAATGTTAGTAATTATTCAACATCAAAGTGAAACAGTTTACCTCAATCGAAAAATAAAACGTTTGATTCAGAGGGTAGGTGTTTTTATTATAATGCAGGATTCTGTTTGCCATAATTATCGATTTAATTCTATATTTATAGTTGAAACATGTTTAACGGTAGAACCATTTTCGCCATTGGTTTCATCATATGCTCCTTCAGAGTCAAATGAAACATCAAGCTCTGAAAAATCAGATTCCAACCAAATGCCAACCAGTACATCGAACTCCCGTAAAAATTTAAGGAATCCAGAAAAATCGAAACGAATTATTCGAAAAACAGCAATAAATTCTGGACAATTATACATAACAAAAATGGTAAAATGGCAAATAATTGGGGCCAGAATGTTCAATTCTTCCGAGTGCAAGTGTAAAAACAAGTGTCATGCGTTACTATCGTTAAAACAACGTGAACAATTATTTAAAAATATTAACAAACTGGAAATTTCAATTTATAGACGTCGTACCTTTGTGAGCGAGTACAAGTAAAACCGAAAGCGCAAGTCTATAGAAAAATCAATTTAGTATAAGAAACAACAGCCTTACTACTTGAGCAACGAATATGGTTGGAAAAACAAGTATATGTAAACAGTTCTTCTTAAAGTCTCTATAGGCATTTCGAAAGACAGATTATCAAGAGCATTAAGGGGAAAAAAGGTAGCCCCCTCATAAAGAACAACGAAGGAAAAATCTACACCATAAGACCCCACCTGAAAAACTCGCAGCCGCAAAAGATATTATCAACAAATTCCCGACATATTTATCACATTATGCCAGAGAGGAGGCAGGTAATAGACGATACCTTTCTCCTGAATATAATAATTATATGTAAAATTTGTACAAAATAAAATTGATGAATAGAAATGAGTATCTTGTTCTTTTGTCGATGTTTATGTTTCGAAAAATATTTAATGAAAAGTTCAAGTTGCATTTTGATGAGTGAGATTAACATAACAAGTATGAATAATGATGTTGAAATGTCGCTTTATGATGAACTTAACATGGCTATTGAAAAAAAGTGCGTGCAAAAATCACAAGAAGTCATTAATGTCAACACGTTTAGAAAAGAATTTCAGTTTTTCTAAGCAACACGGAAAAGAACAAACAACTTAGAGCCTACTACATACTTACTTACAGTTAAACCAACTTTACTCAGAAAGAACCTTTTCTGTATCAGGGAATTTTTGCAATAAAATTAGAAGTCGTCTAGGTGATGAGTCGATAAATGCTCTAATATTTCTAAAATACTATTTTATTTCGAAAAAAGAGTAAAATTTTTCATTACATTTTTTTTCTTAACTAAATTTTACTATTTTAATAAATTGTATCTGGTTTTACTAATTTTTGTAATACGAAAATTAATTTTTGTATCTGAATTGAAATTAAAAATAAAAACTAGAATTTTTTTTGATTTAATGGCGTTTTTAGCAAAGTATTCAATAAGGGCGATTTTAGGTATTATAGGTTTTCCAATCTAAAACTCGGTTAACAGGTTCCGGTTCTAACCGTATTTAGATTTAGATTGACAGTTTTTTGCAAACCCTAAATATGAGGTTTCAGCACGATCAGACAAACCGTCTGGGCCCGAGAGAAGACACAGACGGTTTGTCTGATCGTGCTGAACTTAAAAAATTTTTGTATTGGTGTCTGCGGGTGTAGACTATACCCGCAGACACCAATACAAAAATTTTTTAAGTCCATTTTGTTTAATTCGGCGATATAGCAAATCTGCAAATATCTCGAGTTCGAAAATTTTCATAATTACGATACTTTAGTTTACTCGCTCAGAAAATTGTCAATAAAAAATTAAATGTCGTCTTATATGCAAATATTTAGTTTATCTATTAGATAGGTGGGAACGTTAAAGCAAACATTTATAAATTGACACATTGAAATTAATTTTTAGGTTTGGTTCAAAATAACTTTAAATTAGTAGAGAACTAAAGCGAACTTTCCTTCATTAAGAGGAAAATTGTATAGGCGTAAATAATCCAAATTAACAGATTTTTGACTAAATATATTAATAATAAATAATCGTACTCTGTCAAACAAATAAAAATTAATTATGCTTGTGGTATAAATTTCTAACTTAATTCTGAATTATAAATTGTCATATTCTTTAGAAAAAATTAACAATTTTGTGCGATGCCGGAAAAACTTCAATAATCCAGAAACGCCTTCAAGAGAAAATATTTTTGGAATTGAGTTGTATACTGCGCTTACATAATTTTTACTGCAGGTAAATTCCCTTAATAATTTTTCGAATTCCTTAATTGCATTCAATGTATTCGTATATACTAGACAAAAAACGCAACTAAAGGTTTAGCCAGTTTTTTTTACGTTCATAATTATTTCATCCATATTGCAAATATCATTATTAGAATTGTAGTAATACAAAGAATCTCCTAGATAAATCTAAATATCTGATCTCTATCGTTTGAACATAATATAAGTCAGCAGCAGCAATATTATGTATCAAGCAAAAGCTGCTGTCGTAAAATATTTTGGTTGAGAATATCATTATCATATTTTTTTTAAATTCTTTACCATGATTATTATAATAAATGTTATCATTTAAATGTATGTATCCAATTCCTTTTAGTTTATTCTTCATATATTATATAGTTCATATACCAGGCACAATTGTATGTCGCCATGTTTAGACAAATTTTTCTAACTATACAAGCATATGAAGTGTGGATATCTCTTTTGCTTACTTATATAAAACTCAATTGTCTGGTAGATCAATACAAAAATATAATATTTTATTCGTTTTCAATTTAAAATAAAATGTCATTGACTTAATGTCATTCAAAAATTTAATTACATTACAATAATTAATACTGAACAAATTCCACTTGAAAAAACTTGAATCGATTTAAAATGAAAGCAACAATTTGTTAATTATAAAGAGCTAACCAATTAAAACCAACAGCAAGCGTCTTAGTAAAATTTAAGAGGAAGAATGGCCATACAAATGAAAATTATCTTAATTATTTCAAATAATTAAAAAATGTCGGTATAGTTTAATCGATTTAAATTAAATGTTTATATAACAGATAAATTTTGTATGAATCAATTAATACACAGACTACCACACGACAAATGCGACACTTATCCCACACAACATACGCGAAATCAATTTAATTCTAATAACTTCAATCAATAAATTTTAATTGTAATGTCACGCATTCTTATCTTAATTGAACTAAACTGATTCACAAGGCCGCAACCAAATATTTTTATTTTATAGATTTTTACGCACTCATCACTTAATTTTTGTTTCACTCAAAATCGAAAACCAACAAATATCCAAAAAACACTCAAACATTTTATTTTTAGAAATGCTGGTTAAAAACTACCTGATGCTCTATATTGTTCTGACGAAACGTAATATGTGTCAATAAAATGGGAATAATTGTTGGTAATACAAACTGAAGTATTATTGGTTTGGAAATGCAGAAAAAGGGATGTGGGAAAAGAACAAATTATAAATTGACAATAGAAAGAGGAGGGTCCAAAACGATTAGAAAGTGTTTGGCTTTTGTAATATGAAAATTTGTATATGCAATTTTAAATATGGTTCAAGAACAGCAGAGGCGTATATGGGGTGAGCGAAAATGTTGGTGATTTAGTGATCAATTATCGTGATTTACTTTACATATAAAAAATATTAATTTAAAGGGGTGTAATTTAACCTTTTCAATAAAATTTTAATTTTGAATCCTTTTTCAGCACCTAAATGTTAACCAGTAATTCGTTGATTATTTTGAAAAATATTTGTATGTGCCTAAATGTTTGCAATACATTTTAAACATTAATCAGAAACACGGCGTATAAGAAATAAATCGAATTTGTTCTAACTCGTTGATTATAAATAATCGTAGCATTCCATGAGTTAGTGATAAATGCATGAGCATAATTAATTCCGTATTGTAATAAAGTTAGGTGTGAAAATGTTTAGAAAAATGTGTGAATTTATGTTTAGAAAATTCGTGCTATTAAAATTTAAATGCATTTCTGCAGATGGGCGATTATTTTTTATGATAGAATTTCGCACAGGTCATTATTGTTTCGATTGTTGGGATTAATCCAGAATACAAATATAAAGGATGTTAACTAGTCACGAGCCAGCACAATTTTTAAAGATTATCAACAGAGATTTAATTGTCGGTCCTAAGTACAATTTCCTTTTTCAGATGTTCATTTATAAGTGTCATTTAAAAATCATATAGATAATCTGAAGCTGTAGTATTTGTTCATACGTGTGGACGTGTCATACGGTAGACTCTAAACTTTATCTTGTCAAGTAGATTTTCTTTGACCACATATCTAGATGCCAATCTTTACTCAATTTTAAATTATGTAACACATTTTGTGTATATACCTACATTAACTGGATACTATAGAGAATATTTTTCAAACTTGCATGTACTGAAAAGTAATTCAAAAATTAAATTCTTTTAGCTTAAATTAAATTAAGCTTCATTTTTATTCCATGGAAATGTTAAACAAAACATTAATGTTCGGACTTGTGGGGGCTAATATATTGTTAGTTTATTGAAAATATATCAATGGTTAAAAATTTAGCGACTACCTAAGAACCATTTCTTCTAAGTCGCAATAACAGGGACTCCGATAGTATAGTTTCATAGAATCGAATTGTTCAAAATATCAGACCTCTTTTGACAATAAGTGAATAATGATTGTTGCCTTTAAAATTAGATTTGCCAAATTATACGCTTTAAAAGTAAACATGTAGGTTCTTCTGTCGCCAGTAAACTTATACTAGGTATCTAGATTTTTACAATCTGAATGAAACAGGCATTCTTTTATACGTCCAACAAATTGTAGATTTTTTTTCGAAATGATAGATTCGATTAATTAATGAATTTAATATCGTAGCCAAACATCTCGGCATAAGGTTATTTTCATACAGAGTAGTCGTGGTCAATATATTGGCAATTTCGATAGGCGATAGGCACTTTCGGCTTTTTAACCGGTATTATCATTAAACGGATAATAGTTGATTTAACGAACGTACTGTACTAGTAACGTATTTGTACTTGTAACAAAGGTATCCACTGGCAGATTTTAAAATGTATCCTGAGCTTTAGTTTTCTTATTCATGAATTACCTTTCAACTTTTTATGGTCTTTCTTAAATACATTTTACATTTTCTTACCACTATAACCTTAAAACCATTGAAGGAGATACCTACACCGAGATATCGCTTTGTATGAAATCAAAATGTAATACGAATTCTGCCGATGTGATAAATGAGTGTGTTTACAAAATATTATGCCATATATTGGTTGTAAACTGTGCTATATGTACCACGTACCGCGTCTTTTGAGGGCTTTTATCCGTTTTTGACATTCTAGCTGTTACTAACGGCTATGATTCGTATAGTTTAAGCAACTGCCATCAAAAAAATTTCAAACATGCTTGATACTTAAGTAAAAACGTGCTCTCAATCAATTTTGATTTGAGAGTTCGAAAAGGATTTCGAAATATCGTTTGTGTTTTTGTTCCGATGAACAAGCGACAGTGATGTTATCTAGATATGCATATGTGATGTTTAGTCCTCATAAATCCCCTTATGTAAACCTTTGGCAAGTTTGGGCACATTTTCTTAATCCGAAATACTTTCCATGGAACTCAAACAATTAAAAAGGCGTAGTAATTGCAGTTTTATAAACATCATTGGAATCGTTTGGGATAGGTCCACCTTAAATGGAGATTCACATTGCTGTGGCTACTTTTCGTAATTGTTCACTATCGAGGCGCAGAGGATGCGAAAATAGAAGTTGACCTTTGATTAAAATGTGATGTACTACAGTAAGATTCGCTTCTTTATCATAGTGGAGAATTTATATAAAAGATGGATATATATTTTCCTAATAGTATTCCATAATCATCACTAATGCAAAACTGTTTTATACGTTGTCACTGACTGTTAATTAAGTACGGCGATTGGCCAGTTTTTTGTTTTTAAGTTGACAATTAGGTTGAAGTTTTTGAGGTTTTTGTCTATGAGTATACCTAAATTTGTTTCATTAGCTGCTGCCCAACATTAGTTAATTAGTATTTTGGTTGATCGAAAATGCATAATTGAGTCAACTGATATATCGTCGCCTGCTTGATTGAAAAACTGACACTTTTGTATTTCGTCATTTAATAAATGGTCAACGAGTTTTACTTGGTCTACTGTTGTGCATCTTTCAATACATTTTTCAGCATTACTATACGGTTAACGATAGTAATAATAGAATTTCTGTGTTCTATTAAATTTATTTGAACCTGCGACGTATCCGGGGGAAGAGCTTAGTAAAATTGTATTGCCTTTAGTTCATTACAAATAATCAATTTTGTTTTTTTTTTTGTAATCCCGCCTGGGGCGGGAATAATTTCTCTATACCATTTGTGCCGGCATTTTATGTCGGAAACTGAATTGGATGTGATAATACTCTCGTGAATTTTAAAGTTAAAGTTGAAGCTTAAATCGATTTCATTCTTTCGAGACTCCTTTAAAATTTTCGCCTAAAAGTTTAAACTCACAATAATATTATGACGGAAGCTTCCACTGAAATGTTTTTGATTGTGGCAAATGTGTTCAAAAGTATAACATTATTGAAAACAACCAAGGATTAAAATATTTAAAATAAATTTAAAAATTAAATTTTAATTTTCAGTTATTTTTGATGTTTTTCTAAAATTTAGGCGGAAGTATCAATTTTTGATTTTCAAAATCTTTTTGTACCAAATCCGAATATGCTCTACTTTTCATTTTAGAATTAGTTGCGGTTATTCGAGATTTAATGGACAACATAATATCCTTAATTTTCTAATTATTCTTCGATATCAACTTTCTTGGAATATTATGTTACTTTTAACACTATGCGCCGTTGGTACTTGGCGAAACACATTAACACTTAATAAACACATTATAACACTTGTTTATTATTTCGCAAAAAACTTTTTTTTTTAAATTTGTTCAAAATGTTTAAAAAACTATTCGATCGTTTTCGACTTGTTAGGTCTACTGCTGATGATGACCTAACTTAGGATACTCGTGATGATGTCCTAAAAAGTCGAAATCGATCGAGTAATTTTTTAAACATTTGGAACAAATTTAAAAAAAAAAAGTTTTTTGCGAAATAATAAACAAGTGCTATAATGTGTTTATTAAGAATATTATGTTAGTTTTGAACAAATATTTTGATAATAAATAAGACGTTCTTGGCGAATATGAAGCACTTTAATAAACTTTCTAACTTTATAGATATAACCGTAAAGATAAAAATTTAGTTTCATATAACAAAAATGACATAGAAATACATCTCGTGTCTCTCTTATTGAGTTTGGAATGTTCAACTGCGGCGTGATACATGGATAACAAATAATTCAGAACCCTTCGCGTTTAGTA